>PVIU01000815.1:0-264370 GCA_004026605.1 Ondatra zibethicus
AAAAAAAAGAACATATTTAAACCAGGAATACATAATCACACATTGTAAAATACTCAGTTGTGAGCTGATATGAACTCTGCAGAAACATCACATCTTAAAAGCCTGATTGCACTCCGATTCGATAACTTAAATGTGAAAAGTGAATTAACAAATACATAGGTACATAACCTATGCTGTCACAGAAACCATTCACATTTTGCCTCTTTGTCCTTAGAAGTCATGGTTCCCAGTGGATGATGCCACATCTGTGAATACATGGGCAGCACAAATACACACTCCATGCGTTAGGAAGGATTGTGAGAGCCAGATGGGCTGAGGATTACAGGAGAACGTGGCCCACAGAATCAAATAAGCAGAGTTCACTGGGACTCACAGAGACTGAAGTGACAATCCCAAAACCTACATGGGTCTGCAGTATGCATGCTGTGGTTAATGAGCTTGGGATATTTGTGGGACAGTTAACAGTGGGAGTTGGGGGGACCTTCATGGGTGCTTGAGAGTGGGCATAGGCCTATGGTATAGAACAGAGCTTATAATTCCTCTGCCCACGTAGGGGGCAGCCAGAGTTCTCAGGGCCTAGTACATATTGGGAAATATGTGCACCAGGGGAACAACAAACAAGCTTATTTCTTCCAGCACAGTCAACCCCGCTTATCTCAGACACCTCCCTTTCTTCGGCAGAAATCACAGCCCTGGGAGGAACATTCCCTTTGGGTTTGGGAAACTTTTCCTCTCTCTAAATGAGGTCTTGCCCTTGGTATTTGTGAAATCATTTCAGAAGAAAGTGTTCTCTTGGACCAAGGGCCAATCTTTCCATCATTTCATTTCGGGCTACAAAATCGCCTATGAAAACTCACAGCGGAACAGGTAGGGGTGGAGGCGTGCTGAAAGGCGAGACTGATAGGTTGGTTACAGGCCCCTGGTTGCACTTCAACAGGGAACATCTCAATTTTCCTGGTCAGTCTTGCTCCACGGACACTACTATGCCTGAGGTAATGAGAGCTATGAGCTGGAGATAGGGTGGAGATTGAAGGTACATAGCATTTAAAGCAACATCTTGGGTTTGCTCATCATTCACTATTCTTGGTTTTTAGGCAATGCTCCAAAAATAGCCATACCTGGGTATGTGATCAAAAAAACCACCTTGTCCCATGACTATCACACCTGCCCAGTGGACTAATTATTCTCCATCCCTTTCATGAAAGGTGACACACCTCCATGACTTTTATAGACCCTCACTATTCACAAAAATGCTTTTGTTTGCTGCTAGCCACAAATTATAGCATTATAATAATTAAATATTCAATAGTTTGAAATGGTCAAAACTCCTTATATGGAGGTAGAAAGATGGGATCAGTTGGTAAAGTCCTTGCCATGCAAGGATGAGAAGCTCTTTTCAGATCCTCAGCCCCCCTCTAAAAGTCAAGTGTGGTGATATATTCTTACAGTCCTTGTACTGGGCAGATAAGACTGGAGGATTCTGGGGCCTTGACAGATGGCCAGTCTAGCTAAATATGGTTCAGTGACATATCTTGTCTCAAAAACATACGGTGAAAGGGGCTGCTAAGATGACTCCGTTTAGTGTTCTGCCTCCCAGTGCCAGCCCGTCAGAAGCAGGGCCTTGTGGGAACAGCAATGTTCTAAACCTCTTTTTTTATTTGCTTTGGGTTTGTACTTTCCTCTACCAGTAGAAAGCCTAGGGATTGGTTTCCTCTTTCAGAAAAGCAGACAGGAGAAGAATGTGAGGTACAAGGAATGAAGAGCTTAGAGAGTCGTCCACTGCTGGCTTTGCTATCAGCACTCTGGAGCTTGTTGCTTCTTTGGGTTCTTTGGGAATCTTCTCTCATTGTAAGTGGTTTCTCCCCATGTTGATCCCACAAGACCTCTGTCCTATGCTTGCCCCTGAGTGCAAGAGCATGAAACCCTGGCCCAATGGCAGGATGGGAGACAAATCCAGGCTGATAATATCTTGGCTGACACACATGCATAGTCTTGTTTTGGGGTAGCTTCCTCTCACCTGCCTGTAGAATATCTTCTTTTTTTTTTAATTAAATTACTGCTTGGCTCATTAGCTCTAGATTCTTATTGTCTAACTTTTACATATTAATTTAACCCATCTCCATTAATCTGTGTATGGCTTCTTAAGGACTGTTGCCCCCTAAAGGACTGAACTGAAAGAGAAACCAAATCTCATTTTAACAGTAATCCCAGCTCAGTTCACCCTTGCCTACTGAGTTTTTTCGCTTACAAAGTGGTTTTGAAAGTCATATGTTCAGGCAGATTAAAAGGATCAATGAGACTACAAAGGATATAACTTAAGGGGAATATTGGCTTGATTTTTGAATATTAGACATGACCCTAAACTGGGGGCTTGTGTGTCAGATCGTTCCTGGAGGACCTGAGGCTTCTTGTTTTCTTCAAACTAAAGTGCCTAGCAACTGATCAATCCCTTCCCCATTAGCCATGTTATCCACACACATCTTTTGCACCACAGTGGCACAACACATACCTGTGACACAACTGTGTGACCTGTGTTTTTAAATTCTATGGGAAAATTTTATCTGAAAGGGAACAAAGAAACATTTACAAATGTATATAATACTGACGTTATACTTGAAAGAAGTGATATAAAGGTATTGAAAACAGAATTATGGACGATTTGAAAATCAACCAAGTAATTCAAATAAAAGCCAAAGAATGGTAGCTGTGTCAATAAGATGGCTACTGTGGGAAGTTCAAAAACCCCAAAGCGTTAAAGAAGTTTTCAAAGATGGAAAATGGAGGCTTATGGAAATGGAATACATTAGAAACCTTTATTCTATGAGCTTCATGCCTGCCTTGGATGAAAGTTTGCTTGTTAAATGATCCCTTCACCCACAGATACATGAATATCCACACAGCTATAGTGTACATACATTTCATAGTTTAGAAACTATTTCTGCAATCCTATGATCATATTTACAGCATGGCTCTAGAGTCCTCAGAATCATGTTTTGGTTCTTGGTGGACAGAGGCCAGGCTACTGTTTCCAAGTCACAACCTTATAGGACCAAATAAGGGGTACTCCTTATAAAAATACACATTAAAATGTTCAAAGCTGTTTTCATATATTTTATATGTTTAAATTTCTTTCTTTTCTCTCACTTTCTCATTTGCTTTCTCTTATTATGTGTTTGTAGGATATGTCTCTCTGTGTGTGTGTGTGTGTGTGTGCACATGCCATGTGTGTGTATGCATGCTGCAATATATGTGTGGAGGTCAAGAACAACTCTTGCAAACATGTTCTCTTCTTCTACTGTGTTGAGGAGACTTCTTTCCTGTTTCTGCCATGCAGCATCCTACAGGCTGACCCATGAGTTTTAGGATATATTCCCCATCTCTTTCTCCCATCTCACTGCAGGAATGCCAGTATTAAATGGATGCTAGATTTTTTTAGTTAATTTTTTAAAATTTATTTTATATATCAACCACAGTTTCCCCTGTTTCCTCTCCTTCCAATCCCTCTCCCTCCATCTTCCAGTTACACCCTCCCCATCCACTTCTCCTCCATCTCCACTCAGAAAGGAAAAGGTTTCCCATGGCCACAAACAAAGCCTGGCATATCAAGTTGAGGCCAAGTTCTTCCTGCTTCATCAAGGCTGAGCAAGGTAATCTAACATGGGAAACAGGTTCCCAAAAGTTGGCTAAGATCCAGGGACAGGTCCTGATCGCATTGCTAAGAGCTCCATAAACAGACCAAGCTACACAACTGTCACTCACATGCAAAGGGCCTAGGTCAGTCCTATGCAGGCTCTTGAACTGTTGGTCCAGAGCCCCATGAGCTCAGGTCAGCTGTCTCCGTGGGTTCTCCTGTCATGTCCTTGACTGTAGGTGGATTTTTCCTGTCCCAACTGCTTGCTCCCAAATAATAGGCAGTCAGTTCTCAAATAACTGAGTCAGAAACTGAGTATAAATTATAAATGCTTGGCCAATAGCTCAGGCTTATTACTAACTAGCTCTTACAACTTAACCCATTTCTATTAATCTATGTGTTGCTCCAAGCCTTCTGGCTTTTACTTCCATCCCATTTTGTGTTTCAGATTCCTTATCATCTGGTTGGCCACTCCTCTGACGCCACCCTTCCTCATCCCATCATTCTCAGTTTGGCTTTTCTGCCTAACTTTATCCTGTTTAGCTATTGACCAGTCAGCTTCTTTATTAAACCAATCATAGTAACATATATTCACACAGTCTACAGAAGGATTATTCTATAGCACTTGACCCTCCTGGCTTGTACAATCCTTCCTCTCTCTCTTCAACAGACCTCTGGATCTTTAGAACTTATTCCCTATCATGGGATGCCTCACTCAGCCTTCATGTAGAAAGTGGGAGAAAGGAGCTTGGTCCTGCCTCAGCTTGATATGCCATGCTTTGTTGACTCTTCAGGGGAGGCCTTACCCTTTCTGAGGAATGGATGAGGAGAGGTAGAAAGGAGGTGGGAGGAGGGGATAGGAGAGGAAGGAGGAGAAACTGTGGTCAGTATGTAAAGTAAATAAAAATTTTATTAATAATACAAAAACAGTGTTCCCAGAGATTGGCCCAGTGCTTGGCTGTGGGTTTCTGTATCTGCTTACATCAGTTACTGGATGAATGTTCTCTGGTGACAATTAGGATAGTAACCAATCTGATTATAGGAGATGGCCAGTACTCTCTCCAGTAGTTTTGACTCTGTGTTCCTGGGATCAAGCTCAGCTCATCAGGCATGCAGAGCAGGTACTTTACCCAGTGATCCATCTCCCAGGCCCTTCCCTACCTTTGTTAAGTTCACAGATTTACTTAGTTTGAATTCTAAAACATTTTGAGATAAACATAAATATGCCATATAAAAGGAATGGGTTCTTAGAAGGGAAAATAGTCACTCAGTGTCATACTGTAAGTAGGATAGATAAGCCTGCATGTCCTTTATCAGTAATACTTCAGTTATGAATAATGTGGTAAAAGGTCACAAATAGAAACATTCCCATCAATTACTTATTGACTTTCACCATTTTGCAAGCAGCCAGATATTCTCACTCCCACTTATGAGAGCTGGAAATGCTGACTAAACACAAAACCTTTTCTATAGCATGCTGCATCTGTCTATGTTTCCCTTCTAAGACTGTGCACACTCTTCATTCCATTTTTATATAATCTGAAACTTACACTTAGTAAGAAATGCATAAATCTGGCTGCCACTATTCCTAATGTCTTCCCTCTCACTTCTTCTTTTAAACAGCCAACAGTTTGAACCACAAGACAGAATGAATTAAAAATCCAATGTAAGGACTTCTTGTTTATATCACTTTCAGTACTGGCCCCCGGAATACTAACTAGTATCAACAACTTGAAATTACTGTGTTGACATATTCTGTTTCTAAGTTAAACTAAACACCCAGAGCAAATTGTATTGCAACACACATTTGTTTTTAACTCTAATACAACTGAGATTCTTATCTAAGACATGCTAACAAGCTTTCCCATAGTTAGCCATATAATAAGGAAAGGGATTTTATGGAGTATTTTGGTTTACAATTTGGAGTTATAAACAGAATTTTTCATATTTTTTTTCTTTTTTTTTCCATACATTGTTTTGTTTTATTTTTTCCATTCAAAAACATAATTAAAGAAATAAAACTTTTACCTTTCTTCCCCTTCTCCCGGTCCCCTCCCACTACCTCCCCACCCCTCCTCCCTCCCCCTTCTACAATTCAAAAAATTTGTGGTTTCTTTCCCTTTAAATGAATTGGCCCTGCCTCAGATGCAAACACAGCTGCCTGCACGTGAGCTGAACAGAGACAACAACAATAGGATAGACATGCTAAAGTGAACAGGCATGGAGGAGCCCCCAACCCTACATAAAGAACCACTATCAAATAAGAAATGCTGATAGATGGGTAAACAGTCTTCCCCAAGGAAGAGAACACCACTTAGTTATCCAATAGTAATGGTCAGCTCTGAAAATATGCATACAAGTAACATTGACCAGAATATGTATTTGCCTATGTCTATTTCTGTCTGTCTGTCTATCTATCTATCTATCTAATCTCCTATATCTATCTCCTATCTAGCACCTATCTAATCTATCTATCTATCTATCACCTATCTATCTGCACATACATGCACGCATACATACATATACACACATACATCTATTTGGCTAGTTGGGGGCATAGGGGAGAACCTAATGTCCTTACTTTGCTAACGAAACATAAAAAATCTTCCTCATAAGTTCTTGTCTTTATACTCGTAGGTTACAGGATCTCTCAACTCTTACCAGAGAAGCTCTTTGTGCAGTACATAATGATTAATAAAAAGATCTACAACTGTCAACATACAGAGACTAAGAGACTGAGGAGTACTAATCTCTAAAATGAACATATGTACCATGCATCCAAGGCTCAGGAATTATCAAAGAAGAGGGACAGGAAAGCCTAACAGCCAGAACTCAGAGCTGTCGGCAGCAAAATATATTTTCTAGACCCAAGAGGGCTATCTCACTCACAAACTCACAGAAAAGGCACTTCTATGCACAAGATATCTACTAGATCAAGCCAGCTGAAATATTATCATGCCACACAAAACCTGTTAGAGGTTCAAAGGGTAGGCTTCCAACTGGTATAAACATTTGACAATTGTATATCTAACAAATGATTTATAACCATAATGTAAAAAGTGCTCTTAAAATTCAACATTTAAAAGGCTCAATTTAAAAACTGGTCAAAATTTAAATGTATCTTTTATGAAAGAGATTATAACAACAAAAAAACACAAGAACAATTTCATTAGCCATTAAGGACATCTAAAATAAAGCTATATATTCACCTATGGGAATATATAAAATAATATTAATAGTAGTAACAAATTTGACACACAAATTTGATACTATCAGGTGCTAATATTTTTTGAGGAGCTACTGGAACTCTAATATCTTGATGGTATAAAAAATGAAATTATACATGAATTCTGTAATGCCTATTGTTTTTTTTCTTATGAGCTTCCATTTTCCATGAGAACTGGGATGTTTACTCTAGAATATTTATCCTAGACAAGTAGTACTTGCACTTTTTCTACTTTGATTCATTTCTACCTAAGATCATTTATACAATCCTGTATATATGCTATATAGGTATATAAAAGGGTTATAAAATATCAAACATTTAGTGATGGTAAATCATAATGAAATTTATTTTAAATAATTCATTGTTTTAGTACATTTTTAGCATTTGAGAAAGAGAGTTTACAGGCTGATATGATGGATCTGTTGATTTAATTTACTCAACTAAAGCTTGGCTGAATACCTGATGTTGAAAAGTGTAGAGCATCTACAACAGCTTTCAGAATGAGCATTTTTGCTTTATCATCATCATTGCTAAGAACATTCTCTTATACAAATTCAGAGAACAGAATGACAGAAGTTTATTTAAGGTCATTTCAGAAAATGTTGGAAATTGTGTCCTAACCTCAAACCAAATCACATTTAACAGTTGTGGTGATTTGAATGAGAAATATCCCTCCTAGGCTCAGATGTTTAAAGGCTTGGTCCCAAGTGAGCGGTGCTATTTCTAGAGGTTCAGAGGGTGCAGCCTTGCTGGAGAAAGTAGGTTCCAGGATACAAGTTTAGAGAGTTTATATCTTCATCTACTTCCAGCACATTTGGTGCTGTCTCAGTGTCTTGCTCTTGCTGCCATGCCTGTCACTGGCTACCATGCCTGTCACTTTGCTGCCATGATTGTGCTCTTATTCCTCCAAAAATATAAGCCAAAATAATCTTCTCTATAAGTCGCTTATGGTCATAGTGTTTTATTGCAGCAACTTAAAATTAATATAATTACTATTTTTTAAATGAAACTCAGGTCAACAACTCAGACAGAGAGTTCATTTTTAAATCAAATATTCTAACAATACAATTTAAGAAACATTAACTTGGTAATTTTATGCTGTTAAATGATGGCAGGAAAGTATTAAGAGTATTTGTTTTATGCAATTAAGCCATTTTATGAGAACAAATAAGTTTTGTGTATACAGAAAAAGCAGCATAATTTATGACATAATAGTCTTGGGTCTTAAGCAATAATCATTGGAGTTTTATGGCATGAAGTCATTCATAGTCAAAAGTATGCATGTGTTCAAGACCAAGGCTACAGGGAAGGAAGTCATGTGATTCAGCATATGTGAGCACTGCCAGAAGCAAGTCATATTTATTACCATTTGGGTTTAAATTCATACTTGGTTGTGGTTGTTGAATGTTCAGAAACATTTTGCTCTTCCCAGATATGTCAAGGCCCCAAAATTCACTTACATAGCCCCATATGGGACCATGACTCGTAGTTTTAGAAGCTGGGCCCTAGAGAGATGAACAGTTAAATTTACATAAAAACATCAAATGGCTTTCATAATGAATGGTTGTACAAACTTTCCATATCCACAGAATAGACTGTTACTCGGGAATTAAAGGAAACACACTAACACAGGGACCATGGATCAACCAATTCAAAGGCATTATGATGCATAACAGTCAAAGAGAAGCCAGTGTCGAAGAGTGCATATTCTATGGCTCCATTCTGGTGACACTCTTACAATTGCAAAGGAATGACAGTGATGAAGATGTGGCTGCCAGAGACTGGATAGGAGTGAGGCTGCGTTTGAAAAGGGTGCGGTGGTGCAGAGGAGAGGAGCTTCTGTGGGAGGTGGACTTGTGCTGGTTCTGCAAGCCACAGAAGCATATATCCTCCAAAGAGCAATTTTATTTCATGCTAATTTTAAGAGACCAAACCATTCAAACTACATTTCTATAGAGACCTATTTAAATGGCACCATGCAATGAGAAGACATTTCTTTTCAGAGAACACCATGTTGTTTGTTTTCTTGATGGTATATGGGCCTCAAAACCCCATTAATGTTTATGAAGTTCATTGATGATTGTGACATGTGCCCCGATCATTTCTTTGGCAGTGGCCTTTTTGGTGCCTTGAGAATAAAACTTCTTTCTCTGGCTCAGTGTCCTTATTTGTTTCCTTTTCTAACTCGGTCAACTCTTTATTAGATAGCTGTTTAGCCTCAATGCCAGTGAGCTCTCAGTTATGCATTTCACCAGTATGTTTTTTCCTGACTGTTTTCCAAACACTAGCATAGTATAGAAATGAACATCGATTGTCAGGGATATTTGGGATTTTACTGTTTGCTTACATAAATACGTGATGAAAAAGTGTACATTCTGCTGAACACAATGCCCACGTGCCAATCAATTCGGGGTACCTTCCATGAGGTGCTCCACAGCTCCATGAGAAGAGAGAGAAGCTAATGGCTGTCACTATGGCATCTTCCTCATCCATTAATGAGTGTTAGTTTAATCATTCAAACCTTTCTCAGGGCAAATGTGGTTTAGGCTTTTAACAGTGGATAGTCATAATACTATTACAGTTACTGCTTTATATCTAGAACTCAATAAATTTCATGATATATTCATTACTAAAAATAACCTTTAGTTTAATGAATTGTGTCTATATACATCATTATTAAAGTATCCATATAGATGAAATAAAATCTGAAGTGGTAATAGTGGTTGTTTAGATTGTGGCATGTGTGTTTTTTAAAATATATTTAAAGATTTTAAATTTTTTATAATACATAAGAATTCCTCTTAAAACGTGAAAAAAGAGCAAATGAATTCCTTAAGAATGAACAAGAATGAAGATTTATGAAAGTGGACCCTGCTTGTTCTGGTTTTGCAAACAGTGTCTCATCCATAGATATGGTCTGATGAGGTGATTGGCTGAACTTGGAGCTCCCTGAAGACAAATTTAGTTCTTATTACTCACACCTATCCTATCACCAGATCATTCTTCAAGATACTACACATCAGGAACAATCTGCAAAGCAATAATCAACTTGGGATTATTTTTGGCAATGGTGAGCGTGTTATAGTTGGAGAATCATCCACGAAAGTTTTACTCTTTTGTTTTAAAAAGAATTGTTATCTTTATTGGGGAAACAGAATACTGCCTATGGATGCCTTTCCTTTTCTCTTTTATTTTTTCTAAACAATCCACTCAAATGATGGAATGTGATAAGAAACTCAGTTCTTGAAGAATGGTGCAGCAATGCTGATGGCCGATGCCCGTTTGTTTTCTGTCTGTCCCTCATCCTTTCACATCTCCACGTGTTGGCTCTGAAACCAAAGGCGACCCTCCGCTCTCTGAACTCCATCAGTAATGACTCTAGTAACCATAACTGTCAGGAGCTGGAATAGTAAACATTTTCTAAAGGCAAATGGCTTCCAAATGTGGACTTTTGCTCTATGAGCACATCTCTCCCAGGCCTGATGGAAAACGCTGTTAAAATGAATGAAAACACTCAGCCTAGAAATTGAGGACAGAGTCGGGCTGCTGGGACCTGTGACCGGTACCCTGGCCCACCTGTGGTCTTTCTCCTCTTCCTTTTCTCAAGGGGCCTGTGGATCTGCCGTGTAAGAGAGAGATCCCACTAGTATGGTGTTGTGATTCCCACAGGGTCTGTTTATAAAGTCACTTGGTGTTATACTCCAACTTTGCCAACACGTAGAAGGTGGTTATGTAGGGATCAGTATCAGAGTAGCCCCTTTTACTTAGAATCTGATCTGCAAGAAAATATTTTAGTTGTTCCATGACTCTCTTTCTCTATTGACACCAGTCAATAAATTTCTGGAAACTTACTCTTTGACTAACTAGGTCAAGAACCTCAAAGCTGACTGTTTAATTATTTGCTTGACTCAGGGAACTCAAAATATTATGGAATATTTATAAAATGCAATAAATTTTAAGAAAATTAAGAGGTTTGTTTGCAAAAATATCATGACAAAGGAAATAGTCAGGGACAGAGAGATTGTTTGCTGTTTCATTGAAGTATCATATAGGTGTGATATCTGTATTACACAAAAGTCAGGAGAAAATAGCTATTCTGTTGCTTTGTAGAATAACTATTGAGTGACCGTTTCTATTCTATACCACTTATAAACTCTCGATTTATTGAGAATATATTTTTATCATTAAAAATACCCCCAAGAGTTTATAAAACAGAATGTTATCTTTATATTTTGGAATTGGATTATATCTTTATACCCTTTCATAGTAGGATCAGTTCATTCTCCAATAATATGTTATTAATAAAAGTTCATGATATCATGATCAAATGTATAACCTTTCTTAAATATTAAGACAGAAGATGGTTTTATCAGCATCTCAGAGAAAGGAAAAAGATTTCATCTGCATTTACTAATTATTTTAAAGTGCTCAGAGAGTATCACCCTTTCAAATTCTTGCTGTGTCTTCTGGGGCCTGTATGAAACAGCATGTCCTGGAGATTTTGGAGTTCCTAGGGAATTTTCAAGTTGTTCCCTGCCGGCCAAAAGAGGTTTGTGTCAATATAGGACCGGCTCTTGTTACAGAGCTGGAGAGATTGCTTTTAAGAGAAAACAATCTTTAGTCTCCAGCACAGCTTCTGGACATCCGAGTGACTGAATGAAGCTTATTTGAAGGTGCTTGCAAGAACCAATGCAATACTGAACATTCTTGCCCTGGGAGGGGGGGGCCTTAGTGTTCCAAAAAGCTTCCTCCCAGGCCTGCAACAGCTGGCTGGGCTATGTTAGGCTAAGACAAGAAGCAGCGCTGGGCTTGAACCTTTGAGTAATTCGCGAGGTTACTGACATTTCTGCTGACTCGGCTAGCCTCATACAGCCTTCAAAGTACCCCCACCGCACACATCCCTTTGAAGAGCCTTCTTTAGTGAGGACGAAATATCAAAATTTTTGCTGTTTAATTGTTCACAGGAAGCCAAGGCACTGATAAATGAGAGCTCATCCATACATGTTTTTTCTCTGTTACCTAAGAAACTGATTTCAAAACAAAAGTCCTCATAAATACTCTGGCGATGCATCAGCCTCTCTCCGGTGCTGTGCGACACTGTGTATATTGTTTGGCAGCAGTTCATGGGGTTGGGGGGTAGATAAACCAGCGCATTCTGCCAGAATTCTATTACTCTTGACCCTGACCTTGACTGTAGGCTGTTTCCAGTTACACTCATCTTAGAGGGAAAGACGGCGCATGCTCCATTCCATCTTCCTTCTCTCCTTCTCTCCTTTCCCCTGCTACATAGCTGTGTCCTGCTACATAGGCTAGGATTGCACAGAACGGCACATACAATAGTCAATCACCAGTTGGGGTGGGACCCAGGAGACTTCTCCCTGCAAACCATTGGCTGCTGACAGATTCGAGAAACAAGAACAGCCATTGCCAGTTAGGTAATCACTTGAGAAGTTCAGCAGAAAGCACCAAAAATGATTGGATCCCCCAAAAAATTAAGAAAACAAAACGAGACAAATGGAGCAAAGGGAGTTTGAAGGGGTCGTTAATAAGGGTGAAAGAGAGATAAGAGTCAGTGGGAAGGCTGCAGAAATCAGAATGGATTATATAAACAAATGAAATTTTCAAAGAAGAAATTAAATGAAAGCATTCTTAAAAGGGAAAAAAACTTCTGCTACTTAGCTCTCTTGTTTTGAAACACAGCAGGGTAGATGAATTCACAGAAGTCTTACTCAGCAATAAATGTTTAATCTCAGTAGGGTTTACCTTTGCAAGGATTGCTCTCTGTGATATTTTTTTTTTCTGAGAGCAATGACTCTATTGGTGACTATCCCCTCTACAATATAAATTTGCACTGCTTCTATCCACTCAGGCTTCAAACATGCTTCCAGAAAGTTATGCTTCCTATTGAGGTGACCCTATACAGTATGAGAAGCCAGAAATACCCACTGTCCTTTCTCAGTAGTATTATTATATATAGTAATAATTGCAACAAATAATATAGTAGTAGTAGTAGTATTATACTATGTAATAATTGCAACTAAGGCTTAACATGTTATATTTTTATATGTTTATGAAAAATAACACCTTTAATTTTTTTCTCATTCCTCTTCTGTGATAATCTCTGAGTCTTGGAAGGAGAGAGTATGATATAGATGTTCCATTTAGGTCTGAGCCCTCCTCCTTCTTTTATTCTCTGCACATTGGTTACTTGTGGATGTTTGTATTAATTACCATCTACTGCAAAAAAATTCTCTGATAAATATTGAAAGCTGCACTAATATAAGGACATACAGATATACTTGGGGGGGCAGTTTAATACAATAGTATGTTTTCCCCTAACAACCATGATATTGCCAGCCAACAGTAGTAGCAAAGGAGCTATTGGCATTTAATTAATACTGGGGAAGGGAGAGTTTTATTCAGGAATTGGGCTCTTATACTCCAGTAAATGAGCCTACACCCATGAACATAATAGTTATACTAAGTGGACACAGTACTTTTTGTTGTTTTTATATTATTAAAAACAAGAGGAGCACATGAAGTTGGGGAGAGAATATCAGTTCACAGAGGTATGGTGGATTTGTGATTTTCTTTTTTAAAACAAAATTTAAAAATATTTGAAATGAGATACCCTTCATGGCTGTATTCTGTTGCTCTTAGAAGTAGTAGGTTGCAAAATAAAGGTTTCAGTGCAGGGAGAGGGATGCCTCCATAGGAGCTGTTGGTCAGGGAGCCCCAGAAATATCCCCCAAGCGATAGAGACTGTTGCAATTCCTCTTTGCTGAGTTTAGTAACTACATAATAAGACCCTGCTGCTGAAAGTACCATATACTTTGCAAGATATAAAGAAATCAAGCTAGAACTCAGCTGGGGTGTTATTCGCTGTCAGCTACTTGCATTGTGCTGGAAGGTGCTACTGTGTGGGCAGGTAGGAGAGAAAAGTATTAGTAGTCTTCCTCTGATAAGAGCCTCAACAGCTAAAATACTGTTATGCCAGGCAAGGTTGACTTCTTGCAATAGTGACATAATAATAATGGACATATTCAACCTCTCTCTGGTTTTGAAGCCTGCTCCACAGGAAAGAATCTGTGACTGGGGAGCCCATAGACCCTATCAATGATGTTATTAGCCCTGCTTAGACAAATGGTCATAGTGTCAATCTATCTTTTAGGCATCCATGTCAATACCCACAGACAAACACTGCTCTCTTCCTTAATCCCGGAAGCTTCTCTTTGCAGTGAACGATGATGACTGTGAAGACTTCTGTTTGCCAAAGGTGCTGAGAAAAAGTGACAGCTGAATGCTAGGCCCTAAACAAAACATTTACACGACCCTTTCTAAGGTTCAGGGAACACGGCAGAAGAGGAGTGGAAAAAAAGATAAGAGTCGGAAGATGGAAAGAAGGGCTGTTCGATGCTATCCTCAGGGCCTGACGTGGACGTTGCAATTGCACTCTAATAACACTGGGCCTGCACAGTCATTCAGAAGTCTGGAAAGGGTCCAGGAAAACTATCAGAGCTTAACTACTGGCTACTCTAAGGGATGGACAACCAATGTCTCCAATCGTGTACTCCCCAGGCTCTACAGGGAAGGTCCAAACCTGTGGCTAGGCTCATGATCCCCGTTAAACTCAGTGGGGCGCAAAACAAACCAAAAAAGATATGAATTTACGAGGTAGATAAGAGGGAATAGGGATGGAATGAATTAGAATCCCTTATAGAAAGAACACATTTAATTCAAAATAAAATAATCCATTGTGGTAGGTATTGTACAAATTTTACTTACAAGGAAACAAAAACTTGGTAAATAAAATCTATCTTCCTACAGTTAGTCAAATAAATGGTGACCAAAAAAGGCTTTCAACACATTGTTTCATTTCATATATAAGAGCCTCTATTTTGCTTCACTAACTTTTGGATGATACTTAGAGGAATTGGAAGCAATATTTTGTTTTTAAATTTTTCTTTCCTCTTTCTTTCTTTCTTTCTTTCTTTCTTTCTTTCTTTCTTTCTTTCTTTCTTTCTTTCTCTTTCTTTCTTTTTCTTTCTTTCTTTCCATCTTTCTTTCTTTCTTTCTCTTTCTTTCTTTCCCTCCCTATTTCCCTTCCTCCCTCCTTCCCTCCCTCCCTCCCTCCATTCATCCCTCTCCTCCTCCTCCTCCTTCTTCTTCTGTTTGTTTGTTTTTGAGACTGGGTTTCTTCACTTAGCCTTGGCTGTCCTAGACTTAGCTCTGTAGACCAGGCTGGCTACAAACTCATTTAGATCCACCTGCCTCTGCCTCCTGAGTGCTCAATTTAAAGGTGTGTGCTACCACGGCCTGGTTTGACTTTAAGATTTACTTTTAATTTATGTGGTATATGAGTATGCACACATCCATGTAGGTGTTCACAGAGGCCAGCCGAAGGCATCAGACACCCTAGAACAGAAGTTACAAGTAGTTGTGACCCACTCAGCATGGGTGCTGAGAGCTGAACTTGCTTCCTTTACAAAAGTATCAAGCACTTAACCACTGAGCAGCCATCTTTCCAGCCCTAAGACAGGAGGAAAATCACCATGGAGAAATTATTTCCATATTATTGAATTATTAATGAAACGTTCAAGTTAGTATTATTTTATCTATATTAAATTTGGAAGGCAAGTGTATACCAAAAAGTAGTTAACAATTACTATAATTTAATTTTAAGAACACTTATCACACATAGGGACCCTGCTCTTTCAGTATACAGCACAAATTCAATATCTCTATAAAAGATAGTGGTAACAATAACATTTTAGTGTGATACATACAAAGATGGTCATATATATCAATTAAGATTTTTATAATCAAGTGTAAAAAATTATCACAATTTATTTCTTTATTCTTATACTATGTACTTTTTGATTGTCATTTTTTATTATGTACCTCAAGATCAGGAACCTGTTTTTTCCTTCTCTCATTATTTATTTTGTACATATTTAAATTCATATTGACATAGAAATGTTAATATATGAAATAGGTTAAGATTTATTATTATGTCCCTCCAACTAGTTGTCATACTTCTTATTCCTGGTGAATAAAAATTAATGTGGTAATTAAGGGCATTTATAAAACTCAAGCTCTTTACTAAGGGGGAGAATGTACTTTCCTTTTTTTCTATTTTAAAATGACTTATTAAGGTTTTATTATATTTTTGTGTCCACATTTTTGTTAGAATGGATATTTTGTAATTTTCCTCTTGGTATGAATAGATTATTCCCTAACTTTGTCTACTGTTTAAATATATCCATAAAAAACTAATAATTTTAATCATGTTGTTTCACTAACTTAATTTTAAGCAATAATTATGTGAATATTTAATTTATTAGCAATAATTTCACTAATATCCTGGATTTATACAACAGATTATTATTAATTAGTAAAACACAACTGAGTTATTAAAAATTTATTAGTTTATAACATTTCAAGTACATTTACAATCTTGTATTAGGATTCATTCATAATTTTCTTCAACCAAGGATGGACTATGCCTGGAGACCTTCCTTCTTCCACTGCCTAATATCATTAAAATGATATTAACTTTTAAATTTTAATTATTTCATTTTACTGATCATCTGATCATTTTTCAAAGCGGACTATTTTGCAGTCATATTTGCTGTCTTGACACATCACGAAGAGGGAGAATATCTAGGATTGGGGTTATCCATAAGAGACAAATGTTGCTTCCTTATCACTCTTCAGCTTTGACCCATGTACGCTGGAGTGAAATTCAAAACAGAAGTAGCAAAAAGCTGCTTCTATTTAAGAACAGACATTTTGAGGATAGTCTGCATACCAGAAGTATTCACTTCCACCAAAATTAAAAGATCAGCTTTTTCATTTTTATTTTCTCAATGGCTGTTGCTGTAGAGCTGCTTGAACAAACAGACAGTGGCAGTACTGGCCATATCTTGTAAAACTCTCCAGATCCCTTGTTCTCTGAAACTGGCTAACCCCTTGTTGTGTATGTCCCCAAGGGCTTGTCAGTCTGATACTTTAATAACTGTGGCATCCTTGCCCAGTCAGCAGAGACATCTTCTTACACAGCCTAGATTCTCAGAAAGCTGATAATAAGCATAGTTGAACTTCCCCGTGATTTCAAAAGACAAACCATGAATAGTTTTGCTTCTAATAAAGCGCCATGTTTTAAGCACTACAAGATCTACTGTTGAACAATAATGAGTTGGAGATAGCTATAGAGTCCGGGAGTTCTTTTACTTTTATCCCAAAGAGATTTGTACAATCTTCTCAATGGAAAAGGGATCTGTTAATATCTCATGCTCTTGGTACTAAAGGGGGAGCCTCTGTGTATCAACATGTTCCTATAGAAGTAAGAAAATTAAGAACTTCAAGAAAGATGCAAAGGAAGTACTAAATTCCCCCTTCACCCAACAAGATATTTCTGCAATTCTTTATTTGTCACACATGACAGGGTTGTGGAGAGGATAAGGATTATGGAAAGATACACAGAGAGCCAAGGATTTACATTTCTTAAGAGAAATGTCACTAAGTGTTGGCAGAAAAAAAATACAACCAGGCATATTTATCTTCCAACTTGTTTTAAAAGAAGAAAATCTATATGGCCATCTCCAGCATGCTTCTATATTCAAAACAGAATATATTAGGAGGGATAGTATGAAATTAGACATCAGAACCTGGACCACACTATAATTTTCAATAAAGGAGTAATCAAAGAAAGGGATATTGTGTTAACATGTAAATGCCTAGGCAGTCTATGTAACATATATAATTTAAATTCACCAAAGTATACTTAAGGTGTCTTATAAATGATAATAGTTAGCCTGGTTACTTATTAGAGGGTGATAAAATTAGTTATAAAGTGTATTGAAAATTGACAACCAATTTCTTCAAGTTTCTTGTGTTTTTGGTTGTGAGCAGCTGAGTCATCTTTCCAAGGGAGGAAAACTTCACGTAAATTTATAACTCATTCCTCTACCAATATGAATTCAAGTAAGTCAACAAAAGTGAAATTATCTGTCAGCATACAGTGTCTATTCAGGAAAATTCTAGTGTGTCAATACCACTCTAAGCATGGCATAGAATCCCCACATTTGAATATAAAACTGATCAACTTGATTGCTTAAGTCACCCAAATCACCATTAAGATGTCAAAAGACAAACAGGAATAAAAGACATGCATGCAACTAAGGATCAAACACTGAGCCCATAGTACAAATGTGAGTAACTCTTACAAAATAAAGGAACAAAGAATTATTCCAGGAGAATAACTGAGATGAGATATTAACAGAAAGTTAGTAGGCAGTACCACACCGCCAATTACCACACAAAACTGATGCCAAACAAACACCACGATATCAAAGCACATGCAGACTAAGGTAGAAAATTAGAGATCGTGTGGATCTATTGGGTTGGCAAAAATAAAATTGATGATATCTGATGATACTTGTGTTTGTGACCAAGAGGATTATAATGTAAATGACATCTTCCATGGTGAACCCATATCTCCTGCAACTGAGAAACTGATTTTTCTATTGGGTATTGTATCACAGTAGTGAGAAAAGTAACTGGTAGAAATGGGAATTTGTGTTCATCCTTATTCCTTTCAATGTTGCCTTATTGTTACAATAGAGGCTGAAAACTAAGTGGACACCATCAAACTCCAAGACAGGTAGGGTTTTGAGTATAGTTTGTCTCTAGCTTCCATGCTTTACTTATATAAAGGTTGTGGTCATTGATGCATCAAAACAAACAGCATAGTTGCGACAGGATAAAAATGATGGTGATGGAGATAGTGATGGTGGACAGATGAGGAGCTGGCTGACTTCCTAGGAAGTAGCAGGATGGGTGCTGGGTATCCTATCCATATCTGTTTGGTTGATTCAGGAACTCAATGATATGAGTAGTTTCTCACTTCTATCAGTGGGTCTCTGATAACAGAGTCCCTGGGCTAGCCCAGTTCTGCTGAAGTCTAGTTCCTCTCTTCTCGGCGTTATTCAAAACTGGATCAATTCTCTATAAACTTGATAAAGTGGGTTTTCAGTGCTCAAATTCTAATTGGGTCTGGTAGGTAAGAAGCAGGCAGACAGAAGTGAAGTATATATACAGACAAATTATAAAGTAGACGGATGGAAGGTGGCCATCATGAATTCCTCACTATACATTTCCATGGCTGGATAAAGTCTGAGTGAGTCATCATTGTTGAACTTTCAAGGGGTTATGAAAGTGAAGATTTGGGGAGATATTTGAACATTCCCATGTATTAGTGCTTTGGTGGCTAATGAATATGATTAGAGAATAACCACACAGTAAATAATAGACTGAAACATTCATAAATTATATTGTTTTGCAATGGTTCTAGAGATGTGTTCATTGCATACTTATTTCTTAAGGAAATAATACATCTGGTAAACTTGGTGTTTTTGTTTCATGGCACTGTTCCGTAACATTCTGAACTAGCCTTGGCAACTGATGATTTTAAAGGTATGTATCAATCTCAGGAAGTTCATCATAAAACAATAATTGGATTTAAGGATTTACTATCAGTTCAAAACAATGTAAGCTAAGTGTGATGGAGTTTCTTAATTTCTTGTTTCTAATCAGCAATGAGAGAAAAAAGACACTTTCTTCTCCTGAAAGTTCTCCTCCTGAAAGAATAACACTTTTCTCCTCCTTGAATATGGTGTTAGGAACTTCTGATAAGTCTGTCATTTTTGGGGGGTGGAGGAGTGGCAGAAAAACACAACTACTCAGGCTCCTACAATTAGGGTTCTTTTGTGGAATCACGAACAAAGAAAATGATATGTGTGATTATTTTTTTAATTCTCTCAACCGTAGTAGTAAACACTGCTACTACAGATGCTCAGAAGTTAATGAATTGCTAGTAATAAATGACTTGGAGCATTAAGCTACATTCTCTCGGGATCCTGTGGTGAGAGGCTACATATTGAATGGGATAATGGTGCCCACTGTATTACTCTGGATTCCTTCCCTTGAGAAATAGCATATTTTCTTCTTATTTAAGATGATTAGAGGTGAAGGTTTCTTTAACTTGCAGCTGAAAGCAATTTAATCTACACACGTTAGTGTGAAACAGGGCAACTTGCAGTTTACCTCTCAGTTGCTCACTGATAGGGGCAAGAACTGTAAAGTCTACTTTCAGGTAGAAGTAAGTTTGTTTTCCTGAACTTACAGGTCTGCTGGAAATACCTTTAGAATAATTAATAGATTTTTATTTATTTTGTTTTTATTAAGGCCTTGGAAGTTTGAGTACTTTATCATTAGTCAAAATGAGATTGCCTTAAGCCTACTTAAGACAGTCTTTTGTCATTTAGTCATTTAATATCTACCAATGAGGAAATATCATGGCTCCAAAACTGCTGCTTGTTGACAGGGAAGTATCAGCATACTCTGTTTATACACTGGTTGACAGTCACTTAGAAACTTAAATACATGGTTGACAATGTGCATCAAGCATAGGGCAACTCATGTAAGGTATCCTAGGCCTTTGGAGTGAAGACAAGGGCAGGATTCGCTCAGCAGAGTTTATTATGAACCATGTTATTAAGACACATAACAAATAGTTCCTTAGGATCTAGCTCAGGGGCAGGCTGCAAAAGTAAGGAATTTGGGGACAAATAATTTTTAAAGATATATTTAAATAATAATTACACATAATCCTCTTTTGATTTTACAGGAGAGTTTATGGACTTCATCCCATATACCAACAACTGTCAAGAGCAGTAATGTTTTAGTTCAATGCATAATGCAGTGAAAATGCTGCACTGGTGGAAAATGAAAGGAGCCACAGGCTCCTCACTCTATCTCATCAGTTCTCAGCCTATCACTGGTACATCAACAGCCTTCAAGGAACATGTATGGCCTTAGGTAAAAGGCATGAATTTTTTTGAAATTTCAAAAATTATGCCCTGGTAATGCTGAAGCATGCATGGCCAGCCCATATATGGCAGTTCTGTTGAACTTGCCCATATTGAGTTTCGTGTTGATGAAGTTGAGGGCACCAGATCTCATTACAGATGGTTGTGGTTGCTGGGAATTGAACTCAGGACCTTTGGGAGAGGCAAACAGTGCTCTTAACCGCTGAGCCATGTCTGCAGCACAGGTAATAGGTAGCACTAGGAAATAAAACAAACTAAGCACACTCATGCACCTATGTGCCTATGCAATGCAAACACCTCTTTACCTTCAACACGACTATAATATGAACATGTTCACATCTATACAAAATCACCATGAATAGTTTCAATGATATCATTAGAGCATTGTGATATTATGGCTAAGCATCTGGTGGCATTTGACACACACTGCTTGGCAGCACAGGCAGCCATCTAGATAACAAAAATGACCTCTCCACCATGAAGTTTGGATTTAAAGAGATTTTCATTGAATTTTTGTCTGTTGTACGCTGCTCCTGATTGTGTTGCTTACCTGTGTTTTACTAAGTGTACCCCGCCCAAAAAGAAGTTCAAGTCATAGGGTTTTGGCTTTTGTCTATATTTTGGGAGGTTCTGGAAACTTAAAGTGGTGCTGCCCAGAGGAACTGAGTGACTGGGGAGGGGGCTGGGACAAGAGGGTATCTTGTCCACTCTTTCTGCTTCCTGCTCACTATGAGATGAGCAGCCTGTGCAGAAGCACCCACCTCTCTGTTCTGCCTTTTGATGAGCCCAGAAACAATAGAAACAAGATCTATGAACTGAAACCTTTGAAGTAGTGAGCCAAAATGAATTGCTTCTTGCTTACATTTGGTTTTCTGTAGTATTTGTCACAGAAAGCCTGACAAATACACTCACTCAACACCTACTTGATTTGTAAGACAGGGATGGTAGCAAAAGTATCCACCTGTTTATTATACATTTTAGAGTACCTAATAACTTTAGGCATGGTATCTAGAAACACGCATCATGCAAGGTGCCTTCCTGTGCAGCAGTCTTAGAAGATGGAAGGATATAGTATGCACTGGTTATCTAATGGAATGCTTATTGGAAAAGCAGTCACCCAGTAATAGCTGTTAAATGCACATTACTGGTAAAATCAGAGCCTGTGCTATGGTGTGAAGGCCTGGAAGTGGGCCACAAGAGGCTTTGTAACAGCTAAGTGACAGGATCCCTAGGTTAACTCTCTGTTTTTTCAGGTACTTACCACTTTATTCAACATTGTGCTAAAGACTCTACACGGTGAATCCAAGTAAAGAAAGGGGGCAGAAGGCACTCATGGAATATTTAAGATTTTGTTGGCATGAATGTTATTTGCACGTATGTAAAATGTGCAATGAAATACATAAAAGTTAAGCTGCTTGAATGAGCAAGCTAGTGAAGTGGCAGAACAAGGAGACCACATCTTAACTGGAACTGCTTAGTTAGCCATACCTATTTCTATATAAACATAAATTTCATGACAGTCATCTGAAGGTAGACTGTGGGAAGGGCTATTCAGTGTAGCCATAGACACAGGAAAGTACAGTCATTATCTTTAGTCATTTAAATATGCAAACAATGTTTAAAATCACTATCATATCGTTAGAGTAGATAAAATGAAAACTACCCACCAACTAAAAATCTGTAAGGATATAGTTGAATTCTCATACCATGCAATATTGAAAGTCAAATGGGAGAACCAGATATAGAAAGTTTTGGTTAGTTTCTTAGTACATATAATCACTAGTGGGTTCAGTTTTTCTTGTCTTATCTGCGTACTAAGGATAAGTGAAATGTATATTATCCACATTAAAAAAATGGACTGTTGATATAATTAATAGCATAGATGTCTCAAAAGAGATGTGCTAAATGCAAAAGGACATGGCAAGAATATACACTTCATCTCTGAGTATTCAGTTTCCACTTGATGAACCATTAGAACAATCTGAAGATGTGATGGACTTCAACCAAAAGAAAAACTAGACTGCTTTGAAAATGCAGGCAGCTTTCTCTAAGCTATTTCCAAAAAAATCTGTCCAGATTAATAAGAGATCACACAAGGTATTGGTGGGAATTTTAGGGAAAACCAAGAAGTACTCCACACTGAGGAATCTGAATGCCAAGGCGATTACTGAAATCAGCTGAAAAGCATCTGGTTAAGCAAGGCAGCTTTGGTGTACCATGCCCAAGAGATGGATCCAGCAGGGCACTCAGTGGTCCTAAACTGAGAAGTGATTTATCTAAAGCCAAGTTCACAAACTTCCTACATGCTAGATAATGTCTCAGAAAATTGAAAGTTGAAATTCCAGAGTGAATTAAAATGAATTAAAACACATATGCATATAGTCTTCCATACCAGAAAAAAAAACTAAAATGAAAGTATTTCCAGCATTTTGTTTCATAAGGATGGCCTTAAATCTGGAAGCAGGGATGACTCTTCATCTCTGCTAAAGAATAGAGCTGTCAATGCTTAAGTCCACTCCATCTGAGAGCTTTCCCATGGGTCACATGGGAGTCATAAACATGTCCATCCCATCCTCTTCTTTTATAGTGTCCGAGTGAAGCATCTTTTACTATGAGTTTAATAAAACCATGTTTTTCCAAAACTCCTGTGGTGCACTCTTGATTCCAATCCCTTAGAATTCTACCTTCCTGACAAATGGAGTCTTTGCAGTTTGTCAAATGTTATAAATCTCCCTGTATAATCTGAGACCCCCAAGATTATAACTTTACAGATTAGTAACAGTGCAAGACGAGGTCTGGCCTTGATGCCTCTGAACATAAAGTTCTTGAAAGAAGGGATGAAGATGACCAGGAACTGTCTAAGGATGTGTGCAACATCCTTACAAATTACAGAAGTGAAATTAAAATTGCTTTGAGATTCCAGCTTAGCCTAGACAGAGAGGCTACGAGCAACAAAAGCAATCAACAACAAATTCTGGGGGGCCTGAACCCTTACTCACTGTTGGGATCACAAGGTGGTACAGTCATTCTGGGAATCAATGTGGAGAATTATCAAAAGACAAAAGTACATCTATCATAGGATCCAGCAACACTACTCCTTAAACTGTACCCGAAGGGTCTGACATCCTGTGAGACAGAAACTTGTTCAGTCATGTCTTGTTGTCTCTCTACTCACAACAACTGGGACATGAGGAATGATAGTGAAAATGGGCTGTACATAGACAATAGAATTTTATTCAGCTATAAAGAAAAACATGAAATCTGTAAGTGAGAGCAAGGAACTAGCTGAGGATTCTGAATGAGAATTCCAGACCCAGATATGTAAATGGAGACTGCGCTTTCATTTCCCGGCCCCCTGGACCCAAATAATCACACAGAAACTATATTAATCACAACACTGTTTGGCCAATAGCTCAGGTGTATTCTTACCTAGTTTTTACATCCTTAAATTAACCTATTTCTATTATTTTATATTTTACCAGGAAACTTGTGGTTTGTTACCTCACATCTTGTTTCTTGGGTGGCTACATGATGTCTGCCTGACTCCACCTTCTTCCCCCTGCATTCAGTTTAGCTTTCCTGCCTACCTATATTCTGCCCCACCATAGGCCAAAGGAGCTTCTTTATTAACCAATGGTAATAAAATATATTTCTAGCATAAAGAGGGGAATCCCACATCACAGATAGATAAATGAAGACGCATACTATAGTCTGCCTTCCTTATGGATCCTTTCTCTGAATCTTTAGACATGAATGTGTGTGAGATGTGAGTATGTCACCTGGAGCAACAACAGAAACCAAAATAAATAAGCAAAAATAAACTCACACGGAGGACACAGGTGCCAATTAGGATTCCTTACGAGGAAAAGTCCCCAAGAAATATTTGCAATTGGTTCAGCATGAGTGCTGATTCAGAGAAAGAGCATTTCAACTTCAAAACCAAAGCATGAGCCAAGATGTTAAGAAGTAGGCAATATTAAGAGAGACTGCATATAAACTTAAGCAACTTTCACTTAAGTATTTACTTTAACAAGCTAAGTAACATATGTGAGCAAGTAAGAAGGGATCGGGTGCACAGTTCATGCCACATGCTTTCTGCTCAGGGACCAGCCAGTTTCTTATTGCTTTGAACTCTACTAGGACTCTGATGGTATTTCCTGAACTTTATGGCCTGGCAGTGGGTGCGTGCAAAGCTGCACATATGTTTGCAGCATTTCAGAGGTATCAACGGTGTGACTGAGCCTGGGCATCCCCATTAAAGGGGATCTTGGGAGCTCACAGTCAATTGCTTGGCATCCACAGAGTCTTCTAATGGATGACAGCCAATGGTACCTTTGTGACTACATCACTCTCTATTTACAGTATATTTCCTTTTGGAAGGGTGCTGTGAAATGTAAAATGTCCCTGATAGACCCAAACTTTGTACTCAGCTGGTATCAGTGTTTAGGAAGTCCTTGGGACATGTAGGAAGTTGAACCTCACAGGGAGAAGTAGGTCATTATGGGTATACCTTGAGACTATATAGTCCTATCCTACATCCTGTTCACTCTCTGATCCCTTTGTGCGGATGCAAGATGACCAGACAACCTTCCCTCTATGCTACCATGTCTTTCCTGAAACGGTGGACTATGTTTCTTTCAAAATCTAAGTGAAAACACACTCTTCCTTCAGTTGCATTTGTCAATGTATTTTATAACAACAACAGGAAAAGAAATGAAGACAAATTCATACCAGGTATAGTTCTTTTCAATGAAGTAGAAACATATATACTTAAAATAAGAATATATAAATATAACTGTGAGTATGTATATATGTATGTATGTATGTATATGCAGGTTTATGTTTGTGAATAATGTATAAGTACAAATACATACTGGGCATAGATGGAAACTTGGTGATGACTGCTAAGCTAAGCAAACAGATTTGTATTTATTTCCATTATAATTTTGGATTGCAGTTACTGGAGGAGGGAAACAGCAAAATGAAATAGGACAATTAATGGCAATTTTTTTTCCTGACTGGGTTCCTACGACATAGAAAGAGCATTAGATGGACACTTACAAGATATAGATACCACTGTGGATACTAGTTCATAATGGTGTATTGATATTATTAATTGTTGCAAATGTAACTTCAATAGTATACAGTGTTAAAATAGGGAATACTGGGCATAAATGTGTGCTATGTATAATGAGTAGGTTGTATTAATGTATTTAGGAGTGCACACACATGCATGTTGTGTGTGTGTGTGTGTGTGTGTGTGTGTGTGTATGTGTGTGTGTGTAAGAACAGCTAGGAAAAAGGAGGTTGTGAATTTGACAGAGAGTAAGGGGTTACATCATGAAGGAGTTTAGATGAATTTACAGGAGAATCAAAATGCCCCAGTGATAAACTGATATCAGAATTTGCAATACCAAAAGTAATGTTCCAGAAGGGTCATTTTCCTTCATTTTTATCAGTGCCTGTACTGGTTTGGAGAACGCAGAACTGCTTTTCTCACATGAAAACTGTGTGCTGACATCACGGTTCTCAGACTCCTTTCCTCCCCTCCCTTTCTTCCTCTTCCACTCTATTTGACTCTCCCATCAATATTTCTTGAGCCTTGGCTCTTTTCCAGCTTCAGCACTACCAAGAAACCCACCATATAGAAATAGATTTTTGTGAATTAACCCTGCCAAGGTAAATAGGGAACCTCTCTTTCAGGGAAAAAAAAAGTTTTGAGTATGTCCTTCTAAAAAGCCAGTTTTCGATGGACGTAGGTTGAGACAGACTAGTAAAATTTGGTTGTCACAGAGAAAGTCTGGTATGAGATGGGGCAACCCAGGAGTCCCATAAGGTCCATGTTGGCATGACCAGCCCCTGGAATAAATCCTCTCTCATGGCTTCTGTTTTTCATGGGCCCGTAGGACAGAGGTGCTTCCAGCCTAACCTCTGAGCCTGTAAATGCCTATGGCCCTTTAAGAAACATTTGTTACATATGATATTTAAATCCTTCTAATTCTCCAAGGACTGACCAAGGAAGGTTTTTCCTGTTTTTCCAAGCTGCCCTGCAGAACGTATTATAATGTCCAGAAATGATGTTTAAAGTTTCAATAGCTTCTGGTTCTCTGGGCCACATCACCTTGCAGTTGCCCTCAAATTGTTTCTGAATCACGTTTCCTCTGGCACGAAGCAGGAGCCCTCTGTTCACATTACGCCTTACAATGCGCAGCGCTCTCACCCGGCTGCAGAGGAGCTCTTATGTCAGAATGAAAAATGATAAAGCATAAATTAAATAGCAACCACATGTGCTCAGCAGTGTGGCCCTGGTCGGAGTGGCTTTTCAAAGCAGAGAGAGTAAGCCATCTTTGCAGCTGTCTGGAGCAGAGATATTATGGTCTGCTGGAAGGAAGGCTCTGCCTTCACAGTCACAACCTCGGGGGATCTAGGCATGAGGACCGAGGCTTTGCCAATCATTCTCACACTAGAAACAATCACTGTAAGCATCTGTAAGTGCAGTAAGTGAAGGAAAGGAAGACAGGACAGAAGATCGGATTTAAGTCTCCGTGCCCAGTCTATTCAATGTCAGATTGGCCAATTCTCCTTCTTCATTCCTAGCCCTCTTTGTCCTCAGCCAGATGACTACACCTCCTTTTGTCTGTGTCCTTATCAGAAGTCTTATTGCCTTGAAATCTACTCTCCACCCTGCTGATTAAGTGTGAGTTTGTTTAAATTCCTTCATGATAAAGTAGTCAGACTCCTTATCACAACTTGCATTTTCCTTTGAGCTTATGCCTCCCATCTCCCTAGATAATCTCAAGACTTATTCACCTTACTTACCAAACTAGTCACGGGTACCACTGTATTCATGCCATGCTCCCGGGTACTTGCCCATCCTCATGTCTGTTCTTCAGCCTGTGGAGTCCTGCTCTCACATCGACAGACTGGAGACTTAGTCTTTCTTCAGTGCTCAGTTGAGACGTCTACTCCTGCGTGAAGTCTATCTGGCAATGATTCTAGGAACTCTTAGTAGTTTTTTCTCGTAGACCTCTGGATATGCATTTACTATATAATTAATCAGAACTTTTATAACATGAACTTTGATTTACATGTAATTCTTCCCCTTGCTGAACACTCAAGACATCTCATACAAAGATCTTCTCTATACCTTGTCACCAGTGGGAAATGACAAGGGTCGTTGTACATGTCTATCCTGACTATCCTGACTTCTGAGTTCAGTGAGGTGCTGGCAATAGTTATGGATTAACCACTGTGAGATGTTAAGTGCCATAGATATTAGTTAACATTATAAATCCAACTCTCGCTGGGCAGTGGTGGCACGCGCCTTTAATTCCAGCACTTGAGAGGCAGAGGCAGGTGGATCTCTGTGAGTTCGAGGCCAGCCTGGTCTACAAGAGCTAGTTCCAGGCTAGGCTCCAAAGCTACAGAGAAACCCTGTCTTAAAAAAAAACAAACAAACAAATACAACTCTCCCAACTCCAAACATTTACAAGCATAGCGATATAAATATACTTCTTTAAATCTAGCTATGAAATACTATCTCCAGAAAGTTGATTGAATATATTCATGAATGAATGATATAGAGAATGAATCAGTAAATCAAGGAACAATGTCAGTAAACACTAAGTCACGTTTAATGTTTTCATAACACACCCCACTCATACAAGAAGGATACTCTACCTACAATGAGAAGAACAGGTTGAAGAAGAGCAGGTTGATAGAAATAAATGAAATATTAAAATTCACACATCCTATCACTTACAAAATTAACAATGGATTAACAATTGTTTATCCTAATTTCAACAAATACTAGAAATGCTGGCAAGTGGTGGTTACTGGAAAGACAAAGCCAAGCCTGGATCTTTTCTACAGTTCACAAAGTCTTGCTTTCTTCATGTGTAAGTGTTAGGCACTAACTCCCAGCAACGCTTAATGACTTTATGCTTATAATATACACATCAAATCACTGGGCATATGTTCCAGGGTGTATGCCTGATTGCATGAATAATTAAATGAAACTCGGGTTGACAATATTGCTGTATCATCTGCAGGAATATTCACCTCCATTTCTGCTTCAAACACTAGAACAGTCACCAAACTTTGAGAAGACATTTTTTTCTTTGAAGCCTGAAAACATTCATCAAGGAAAGCAGTCTGGCCTCTCGGTCTTGCCTGTGCTTCTGGAGTCACAGGAAACTGCTTGTCTTGTTAATATTAGAATGGCATTTTGTCCCTCTCCTTGCATTTGCAACTTGAAAGAGAAATAACAGTTGTGCAAGATGTAAACATTATTCCTCCATTCTGGGAGCTCCTGCTTTGGGTTCTTCTATTCTTTTTATTGGGAATTCTTGTCTGGAGTCTTTTGGAGACTACAGCTTCTTCCCACACTTGGAAAGGAACACTACATACATATGGAGTAGGGGATCTATAGACAGGTGAGGAAATAGTGGGAGACACCACATAATGTCCTCAGTGAGTCTCGAGGCCCTGGAAAAGTAAGGATATAAAGTGAAATATATACATGCAGTAATAGGACTGATCTGCTGCATATATAAGCATATTTTCCCTCAGAATTTAAGAGAAGAATGTAATACAATATAGACATACTATCTTGATTATTTTGAGTAGCTTTTCTTGGGTATTTTGTACAATGTATTTTGATCATATTCACTCCTCTTCCAAGTCTTCCTAGATGCATCTTCTTTTCCGATCCACCCAACCTTGGTCCTAACGAAAACAAACCCATCAAATGCAGGTAGTGGGGCTGGGTGGACAGAAGTGACCGCACGTAGGAGCTGACCAGCACTCTTAGCATTCAAATAGGTGGGCTGTCCTCCTGGTGAGGAGCATATGCCGTACAACCTTGGCGTGTTGCTCAGGTTTCCTGGTTATTGTAACCTCTGTCCAAAGAAGTGAGAAGAAACAGCCAGAGAAGAATGTAGAAGACAGGTATTTTTATTGCAGAGCAGAAGCAAACACTTCTAAAGGATGACAGCAGGAAACAGTCAAAGAGACCATTGTGGAATGGAGCTCGCTCTTAAGGGGCAGCGTGGGTCACCACAAGAGAGGTCATTATGTCTGTACAAGTCCACGTTTTCAGTAGGCTTTATTTATTCTTTTTTTCTCTACTCCCTTCTTCCTCCTTTCCTTCCTTCTTTTTGCCCCCTCCTAAACCATCTAGAGTAGACAATGTTTCAGAATGGTGTTAATCTGTCCAAGTGATTGACAGACCAAAGGAGAGTGTCTCTTTCTGGAATAGACAATGTTAAACACTCGTTCTTTATTCAGAATCTTCCAAGCATGATAGTAATCCTAAACTGTCTAAATGGTTATCCATAGATTGCCTTCTGAAGAATTTAGGATGTCACTCGGGTCAGTGATTGACTCAAAACCAGTCTTGGCCAATTATCAGTATCATGTAGTTTCAATACTTGCTGATAAAAGCTACTGACAATGTGTGGGGGCAGAAGAATGGTGTCTACCCTTAATGACTTCCAAGTCAACTAATATCTCACTAGCTATCTAGCATGACCAGTGGAAAGGGAAATTTTTTCCAAGGATATTCTAGGAATATAACTTCCAAGTCTGTGAAAAGTGTTTCTAAATGCTGAGAAAATTTATTAATATGGATGATTCAAGTTTTCAAAACATTCTTCATTTTTTTTCTCATAGGAAACATAGTCACACCGTGTATCTTTCATGTATCATATGGACTACTGGATGAAAGCAGGACAAGAGTTCTTCATAAGATCGCATCACATGACTTTTAATGATGCTGTGTTTTATGGACCTTCAAAATTGTCAGGTGGCCATGGATAAAAGGCAAACATTACATGAAAGTATACTTGGGGCATAATATGAAACAGAAACCATCCAAACTTTGGAAGTTTCACAGAATCTATCAAGCACAGATCTCCTGTAAGTAATTAAATATTATGAAAATAAAGTAAAATGGTTTTCTTTTAAATTATATAAAATACACAATTTTAAAGAACTTGCAAATTTGATATTTTTTTTTTCGAGACAGGGTTTCTCTGTAGCTTTGGAGCCTGTCCTGGAATTAGCTCTTGTAGACCAGGCTGGCCTCGAACTCACAGAGATCTGCCTGCCTCTGCCTCCCGAGTGCTGGGATTTAAAAGGCATGTGCCACCACGGCCCAGCTCAGGACTTCCAAATTTTTAAGCATGCATATTTATGAAGTTCTTTGGACCTAATTAACAAATGCACAATTAATTTTTTTTAGTTTAGGGTTTCCATGCAAAAAATTATTGCACCACTGAAAGGTTCTATGGTTGAAGAATTGCGACCTTCTGCAGTAGGCAAAGATGGTTGATGGTTCTTGAAAATGATGAAAAACGAAGACACTCCAAATGGTGTAAGATGGTGCAGAGAGCTGGGTAGCATATTTTCTTATACAAAATCACAACATATCAATTACTCTCACTTTTGAACTGAATAAATAAGCCCAGAGGTTTCCTGGTATATCTATCTACATTTAATTCTATAATCTTCTTCTTCTTCCTCTCCCTCTTCTTCCTCTTCTTCTTCTTCTTCTTCTTCTTCTTCTTCTTCTTCTTCTTCTTCTTCTTCTTCTTCTTCTTCTTCTTCTTCTTCTTCTTCTTCTTCTTCTTTTTGTAGGAGAACTATGTTCTGTTTTCTCCATAGTCAGGGCCTAAAGTTTTATAGGCATAGCATACTCCAAACTCGGGAACAGTCCCTTCAGCTCTGCATCTCCATCACCTAACATATCTATAAACCATGAGCCCAAATGCTTAGGATGCTTGAGATTTTTCTGCTTCAATCAAGCATATATATTTGCATAAAATATTTAGATATTACATTTCTAATGCTGGTAAAGAGCAAAGAGAAACATTCAGAGAAGTATGTTTTCCTTAACCTCGTTTGTTAAAAGAGAGAATGGGAAAGAAATGCATCATGTTTTACATAAAGGGAAACAGCTTCAGGCAGACGTTGCTAAATATTTTAATGGTTTAAACATTCATTTTAGCAAGTTTTCTTTAATTTTCTTAACTTTGTTCCTTTTGAACTGGCTCAACCTTCATGTTTAATCCTCAGAGCTTTCAAGGAACAGCTCACAGAAAGTTATATACACAAATACAGCAAACATTTCAAATAAAGCACAATGCATAAAACAGAGAACAGGGGAACTCTGACAACAGCTGCTAGATTTAACACTAATAGTTTTGAAAGATTTTGGCTGAAGGTTAAGAGAATCTTAGGACAATAAGCAGGCTTTGTATATAATGTCAACAGTCCTGTTGCAACATGTCGAGTTTTAATTTATTCTTTTTCATTTGTATAAGACAAATAATATAATTATGGATGTCTGGTTCATGACATTCAATTTAAAAAAAAAGTCTCCAAAATCAATCATGCTTTTTTTTTTCTTTTTAGAGAAATAACAACCTTTAGAAACCTCTGGCCTGCATGTCTGGTAATAGCTATGATTTGGCTTAAATGTGATAATATGGTTCAAGCCTTTATGTATTTATTTTATTCTAATGAATGTTTGGTGCATTGGTGCTTTGGCATATGTGCAAGACGCTGAATTTTCCACTCAATTTGCTTGTTCACAGGGGGTGTTGTGACTGATACGGAGTCTGTAGATTGGAGATTGGGTGCTCTGACCCACCCAAAGGACCAGGCACACACAGAAATTTTCCCAGCCTCTGCTTTGGTCCAGCAAAGAATCTGAACCCATCCAGGGTAGATCAGAGAGGGTCTTATAAATACATAAACACAAAGCAGGAAGGCACATATGTGTATACATACATGCACCCTTATACAGGATACCTTTTGTCAGTTTTGCTCTAGATGTCAGATAGGTAATCTGGTTATCCCTTGCTAAGGCCACTTAAACAAGTGCATAGACAGATTGATAAACAAAGACAAAGGAGGTTGGATTGTGGCTTTTAAAGGGGGAAGGGTTCTACAACATGATAGACAAGGTATTCTCTCAAGAATGCAGAAGTAAACATGGGTATCAAGATGATACAGTGGCTCACAGATAGACTGCTTCCCATGTATTTTTACATTAAAGGGCAATAGCAATTTTTCTGTATGCAGGTAGAAAATGCAACTATTTTCTATAAAATGCTGCACAGTGTTCAAAATCTATCTTGATAGCATCATTCTCCAGAAGAAATTTCCTTCTTTAAGCAATGGCACCAGCATTCATTTTTTTGATTATACAAGAGACATTGCACATAAAATACAAATAATTTACTCAGTGGTGGTGGTGCACGCCTTTAATCCCAACAGTTGGGAGGCAGAAGCAGGAGGATCTCAGTGAGTTCAAGGTCAGCATGGTCTACAGAGTGAGTTCTAGGACAGGCTCCAAAGATACACAGAGAAGCCCTGTCTCAAGAAAAAGCAAAAACCAAAAAAACAAACAAAAAAAGAGACATTACAAAGGTAGCGCACTCATATTTTTTCTCTGGTGCACCCAGTATTCTGTGAAATGTATGTATTCTCATTTTGTACATATGCACATTGGATTAAGGAATTTGTATAAATAAATGGCAAATATAGTATTCACACTCAGGTCTTTCTCCTTGAAGGACCAGCAACAGCTCCCAACCATTCTCTCCATCAGTGCAAATGCCACTCACTGGAAAAGGGTTCCTGCAGTATGATGTGTTATTCTTCCTTCTTCTGGGGACTGGAGACCTTAGAGAGCTTATTTTGTCACTGTCTCTATTCTCTGGCATTTTCTTGTATGTGATCTTGGAATATTCTTGTTGCATTAACCTTGAAAAACTAGCACACTTCATTTTCATAGTTCACTGTCAGCTAATTAAGCTTGCCTGGAGTACATATTGGCATGCTTGTCCACATAGTCATTGCATACACATAGGATCACATGTCTACATAGACACATAGGCATATGTGCTTACATGCATGTACTTATAGGGACACATGTTCATATACATGAAAGTACATGTGGAAAGTTATATGAGTATGACATAACCTCTGATATGTCATTTAGTATCAACAGTAAATAGGAGGGAGTGCATATATATTACATAAAATATTCACTCATTTTCTGGCAAGTATTTTGAAGTCCAGGGATTGTAGAAGAAAAAGAACATCCAAAAGCCCCATCTCTTTTCTTCTAGCAGGCCTCTCAAGAATTTTGTTCTACATACAGGACTGTGTTTGGTTCAGGAAATAAAAAGATTAAGTACAAATCTAGATCCTCTTGTGCTTACAGTGGTGGGAAGATTAATAGTGAAGAATGAGCACCATACAGGCTATCATTCTTCCTGGGATAACACATGTGCTGAGACACAAGGAAAAGTGTCACTGGGACATCTTCAAACTTAGATCTCCTGATTTCCTGGTTTATAATTAGGTAAAAAAAAAAGTTATAAAATGACTTGGAGGCATTGTCAAGACTTGTGGAAATTACTGCTCTGGGGTTTTTGTTTCTGCAAAAGTGAAGGTCAAGTGTATTTACATCCAGACTAGAAACAGATGAATATTCATTGTTTTACAGCATCATGGAGGGATTCATATGGCTGCTGTGGGATTTCCCTTCTGTATGCTGTGAATATGTTTTACTACCATTGGTTAATAAATAAAGCTTTTTCAGCCAGTGGATTAGCAGAGCAAAGCCAGGCTGGAAATATGAACAGACATATAGAGAGAAAAGTAGGTGGAGTCAAAGAGACACCATGTAGCTGCCCAAGAAGACAGTGGCTAGAGGGAACCTTACCAGTAAGCCACAGTCTCATGCCAATACAAAATAATAGAAATGGATTGATTTGAGATATAAGAGCTAGCTAGAAATATTCCTGACTTGTTGGCTAAACCATGGTGGAGTTAATAAAGTTTCTGTGTGATTATTTGGGTCTGAGTGGCTGGGAAACAAATGAGCAGACTCCTCCTACACATGGTCCTTACCATATTGCCATTAGAAATATGAGAGGTATGCCATATGAGATTCATGGGGAGAGCAGTCATTTCTTTTGTATCAGATGTAGAATTTTTTGCTTGGGTTTGTTACCTAGGAACTGTCAGTAGAAACGCTGAATGAATGGAGGCCTTAATGAGAAAGTCAACCTCAAGGCACACTGTGCCATGGTTACTCATCAGGCTGGGGTAGGATGCACTACACTGCATACAGTGTCATTGCACCATACACACACCTACGGAGTCTTGTCACTGCTAAGATGCTGTGGTCTCTGGCACTGTGGCCTCACTAAATCTCCACCCTTATCCCAGTTTTCAAACAGACAATCCCTACCCCAGACTAAGCACATGTCTTAGTACAGATCAAAGCTTCATGTAGGAGAGCTGTGACTGGATGGTGTGATATGTAGCACAGCAATAGAAGAGCTAGGTCAGGATCTATTTAGTTCTGTCAGTAAGTCAATGTTGAACACACTTCCCTTGATGCCCAACAGCAGCCAGATGAAGAAAGTGGTTGGAAAGTTGTTTTCTATAGCCTTGCCTCACCCTAACATCTTGTGGTTCCATTGTATACACAGTGAGCTATATCAAAAGGCAGGAAGTTCCTCACTCCTTGAAGTTAAACAACAGTCTGAAAACCCACAAGAAGACTAAAACATTTCACCCTTAGAGCCAAAGCCTACTTGTACAAAGATATTTAAGTGTATTCAGGGAACATATCCTTTCTGAGAGAGAGCCCCCATTTATCTCATGAAGCAATGGCTGAGGTGTAAAGGACCAACTATTATGAGACCCAGCATAAGAATGTTAAGAATTGTCAATGCTTTCCTGATGTGAACCGAAAGTGCATAAGATAAGTTCAAAGAGTTCTGCTAGAACTTCTTTGAGTAGTTTCTGACCCAGTCACTCCTGACTCTAGGAAACTGGCTATGTTTCCCACAGCCAGGTGACTTACTCCCCTAAACATCCAAACATGTCAATTTCCCAACCTTCTCCCACCAAAAAGAGTCATTTAGTTTGCATGAAATGTTCAGGAGCCTATTACTTGAAATTGAACAGCAATGGCTAGAGGAAGTCCTAGGAAATTAGATGCCTTATAGAAGCACATAGAGCTAGAAAGAAAATAACTAACACTGACTATTAATTAAAAAATTTTCTCAGGGATCTATCCCACGCAGGTATTCATTTATTTAGGGGCAGTTGTTATGCAATGTCAAAAGCTCAATCCTGAATGTACACTGGAGGGAATATGGGAATATTATATCAGTCAAAAATCTATGCTTATTTTTATACATTTTCTTTTCAATAATTTTTATTTATGTATTTTTATGAGCACTCTGTCTGCATGTATGCCTGCATGCCCAAAGATGGTATCAAATTTCACTATAGATGGTTGTGAGCCACTATGTTGTTGCTGGGAATTGAACGTAGGACCTCTAGAAGAGCAGCCAGTGCTCTTAAGTGCTGAGCCATCTCTCAAGGCCCTCTATACTTTTACTTAATTATGGTACTTGATTTTATCTTTTTTCCTCTTTATGTGTATATAATTAAGTTCATTAATTAAGTTCTTATCAAGTTATATGTTTATCTATTATTGGTGGCATCTATGGTTTAAGTATAGTTTTTCATGGGAGAGATTTTGGGGTTTGCAAGCTTGGTCCCAAGGGAACTTCAAGATATGGAAGCTCTTTAGATTATTTGAGAAGATTGTCCCTGAAAAAGGATTAAGGGAGTTCCCATGAATTCTGCCAGTGTTTCTAGAAAGAAGCTTGTTGTAATACCTGGAGAGAAGATATAGGAGCTCTCTTGCTTTCTATCTTTTTTCTGTGTTCTTTTGTGTCCCTCCTATCTGCCATGATGTGACTTCAGTAAAGAGGTCACACCAGAACTCAAGTACTTAAGGCACCAAGCCCTTGAATCTCCAATGTTATGAGTAAAATAAGCCTTCTTATTCCTCATATGTTGCCTGCCTCAGCTATTTAATGATAACAAGGAAAAACAAAATAATCCAATTGCATGCTTCCATTGAATTAAAAACAGCCCAGACAAGACGAAAAACACTTGAAATACAGAGAAATATTTAACACAAAACTAAAAATCATATCTCATTTTTTATGTATCCCTTTTGAGTGATATGATAGCACGACCATCAGTGTAAACATTTAACATATTAGGCTACAATTCTGATGCAGATAGGAATAAGAATATATCTTGATGAGAGAAAAAGGACTCATAAATACAGAATATGCCAAGTGTAGTTGTAAAAGATTTTGGTGCGTGTCAAATTGTAAGGTTTTTAGTTCCAACGGACAAAATTCGTTGAGCAACTGGATTCTTCTCGTTCTCAAATTTTCCCATATGCTGGCAATTACATTCTTTGGAATGATTTAAATTTACTAAGAAACACTTGAGAACACCACTACAAAACAATGTGTGAGAGCACGAAAATATTGTGGCAATTCACAAAGGTCCTAAAGGATTAAAGTTGCTCGAAGACTGCTGTTGACACCGATTTCCTGTTGGAAGCCTGGCTTCATACTTCTCCTTATGCAGTAGGCAGATTTTCATGTCTGAAATCCTGCTGATGCCAGCATGGTTACTTGAAATGGATCCTCCCTGCTGCATGTTTTGACAGCATTGTTCTTTTTCACACATGCTGACACACACAGGCTGGAGTGACATCACAAAATGTGGACCCAGATCTGTTGTAACACACATTCATTGTAAAGTTAGATGAAATCTCCCAGAATCGATGCAAGAGTTACAGTAGCTGGAAACCTCAGCTCTTCTAGGCTGTTGGTCCTGTCTCTATTATGTAATGGCGTGGTTGCAGCTATCACACATATGTAGAAGGTAAGGACTACTCTGCTAAGTGGTTAGAAATAGAAAGGATTTTCCTCTACTTAATCCATTTACTCTTAAATCCAGGGAAAACTCTGATCACTTTGGCTTGTTGGTATTCGTAGTCACTCACCAATCACTATCACCAAATGGAGAGGACATTATGACTGTTTAGATTTTAGAATTAACCAATGAATTAATATTATGAATCAATGCTGCATTTTGGGAATGTAGCATGAAGAAACTCATAGTTAGCATCATGAAGGATGAAGTCTCTAAAGAAAGATGATACTATTTGTCTTGGTTAGCTTTAGTACTACTGTGATCAAGCACCATGATCAAAACAGCTTAAGGAGGAAAGGGTTTGTCCAGTATATGCTTACGCATCGCAGTTCATCATCAAAGAAAGTCAGGGAAGAAACTCAAGCAAGTCAGAGACCTGGAGGCAGAAGCTGATACAAAATACATATAGGAGGTACCACCAGCTCAGAGATGGCACCACTCATAGTGTGCCTGACCCTGCCACATCAAACACTAATTAAGAAAACGCCCTACAGGATTGCCTACAGCCTGATCTTATGGAGGCATTATTTTTCAGTTGAGGTTGCTCAGCTGAGATGACTCTAGATTGTATCAAGTTAACATAAAACGAGCCAGTACACTACTTCCAAATTAAGGGAGTAAATTATTGGGTATATAGAAACAACAAACTCATATCACAAACAATGGTTTCAGCTTTGTAACAGACTTTAGATTGCTTGCTAGGAAATATATTATGGGGCATTTATTAGAGTGGCTTATAGACTTGTCCAGGGAGTCCAACAATGACTGCCCCCAGATCAAAAGTCCAATTATCCAGTAGTGGTTCCGTTTATGAAGTTGGATGTCTCAGCTGGTCTTCAGTCTACACTGGAATCTTGAAGGAGTAGGTTCTAACACTAATGGAGGAATGCCTCACCAGCAGGATAGATGAGTTTTCCTGTGAGAGGGAGGGCATACATGCAAATGTTTCCTTCTTCCATGTCCTTTTGTGTGAAGTGCCACCAGAAGGCATGACCTAAATTAGAGTGGGTCTTCCCACTTCAAGTGGTCCAGTCAAGAAAACCTCTTACATCCATACCTAGCTACATGGGATACAGTTGATTCCAGCTGTAGTCAAATTGACATCTAAGATTAGCAATCATTCTGATAAAATAATGAGGAGGAAAGGGTAGAGAAGTTAAGATAATAAATTTTTTAAAAAACAGTGCTTCATTTTCAGATAAATAACAATTTTTAAATAGAGTAGTATGTGAGCCATAATTTGAAGACAGAAAAGTAAAAAGGATAAATATATACATATATATTTTAAAACTTGAAGTATTAAAAAATTTCTGTAGAATAAAGGTAACCAAAACATAGTAAAATAATGTTCATAAACTATCCTAATAATTCAAGTTCAAGCTCAATAAATATAAACATATAATGTTAATAATTGATTCAGAAATATTTGTGCTGTTAATAAATGAAACTGCAAATACTGCCAAGAATATAAGAAAAGATTTAATTCCACCAATGATGGAATTGACATTAAGGATACGGATATGGTCCAGGGGTAGAATACTTATCTAGCATGTACATGCTCCTTGGTCCATCCTCAGCACTTCAAAATGAAACAAACAAGAATAAACTGATGTTAAAATATATTACTTTATTAAAGAGATTAGTCAACTAATGACTAAATTTTGAGCTTTTATTTAACTCATATGACATTATTAATAAAAGTTAGTCATCAGAAATGTGTGACTATATCCCTGACAAAGCAAATATGCAAAGAATTATTATTTAGAAATCTGAAAAAGAATGGACATGTGAGAGAGAATGTTCCAGAAATTTTAAAAAAAGGGTTTAGTTGAATGTGGAGCAATAATTTATAAAGGTTAGGAAGGGAGAAGTACTAGGTAAAGTTAGAATTGTCTAGTGTGCACTGAATGTATCTATTGAAATATCAGAATCAACCCCACTAATAAGAATAATTAGTAAAACTTAATAATAGTCAATTAAAAGGTGTCATTATTAGATGTCTCATCATCAATGAGTAGTTTAGGTAGCCTATGATTTTAAAATAACCTGCACATCCATTTTATACCACTTGCATACTGTGATGTATTTTAAATAGCTAATTTGCTGGATTAAAAATATTTTGAAGGCTTTGTTTCTTATTTTATTGTTTGTCCCTATTGGTAGTGAAGTAACTTATCATCCTCACATTTGTGGATAAGGATTTCATAGGGCAGAGAGAATATTGTCTAGCCAGAAGCAAGATGAAATGTTAGTCTGCAGAAAGGATAACTCAGTTGAAGGGAAAGTGGAAAATTTTAATAGAAACAATAATAGCAAGAGTATATGTCAAGTATAACAAAACCGCCATTCTGAATATGCAAACTGTTTGAGGGCTATCCCTAATTTCAGTGGGTTTGTAATATAAAGCATAACTCTTATGCTTGAGAAAGAAAGCCTTATAAGAAAGTCTGATTATTAGTTCCCTAATGGCCACTTGGAATCAATAAATTCACCTGTCTTTTATTTATTGATTTTTAATAATTTTATTTATTTTTATTTATTTATTACTGATTTGATTTGATTTGAACAGAACACTAACATCGGGATCTTAATTTCTATATCAGTAAAAAGGGATAAACAATTTCTTAAAAGTTACAGTAGAATTACATGCATGAAAGAATCTCACACAGGGATTACACAATCACAATTACCTTTTGTAATTGGATAAAAGAATATATTTTGGCCTATGAATATAAGCCATCTAGATAGAATGTATACAGTCTGTATCCAAGATTGCTAGAGAAACTAAAACCAAGAGTTCAGAGCTAACAGAAAAATGATAACATTCCAAAAGAGCAGACTCTACCTTTTGTCTGTTCAAAAACTATTATTTTGCATTTGAAAAAGCAGTAACAAAGGAATCCCTCCAAATATGATACATTGAATTGCATGAATTCAAATGACTCAATTGCCTTCCTTTATAATGTCATAGTACACAAAGCTTTGCTTCCATGTGTAGTTATGGAATTGTTCTGAGGTTCAGAGGACTGCATTGGTTGTATATTTTTTGGCTCACATGAACCAAAGGTAATGAGCTTTAACACTACAAAGGCTCTGGAATGCTTTAAAAAACATTTGCTTCCCACAAGACAAATTAGCTGAACCAAGCAATAAAATGTGACATTAAGCATTCAATACTCCCATTTTTATGTAGTCTCAGGTCAGCAAAAAATGACCCCATTGGGGGCATTTCTCTAATGCTCTTGTTCAGAGTTCTACTAAAATCCTGTCTCTATGAAGCTAATCAATAGTTATTTATGCCCTGCAGACCTCCAAAGAAAGCCTACCTCATAAATTGCACTCAAGGCATTTTGGAAGCTTCTGGACCTAATGCAGTTTATAAGGACCTTCTGTCAAATGGACCACCCTGCATGCACACATGCTTATGTATGTACACATGTTTTTTGTAGTTTGTCACTTTTACTTTTTCAAATTATGTACTAACCTCTTAGGACAATTTCAAGTTAGGTGAAATTCTGTTGTTTTGATATTATTAATCAGTTTTGTTTAGGCTGCCTACTTGTGAAGTGTCCTGTTTTTAGAATGAAGGATATGTCCATCTTATCTAAAGTATCATGTTGTCATCTGGAGAATTTATCTAGATAAACTGTCATGGAAATCTAAAAAAGAGCAGAGTCTAGGACAGTAAATAAAAGTCAAAGAAGATCTTAGTCAAATTTCTGATGCTATAGCCTAATACTCCAGATAAGAGAGGTTAGAAACAGTATGAGTTTGTTTGTGTCATCATTTTTGGAGTCTGAAGAATCTAAGATCATGGTTCCAGCCTCCCCTTTGTACCTTCTGACTGTGGCAGAACATGATAGACGAACCTTGTGATGAGATGATATGTTAAGTCAACCTCTGTGTTCTTGCTGTGTTGGCATTAGTCCATGATGAAGGCAGTGTTCTCATGACTTAGGCATCTTGTAATCTCCCTGCCTCTGAGTACACTTGCAGTAGCAATACAATTTCAATATGATCCTTTGAGAGGCATTCAAGTCATAGCAACCATTTTTACCCTGAGGAGTTGTCAAGTGTGATTAGAGGCAGAAGGGTTGAAGGGTGGAAGGCCATGAGCATCTTATGCAAGAAGTGAGCATTCCTGTCTTTTTACAATTCAAAAAACTATTCAGTAGCATTAAATTCACAAGCTAAATTGGTTTCATTAATTACAGTTTTCTAGAAATTCCCAATTTGCTCTGAGAACAGGCCATTGGTGGACATGGGCTCTTTTTTTTTTTTCTAACCTTAAATGCTATGGTTACACAGTTGTACTTCACCATAGATGTACCTTATAGAATGGCTACACACGAGTTAAAGAGATCTCAGGATTCATGCGTTTTAATGAGGCCCTACAGTTGGAGACCTAATACAGATGAACAAACCACTGCATCTATTTTAAGGATAAAAAGGACCCCACTTGGAATACTGCAGAAAGTGAACATAGGCTAGGTCCCAGAGTTAAGACATAGGATTGCAAGACAAGACCTGACTGGGGAGGAGATGGATAATGATGTTAGTAGGTGACATAAAGTAGTGAAGACACAGTTAAGCTGTAGCCCTGGGGACAGTAGGGAGTTCTACATCAGTCCTTGGATAAACATAGCAGACAGACAGATGCCAGTTAGTGGGTCCATCATCACGGTGTCGATGGTCCTCTGTTCAATGGCTCCAGGTAAAGAAGTTACAATGTTTCTCAGGCTGGTATATTCAGTAATGTTTATGACCTGTTTTATTCATTGGTTTATTGTTTGTTTTCTGTTGTGGTGTTTTTGTCCATTAAGTGGTGCGAATGTTCCCATGGACCCATCCACTACCAATCTGATTTGATAAGTTTATAGGTGGCACCTTTATACTTTCACTGTGAGTTCTTTATCAGTCTATGCCTCTTTGTTCATGCTGGACAAGGGGTAGTACCTACATGTGTAAGCATCTATAAAGACAGTCTTCTCTGCATTTGTACTCAAAATGGAGCTAAATGACACTTTATAAAATGGGTTCACTCAAGTGTGGAACAACATAGAGCAAGGCCTGGCATAGCAGGTCAAGAGCAGAAGGAAGGGTGCGCTTTCCATGTTTCTGGGAAGCTGCTGGATGGAAGTAACTCTCTAGTTATTAGATGATAAGTAACAAGATTAGCCTGTGGAAGAACATTCTAAAATAATATTTTAAGGTACAATTAACAATATCAACAGAAAGTAGACAGGAAAGAAGCCAAGTGGTGATGTTTCAGGACATTTCATCTCTGGAGTAAAATGTTTCATTGAAGTTCACAACCCAGTTCTGCCCTGCCTACTAGAGATTAGGATATACTGATCAAACACCCTTTCCACAACAAATTTATCATGCCTTAGGTACCATGTGCCCTAAGGATCCTAAAAATGTTTTCATTCCAAGGTAAACTTAAAATACTTGCATAAGACAAAGCAGAAAAGGACATTCACTTTTGGAAATTTAAATTATTTTGTAGAAATATTTCCTTGACTAATTTTTAAAATAAATTTATTTACTTATTTAATTTTATATCTTACCTGCAATTTCCCCACCCTCCACTACTCCCAATCCCCCAACTCTGTTTCCATCTCCCAATCCACTTTTTCTCCATTTCTCTTTGGGAAAGGACAGGTCTCCCATGAGTATCAACAAAACATGGCATATAAAGTTGCAGCAACACTAATCACCTCCCATATATTGAAACTTGGCAAGGTGATCCAGTATGAGTAGGGTCCCAAAAGCCAGTTAAAGAGTCAGAGATAGCCCCTGTTCCCATTGTTAGGAGTCTCATGAAAGAACGAAAATACACATCTGTAACATATATGCAGAGTGCCTATGTCAGTCCCATGCAGGCTCCCTGGTTGTTGGCATAGTCTCTGTGGGCCCCTGTGATCCTGGTTAGTTGCTTCTGTTAGTTTTCCTGTGGTGTCCTTTACCCCTCAGGACCTTACAATCCTCTCTCCCTCTCTTCCACAGGATTCCCCGAGGTCTGCCTAACGTTTGCCTGTGGGTCTGCATCTGTTTCCAGCAGTTGTTAGATGATGCCTCTCATGGTATGTACTCATGAATAAGAGGGTATTAGCTGTAAAACAAAGATTAGCTGTTACAATCCTCACACCCAGAGAGACTAGGTAACCTTGACTAGTTTTTGAGAAGTAAAAAAAAAAAAAAAAAAAAAAAAATCTCCTAGGAAAACTGAGAAAAATGCTGTTAGTTGGTGACCCTGAGAATTAGACTCCCCTTCCAATGCTGCCTACTTCATGGTCTAACAAAATTACAAGTGCCGCCTCCCCTCCCGCTACTTGGTACCTCGATTCGTTAACATAAGGAGAGGAAATCTGAAGACATCAAGGGCTAGACTGACCTATCAGCTTTATCTGTCATTGATATCTTCTGAAATGCAACAGCCTAGTGTTTCAAAGATGCTTTATCTACAACTTTCAATATCTGAGTCTTTGTCAAAACCACAGGGGTATGCATAACTTTAGCCAGAATCTACTGAAGAAGGTTGAAGTCTCCCCCATAGTGTGTGTGTGTGTAGGAGTCAGTTGTTTGATGCTAGGTGTCTTCCTCAACTGCTTTTCACCTTATTTTCTGAGACAGAGTGTCTTCCCAAACTTGAAATTCACTGATTTAGCTAGACTCACTGTCCTGCTAGTCCCAAGGATTCTCCAGTGTCTTTTCCCCTAGGGTTGAGATGATGGGAGTATATGGCTGCCCTGGTCTCTACAAGATTGCTTGGTACCTGAACTCAGGTCCTCATGCTTGGAAGTCAAGCACTTTACAAACTGACCAATTTCCCTACCTTTACTTTGTTTTTCAAGAGTTGTGAGGGGACATGCTTCCCTGATGTGTTTGAGCACCTAAAAGAAGACTGTCACACACTGGCCATAAGACTTTCTGAAAAGCAGCAACCAAGACCTCATTTGACAAGAAGGTAAATAACTGATAGATTAATGGTCAAGAGAATTGAGAACTCTTTTATACAGATCTGAACAAAGTTCTCCTCCTAGTAAAGAAGCTGTCTAAAAATTATGGCTACTGGGAGGGAGAAAATCAGTTTCCTTCAATAGAGTGGAAGTCTGTATATAAAGCACACTTCAGGACAGGTCCCATGGTCAGGCATAGATGGCCAATGCAACTCAGACCCCATGTTTATCAGTTGCTTTTTTCTTTTGCTTTGTTTTCTGTTTTCAGAGAAAGAAAAAAACATGAAGTTGGGTGGGTAGGGAGTCAGGGATGCTCTGGAAGGAGTTGAGGAACGGAAAAAGGCTGTGATAAAATATGTGTATGAAAATTTCAAAGAATAAAAATTGGTCTTTATTAAATAAATTCTATTAAGTGGAGTTAAAGATTTAACAAGGTGGAAATGAGCAGAAAGTCAGTGAAGTTTTCAGGAGAGTAGGAGCTGACACAGGGTAGAGATGATCATGGATGAACAGTCTTCTTAGATGTGGTTCTCCATGATCCAGCTATGAATGTCATGGGATGCTGACAGGATTCTTCTAAGTCGAGGCATCTTTAAAGGCCCAATAGCATCCTACTGTCCTCTTCGATCAACATTTTTAGGTCTGACTCAGCTTACAGTCCCCAGTTAAGGAATCAATGCATCAATCAACCAGCTGAAGCATGGCCTTTGCTCACCCACATTTGGAGAAAGGTGGGAGGAAAACACTTTCTCTCTTATAAGAAAGAAGAGGCAGGCTCATAGGAAAAACAGGAGTCTGTCCTTAGTCACCCTGGTTGACTGAAAAACAAAATGCTGTAGAGAGGCAGTGTGAGTGCTCAATTCAACCACATTTTAGTGAGTTTCGGCAGGCTTTACAGGTACAATTCTTTACAGTAGGGTTTAATGAAAACAGTTAGGTCTTAAACTTGCTTGGCTGATAGAGTATTTCACGTATTTCTATACCTTTAGTGAACCACTAATAGGATTCTAATGTGAAAATACATAATAAATTATTATGTAACAAATGTTACATCAAATATTTGTTTATTAAAATGTGGTAGCTATTTTGAATTGTATAATAAAACATACATAAATAAATATAAAATTATAATTAGTAAATGAGTACCAGACACTTAAGGATAGTACAATTTAAACCAATGTCAATTTTCTACAACCAGTTGATTTTAAAGCAAGGATTAAGGCCAATGCTGACATTTAATGTACCTTTGCATATAAAATAATATTCAATGACTTTTCTAAGGCAAGCAACTTTGGAAGACATTAAAAATATAACGAATGCATCTTTAGCTCACTCTTGCTTCCATGAGAATATAAAGGACATACTAGAGTCTGTGAGTTTCCCACATACAGATATAATTTCCTGTCCTACTTACTTAATAGTGCTCTCTGGCCAACATCATGATGTGATGTATCATCTCAATTCCACATGGAGCAAATGTTACAAGGTAATAACCTATTTTCCCATCCTATAATTTTCATATATTTGAGGGTCATCCAGCTGACATACATGGAAAGGGTGGAGTGATTTTTGAGAAAGGTGTCAAAGCTATGAGGACTTGTGTTGCCCCGAAATAACTGCACAGAAACCGTATTCATTAAATCACTGCTTGTCCCATTAGCTCTAACTTCATAGTGTCTAACTCTTACATATTAGTTTAACCCATTTCTATTAATCTGTATATCACCATGAGTTCGTGGCCTACCAGCAAAGTCTCAGCACGTCTTCCTCCGGCGGCGGGTCCATGGTGTCTCCTGACTCTGCTTTCTTCCTCACAGAATTCAGTTCTGTCTTCTTCACCTAACTAAGTTCTACCCTATTAGGTCAATGCAGTTTCTTTATTCATTAACCAATGAAAGAAACACAAAGACAGAAGGATCTCCTATACCAGACTTGTGTAAACATATTCCTTTATCTCATTTTAAGAACTAGAAGTGGCCCTGCAATATCTTTTGTTGTCATAGGTTTTACCATATACTATAAGTCACGTAGTCTCCTGATTCTGTAGCCACCAATATTCTAGGCCTTTCACTTTCCTCCTCATTCAGCTTCCTTCATGTCTCTGCTCCTACCAACACAAAATCACACAGTGTATGATACTCCAAAATTATCTGTTGAATTGGTCTATTGAAGATGTAACCAATCTCAAATTTTTCCTATTATATTAGCATGACTATTTCCAGTATGTTCTCTGCAAGTAACGATTCCTAGAACATGCCATGGACTGAGTGTTTCTGTCTTTTCAAAAGGCAAATGTTGAAATCCTATGCCCCTAGGTAATATCATTCAGAAATAGGGATCATCCAAGCACAGCTCTCATAAGTGGAATTCGGTCTTCATAAAAGAAAACCCAGAAAGCCTCCTTCTTTTTAGCAAGTAAGAATGTAGTTAGAGGACACAAATTCAGCCCTCACTAGTAACTGATCTGGCTTTCCAGTCTGGTACAGTGAGAAATACTGATCTATTATTTATAAGGAATGTAGTTGGTGATTTTTTTATAGATGGCCAGATGGACTAAATCAGAAAGTAAGGCTAATTTCCAACATGGTCAACGCTGGTATTACACGTAAGTCTTTCTGGTCAAATAAAAGGAAGATTTTTGCAACATACAGAATATAATCATTCACTAATTTTTTATAATGTATGTTCATTACATAATGACATTGTGAATATATTTAAAGTTCTTTTTCTTTTTTTATCCTTTTATTATGTCCGGGATATCTTAAGTATGTACAGTCACACCTTACTCATCTGCATAGCACCTAACTAAAAATGCTATCATATATGGAAGGAGATATAATTCCTGCTTTTGTTAAGGTATAGGATGCATTTCCTTTAAGAACAAATTAATCATATGCTTACCCATCTGTAGTATTTAATATCCTTTACCAGAAGTAATTGCTCCCTTAAAGTGCAAAGGATTTGCTACAAAAAAAAAATGAGTCTAAGCATGTTTGTCCCCACCTTTGGACTTTTGCTTGCCTATCACATAAAAAGGATAAGTCTTTTCCTGAGAGACAAAGCATAGCTCGAAAGTAGGCACTGAGGGTAAACTCTATGTATAGAGTCACTGGCAAATGTCATTTGGAAGGTTTGCAACAAGCCTCAAACTTCAATAAAGGAATGTCCTACATAGTCTGTCCCCCGAAGTTCAGTTTCACTAACAGAAAATAAAAAATTTCAATGATATATAATCTTAAATCTACTTTCAGCTCTAATATTTTGGCATGGTCTTTTGTTCATTTGGATGCTGAAGATACCCAGTAGATAATCACCTTAGCTGTTGTTTCATTGATGTAAAGAGACATCATGACCATAGCAAGTCTTATAAAAAGAAATCATTTAATTGAAGGCTTGCTACATTCCAGAGGCGTATAATTCATTATCAGCATGGCACTGGAGCAGTAATTGAGAGCTACATCCAGATCTTCAGGTGGCAGGCAGAGAGAGGAAAGAAGGGAGGGAGGGAGGGAGGGGTGAGGGCAAGAGAGAGAACAGAGAAGATAGAGACAGCCTGACATGAACTTTTGAAATGTCGAAGCCTATCACCAATGACACACTTCCTTCAATGAGGCCACACCTACTCTAACAAGGTCACACCTAATCTTTCTCAAATAGTGCCACTTCCTGGTGACTAAACCATGCTGGCTCATGGGATGGCTCCAGCAGCAAAGCCTCCTTTTCTTACCAAGGGCTGTATACAGAAGATAAAGGGGCCAGCTATTTTGGAGGCAGAGAGCTTCAGAGTTGGATCTTTCAAGGTTCCCAGAGATTCTGGGGTTCAGCCAAAGGAAGTCAAGTTAGATACCTTGCTCCACCACTTTGGCTGCTCTCAGTTAGTGATCTGCCTATAGGTGCTGAAACAGAAACAGTTTTTGCTGAGGAAAATTCTTCCTTCCCCTTGTCTTTTACCTTCCAGTTTACACTAACCTCACCTCCCAAAGTCTGTTTTGGTATTCACTTTGTCCTTCCATGCCTTCCCTGAAATTCCAACTTAGGTAGTCATCCACGGAAGCCATTAGATTTGGACTATTAAGAGCACGAGACAGAAGATATTCTAAGCAGATTCTCGACTCCAGCCAGAGAGGATGCATACACCTTCAGTGCTCAGAAAGACAGACTGAAGTTTCCTGTTCCCTTGATCTGACACATAAAACAAAACAAACAGCTTCTTTACCTTCAGACCACAGAGTGGATTTACTGGTACTCTCCCTGCAGCTGTGTCTTGTCTTGCAGCATCAACCACTCTGCCGCCAAGTGTTGCCGGTCTGCATTCCACATGTGCCCTCTATCAAGGAGGTAGGGCTCATAACACTCAGCAAGGTCTTATGAGGCTTTTTCGAAAGACCTTGCACATCCCAAAATTAGCAGAGGCAAATCTGCTTCTCATTATCCTGATAGTCAATGATTTATACTCTCATACTGGGGGAGGGGGAGAGTTCTAAAGAAGGCCAGCCATGTGGCATGCTATTAACCCTTCTCAGAGAATGTGCTTCCAGCCCCTCTCTGGTGTCATTTAGGTCACCCTTCTGAGCCTCCCATCCTAGTGAGCTTCTCCCTTTCCTGGGTAAACACATTTGTTTCATTTTCTTGAACTCCTGACATTGCGACTATAGGCATCAAACAAACGCCCCAGCCCACCCCTTGGCAACCTAAACCATCTTCCTCTACTGAGTCCTATTATGTAAGCTTTACTTCCCTCCCAGTACTCAAAAACGTGTAAGACTCCCTCTTACATTGACCATTGAAGAATCAGTAAGCTGGAGCTGGTTGATGCCTCATTTGGTAGTGTTCACCACGCAAACATTAGATGCTAAATCCCGATCCTGAGAAGACATGCAAAAGGCTCTGTATTGTAGAATAGTCCTAGAATCTCAGCAAAGAGTGATGGAGCCAGGGGGACTCCTGAGTCATATCAGGCCACTGGTCGATCTGAATCAGTGAACTTCAGATCCAGGGATGGACTCTGTCTCAAAACTTAAGGTGGCAAGAAACTGAGGAAGATATCTTATGTCAACCTCTGGTCTTCATATGCACACACACTCACACACATGTGCACACTATACACATGAGAACATGTATACAAATACAAATACATATACTCAAAATTAGTTGAGTGACATAAGAGGAATTTATCATTTAAAAATGCCACCTAATCTAGATGTCAGAAAGTATTTCCTATTATAAAATGTCTTTCTTGAGGCTTTAAAGGTGCCAGGAAGCATAGGATATTTGGGGAGATGAATATGCATGACAGAGAATGAGTTGGGGACTGGGATTTGGGGTAATTAGGAGAGTGCTAAGTAAAGATTATTTTCTGCAATGTACATTAGCCAGAACACAGAACATAAAGGATTTTTGTGTAAGCTAGAAGTCTTGTAATAGCACAGACATCGGTATCTTGCCCATTTAAGATCCAAAGTTAAGGTGGTTTGGTCTTATCATCAACAATAAGATCCTTGGAAATTAAAGTTCTTTTGATGGTATCCAACCATCTCTTGCTCATACAGTAAAAGAGAATATAAAAGACTGATGACCATGGGAACACCCCAGATACTGGAAGTCATCATAATGTGGTTTCTATGTGGTCTGGGATCCAGGGACAGAGGCTGTTAAGACTCAAACCTCCAGAGTCTGTTGGATTAGGGTTCAGTGATTGAGCCATACTTGCCTAACTTTAGGGTTGTTGACCCTACCACAGACACTTTGGAGACTCAATACAACAGGAACAGGGATGCATGGGAGCCTAGGCCATCTCAGCAGTCTCAGCTGCATGGTTTCTACTGTGATCCTTGCAGTTCAATTGCCTCACCATAGGGGAACCTCACAGTGTCTGTATGCATGGGATATGGTCATGTTTATGTTGAGTGCCAGACTTTGGCTACATGGGAGCCTGGAAAGGACTTAAAGCCTTTAAAAGAATTATAGTAGCCTGGCTAATTGTTCACTTGGACACATATTATAGTATCATGAGCAAATATCAGTCTGTCCATATTACTGTTGATATGACTCCACCTTTAATCCCAGAATCCACAGAACAGCCATTATGAGAGTCACTCTTAAGCAAACGGGTATAATCTTTGAAGACCTCCACTATGGCAGTGGTCTTGGTGGCAGCAATACCCTTTTTGACAGAAGTGATATCATCTTCCAGAATAAAGGTGGTATTTCAATTAATTTAAAAAAAGGCAAAGAATAAGCAGGACTCGCCTATCAGAGGGCATGCAGCCACCCAGGAAATCCTAGACAAAGAAATAAGGACAGGAGACTGAGAAAACAGATCTCATGTTTACCTAGGCATTTTAAAACCTGGGCTTTGCTCATTGGGTACTATTGCCTGAATCCATAATGACTACCTATTAATACCTAAAGTGGTAAATTGAGAGATCCTAGATGCATTTTATTTCTTCTACTGATATGAGAATTTACTACAGACCAGTGTTTTCAAATTTTACATATTTGTTTTCTTGAGATGTCAGAAGTCAGAAATCATAGCTCAAAGTAATGATGAAGATGCTGATTAATTACTTTTTGAAGGAATTAATTGCCATCTCAATCTTTCTAGTTTATTGAGACTGCATGTTCATTGGCCTGTATCTTCTTCCCTCCATATTCACTGTGGGCAGTGGAATATGGAGGCCCTGACACACAGCAAGTTAGGACTTTTTGTGGTTCCTGATCCAATTTAATTTACTTTTGAGAGTATACTGGACCCATCTTTAAAAGCCAGAATAATCTCACTGGTTTAAAGTCAGAGGATTAACCATTTAACTCTATTCTGTACCTCTTCCCCACACCTCCTAATATAACCATGGGTTTCAAAAATGAGGACACGAGCATCTTTGAGAATGGAGTAGATAGTCCTTTGATTCCAGCTAAGCATTTATTTCATGAAGTTAGACATTAGCATTAGACATGCAAAAGAAATAAATCTCAAAGCCTTCCTATTCTAGTGACAGGCAAAACAGAATAGATTAATATGGGAGAATACAAGGAACAGGTTAAAATTAGATCGATAATGACAACTTCTGTTGGATGCAGATGACAGCAAGAGGGTTTCTTCTGGCAGGCAATCTTCAGTGTATGTCCATAATAGAACAATGGGGAATCTACTAGAAAGAGAAGACGGAATTCTAGCTTTCTATTGTCCTAACTCGCCCACATATAGAAATGCTTCTTCTGTAAGTGGGCTGATGAAATCCAATAATTTCAGGACACAACTGATGGTAACAGAACGGGAAGCTTATATGCATTTTCTGGCTCTTGTTGATAACCTGTGTTATGTGGGAGAATGGACTAGCCATCAAAATTGCAGTGAGGAGCGAGACACATTAGCCTCCTATCACTTTGGTGCTTGCAGGACTTCAGGGGAAGCATGGAAGCATGCATGTGCAAAACTACTGCTTGCACATGAGGCTTGTGAACCTGTCCAGAAAGATGATACTTTTCAGATCCCAGAGCCTACAGGAAGAGAACAAATCTTCCATCTCCCCAAATTCCTGATGAACAACAGACACTCCTGAACAGTGTCATCACAAACCAAAGTGATGGAAAATCTGCAGTTCAACAACGTGGGTGGAGTTTTGGCAGAAGAGACTCTAGGCTGTGATAGAGCTGCTAGAATTGACAGACACCACTGTCATACCCTGTCTGTGACCTCAAATCCTTACACGACACCTCCCCCTGAAATAGCCAGATATTGGCTCTGGTCCTAATGCCAGTGCTAATCTCTCTTCCACATCTATAGTGTACTGCAGGCTCTTACAAGTTATTCCATAAGGCTGGGCAATGTTTTCACCTTAGTTGTATTAGAAAAATAGTCTGTAAATGGCTTTTAGTTGTCCTAGAATATAAGCTTCTACAGTTAAGAAAACTCTGTAGGGGTTCAAGGCATATTTACTATAGAAAGAAAAACACATATTCCAAAGGAAAGCCAAAATGAGAATAATAAGAATAATTTCTTTAGTCTAACGAATCATTATGCTTTAGGATGATTCTTTAGTGCATCTTTCAAGGGAGGTGTTATGTGCATGCATATTTAAAACATAAGGTTACTGAGACATAATGAGACAGAAACTGTGACCAGATAATGCTTCGGAGAGGGAGATGTTTGATGTCCTCAAAACCTATCCTTCCATCTCAGCTCTGAGAGCCTGTGGCTCCTCCTCCAGAAGCACCAAGGCCTTTTTCTCCAGGCCTTCTGGGTGCTGTCACAGATATGGAGGTGTGTGAATTTCATATCTGATTTTGTATACCATCCTAGAATTAGGACTCTTCAGGACTCAGCTCTATGCTTTAGCTTGATGGTGTATCCTTCTCCTTCTGAACCTGGAGAGCACTATCTTTGTCTGTGTTCCTCCACTGTCTAATTTTTAGGGATGAACAGAACCTTGCTTTTCCAGTTGGGGCTTCTCCTTGATGATGGTGGCTACATTTGATTTGTTTATCCTTATGGCCTTTCCAAGTTATAACATAACATAGGTGCTTCATAAAAATTAATGCACACATACATGACTCACCTAAAGACAATATTCATACCTTACAATCATTGGTAATCCAATGTTACTCACACTCAGAATCTGCTTTGTGTACTTTCAATGAGTGAATAAACATGGATACAAATAAGTAAATTCCAGTCTAGGGAGTGGCAAATTAAACAAATGAGACATTTTCTTGAGATTAAGGATTCAGCTAGGAGTTGCTTCTGTGATCAAGAACAATTTGATATACTTATGTCAGAATGTTCCACCTATTGAGGTAACTAGAGGTAAATCGTGAGCATGTCCCTCCATTTGAGACATTTACTCAACAGTACTCTGGAATACTGAGATTCATGCTCGTGTGGTAGAAATTCTATGTATAAATAGAAAATATATGTATATCAAAAGAGCCTACAACTGTTTTTTTTTTTTTTTTTGGTTTTTCGAGACAGGGTTTCTCTGTAGCTTGAGAGCCTGTCCTGGAACTAGCTCTTGTAGATCTCACAGAGATCCGCCTGCCTCTGCCTCCCGAGTGCTGAGATTAAAGGCCTGTGCCACCACCGCCCCACACAACTGTTTTTATTTTATAACAGTACTTAATTAAACTGCTGTTAATCAGATCTGAATATTACTCACGTAACTTTATATCATCTACTAACATTACTACCCAATAACCAGGCATATTTGCAGCAAGGTAAGTGGGAAATAAAAATAGCATATACTTTAAAGTCTATGAATCTCTGCTCTAAGCCCTTTACTACTTTTTTTTTAACCCTTTACTACTCGGGTGATCATGCATGAGCAACTTAACTCACTACATGCCAATCAATGTCTATACCTTGAAAGAATCTTCATGCTGTCAAACTCTCAGGATTATCATAAAGATTAAAGAACTGGTGCACAGAGCCATGGGGCACTATGTCTGGGAGAGAGGAGACATAGAAGGAGCCTTGAGACCCACAGTCTTCAGGTCTGTGTTGCTATGACATACCTGGTTTGATGATTCCTTTGTTACTGAAGAGGGATCTATTTCCAAAAATGAGTTATAAACCTCCTCCTTGTCAAATGTTAATGGCATTGGAATGTACACAAGAATGTCACCTGTTTATACTTTCCCCTTAATATATAGAAAATAACTGGTACTCAGTATTTCCATTGAGCTAGTGGGAAGGAGGTGAAGGGAGAGAGAGAAGAACTTCAGAAATCTTCATCTTTGTGAAGCCACTCTTTCCTAAGTTATATGGGCCCTAAGGTGGTGGGAACCGATGATTTTTCCACAGCAAAGGTGCATTGGTTATTCATTAATAATTCAGAAATATGAATCATTATATATTACAATCAAAGTATAGCACATTCATATGGATGGGTCTGCCTCTACTAAATAGAAATAACATGTTTCTCCAACATAGGCCCATAAGTTATTCTAACACAGAGATATCAATGCCTTGGGAAATACAGAGAAATTAATATTCTATTTTTATCTTGGCTGATGAAGACAAGACTCGTCCCCTCTAAAGAACGAGGAGAGCTTGACCACAGAATGTAACTATTTTTAAGATCTTCCATGGGATGTGAATCTCTTTGGAGATCTTGATTTATGCCAGTGTAGTGCACCAGGTTCCGGCTCTGTTTTCTGTTCTTGGCTCTTCACAGGCTTCTAGAGCAAAGTAAGTAGGCTGGCAGAGCCGGACTCCGCTGGCATCAAATGGCTCTTATGAAACAGCGCACTGACAAGTTAAATGAAACGATTCAGAAAAATACTGATTGAATTTCCCTTTAAATACTCAGGGGTTTAGAAATTAAGCAAAACTGCTTTGGCATGATGCAGTCTGGATTTTAACAAGTCCAAAATGTTTGAAAAAAAAATTGTTCAAAATGTTCTGACAAACAGAAAATGCCGCTAGGTTCTTCCCTTTCTCCAGACTTCTCCCTGCTTCTGTGAGGGAGCAGAATCAAGGTGACTAGCTAATGTTGTGAGGAGTTCTCTCTCCCACAAAATAGAATAACCCATAGCCACTATTTTAATGTTCACCAGCTTCTTTGTTTGGCTGAAAAGTAATGGGACTAGTTTGCTTTATTTTAGAAATAACATAAAATTAAACTGAGGGACTATGGATAGTTCAAAATGAGAGCCTCAAATACTGAAATCTTATTTTTAAACAAAACCAATTATTCTTATGTAACTTGATTCTGCAATGATTCCTGGCCTGTACAGAGAATGTGGTAGTCATGAAATGACCCTTTTGCCTTGTGCATAGTCCATCCCCTCCAGACTAGACAAATCACCATCCCTAGTGATCTTGGACCCTGACTTCACTGGCCTCCTCAAAGACACTGTCATCTTAGGTAGAAAATAGATTCCAGAGAAAACAGTGGCAGGAAAAAAGAAGAATAGACCACAACAGAAGTCTTGGCTTCAGGCTCAAGCCACTGCCTCCTGGTCATTTTATCAGGACCAGGCAGGATGGACATACAAATTATCTTCCCTTGAGGATCCCCTCTGACAAAGACAGCACAGTTTTGAACATTTTAAAATACAGTCAGGAGATGCAATACATGCAATACATGGGCCTAAGATTTTCTTGGTTTCCTTATTCTATGATAGTTTTATACATGTAAGTAAAGGATTTTTAATTATTTTCATGCTATATTACCGCCTTTTATGCCCCCTTCCTTCTGCCATTGAAAACCCATCTTTTCCACAAATCCTCCTTACATCTCCATGTTTTCTGTGTGCACACAAATGCAAGAACCTGTAGAGGACAGAAGATGGTGTCTGATCCCTGGAGCTAGAGTTACAGACAATTTTGAGATTCTGATGTGGGCCCCATGAACCAAGCTCAGGTGCTCTGCTACAGGAGCATAAGCTCTTAGTAGCTGAGTGGTCTCCCTCATTCCTGATTCAAAGTGTTTCTTTAGTCTGTGAGTCACTGAGTTTAATTAAAACTGCTTGGATGAACTCTGGGAGGAGGTTATTTACTAGAGCACAGAGTCACTTGTCAGCGACTATACCAATGGTAAAAATGACTCCCCTTAACCAGTAACCACTAAATGGGAAGAGGTCCTCAGGAAAGGGTGGGGCCGCATAGCCCCGCCCCCAGCCTTAATTCAGTATTGAGGACCCCAGTCTTGGGCAGATTTTGTACAAGGAACCAGGGTCACAGTGAGTTAATAAGTGCAGTGGCCATACCATGTCCATGAGATGTCTCATTTTGTGGTATGCCTTCCCTATCTCCATCTTATTTATTCTTTCTGTACCCTCTTAACAATATTTTCTAAGTCATGAAGAAAGTGATACAGATGCCCCATTTAGATTTGAACATTCCACTGGAAGACTATGGCTTAAAACTTGCATTGGTAATTTAACTAACAGAATTTCTCCTCTCTTTCTCAAGAAAGGAATATACATTTTCACTTTCATGTATACATGTGTATATGTATGTGTGTATGAAAACATATATAAACACACGGTTTTATTCATATATATATATAATTATATGTACACATACAAAGATCTATATCTGTCCAAATATGCTTTTATATACACACAAATACACATATACATATATATTTAAAGTAGTTTATTTCTTTCATGGAATTATTTTTGTAACTAATCAACTAATTTACTTACACATCTAATTTTCTCATCAGATTGCATTTTATGTACTCATGCTTGTCGTCTAATTTTCTTTCAACAATTCTACCTTCATAAAACTGAAAAAAAAGAAAAAATTCCAGGTGAATCCCTGAAGGCCACCATTGGTAAGATGCATAGCTGTGGTTGAGTCTAGGTCTCTAGTTATTGATCTCCCAAAATGTTTCTTTTTACCATGTGCTAGGATCATTTAACATTCATTCAACTCTCTAAAACTAGCAAATGATTTTTTAAAAAAGGGAGGCGGGGACATAGCTCTGGAGTTAGGCTGGAACAACAAGCCAATATGCTCTTCCTGTAGTTTTGATGGCCTTAAGCTATTTGGATAAGTTTGACACTAGTGAAACCCAGCAATTCTTTGGCAACTCAGTAGAACAATTCAGGAGAAAGTTTCCATTGTCTAGTCCCAATTCCCCAAGCTTGTCAGCAACTGCGCTGGGCGGGTTCAGTTTTTTTCATGGCAATCAGAATAGACATCACGATTTAAAAGCCAAATTCACGTTGCTGAAAAAGAAACCCCCCCTTTTCCCTCGTCATTTTGGTAAGTGCTGCTAACTTTGCAGCCATGAAATCAGGAAGTCATAAGGCACCAAGGGACAGCAAAGAAGAGTTAGGGTTGATGCCTTTTAGCACACGATGACTAACCCATAGCAAAGCTGTAGGTGCAGTTATGAAGAGTCGCCTTAGAGACCAGATGTTCACCATGCCTTATACTCTATACAACATCTCAGTGCATGTCATGTACTGCTTGCTTCCTATAAAGGCCTTGTAGAGGAGGAAAGAAATTGCAGCCACACTTTAAAGATGACAAAGGTGAATTCTCCCCACGTGGCAATGGCCTCTGCTCAGTTGCTTGGCATGGGAGAGCTGGTTGGAACCTTCCACAACTGTCCTTCCTTCCGTCAGCCATAACTCATCCATCACCTGTCCACTAAAGCTACATCAAATCTATCCCTTCGTCTGCCACAGCTATAGTCAAAACATGTTATAGCAGTGTCCTAACAGGCCTTTCCTGCCTTTCCCTGTTATCTTGGACTCAAATTGCATATTACATCACTGAGCAGCATGGCCTGGAGCTTAGCCTGAATACTCGTTCTTCTCTGCTGCCCCTCTCTCCATCTCACGCTGTTCTCCTTTCTTTGATATTTCTCTTGTCATAGCTTATGACCCCTTCTATCCTAAGACCCTCCCAAAAGTCATTCTCTCTACCAGAACATCTTCCTGGCCATTCTTTCCTGACTACTTTCATTTCCTTTCCTACCTATCTCTTAGACTGATTTTAATACCCTTCTCCCTCTGACTACCTTTTCACAAGACTGAGCCTTACACAGCCCAACTTTTACTCGGTACATGAAACAAATACATATAGGCATAGCTCTAGAATAATATATTTCCAATAAATAAGTAATCTCTCTAAATATTCCTGTACCAGTTTCTATATGGTCAGTTCCATGACTATCCCAGAAAACACCCACAGTTCTCATGTAAGTATGGCTACCACGTCCTGATGCCAAACTTCCAGTTTTCTTCATAGTAGATAGACATCGATAACCTTTCCAATGAATTCCTGCTTTCTTCTTTTCTGTCCCCTCTGAAATGGTCCTATAATCTAGAAAAGAATGAATTGGTTTGGTTTTCATTTTTCTTTATCAGTGAATCTAAAGGAATTTAAGGGAGTTGGTTTTGGTGTCCCTCAAACCAAAATTCCCTTTAGAAAAGGGTTCTTTGAACTTAAGCAATATTGCCATTGCCATTACTTTTGGGCCATGGGTACTTTCTGATGTATCTTGGATGCAAAAGATGGGATCCAAAGTGGGATCAAGGCTTTAGGCCATCTACCATTGTAGATCCCTACCTGACAGCTTTCAGATTGCTTTGTGACACTGAAGAGTTGACTGTCACAGCAAAGCCGCTGAAAGCTCTGATTCAAAGCTGAGAAATCTAAGACCATACCTGTCATCATCCAGTGGTCACAGGACAGCATCTAGGCGTAGCCCTTGCTGTTTAACCCAGAGTGCCCCACTTTCAGCAGTGGTTTTATTTCTGACTATTTGGCTGGTCCTTGTAGGAGACTGTCCTGTGCATTCAGGGTTTTAAATAACAATGGTGGTATTTACACCCTGGGTGCCAGTCAGAATGCTTTATCATGTCTCTACAGGTGGGACAACACAAAGTATCTCCAGCCATTGCTAAATTCCCTTGAAAGAAGAGAAGTTTAAAAAAGATCTCTCCTCATTAAAAACTATCAGTTTAAATGAACTTCACACTATGTAAATTAGTTAATTATTTAGGTATAATTTTCTTCATTTGGCGAAAGCAAACCAAACAAAATCTAATATTTTTAAGAAAGTTCATGGAAATGATCTATGTTCTAATTAGCCTAGTACTGGTGCACAGTAGACAACCAGCGAATAGAACAAACTTACAAATCATTGCCTGAGAAGGACAAACTGAGCCTTTAAGAGGAGAGAGGTTTTATGAGTTCTTCCTTCTGATTTTATGCTGAGACACCCCCCTCCACCCCAGTACACACTAAGTTACATATACAGATGCAGTGACTGACAGGAACCCCATGGGAACCAGGGGCATGTGGACATTTTGCTAAAGAGCTTGCCATGGTCAATTTACTTTGCAGTTAAACCACATCTCATCTGAGATATTCCTTGCTCCTGGCTTCTGGACAAGCCACTTGTGTACATGTGTGTGTGCAATGACGCGGGAGCTTCTGGGGAAAGGAGAAGCTCTCCCAGAGGACTACGGGAGGAGGCAAGTCTTACTTGAGGAGGGTAGAATACAAAAAAAGCGGCAGCATCTGTAACATAGAAGGTGAATGACAGGGGTGAGTGTAGAAGTAGAGGAGAGCTAAGAATTTCAGCTCTGGCTCTTGTTGTAAGACCTCTGACACTTCTATAAGTTTTACTTGCTGCATCAACTGCTTGCTGAAGACCTGAGCAGAATGATGCTGCCAGGCATCCTAGCATGATGCAAACACCTCAAAGGTATAAACATTGATTTTGTTGACTGAGCTCACCTAGCTCCTACTGTTGCTCTTCTCTGTGCTATCCTTCACATCATTCCTGACCAGAGTAGCTTGCTAACTTTAAACTTTCCCTCCCTGGAGCCAGAGGGTTCATCTTCTAGTCTCCCCAAACTGTGAGACAGATAGGCTGATGCAGCCTGTCTCTCTCTTAGAAAGGCTTGAGGCCCATTTGTGGGTAAAAATCTGTGTAGTCTTGTGCCTGTACTTCAAAGTGATTTTATCTCTCTTGGCAGGTTAGTCTACAAGGAATACTCGACATTTTTCTGTCATACCCATTGCCAAGGTTGCAATTTGGGAAAACAAATAGGGATTTACAGATAGCAACTTTCTTCTTCTTCTATTGATAGCCTGAGATAATTCATGGGTAGGTTTGGATAGAGGCAAAAAAAATGTGCATTTACTTTGAATTTGGATCCACTCCTCATGAATATTAGTCATTTCAGCCTAAATCATGAGCATTTTTCTGTTCAACAGATGGAACGACACACTGTGAAACCACAATAGAGCACCAGGAGGACAGTGGGAGGTTGATGTTAAGTCCAAAGAAAAGTCTTGGAATGGTAGGATGAAGTGTGGGTCATTGTGTATTTTCCTACAAAGCTAGGGATATGGTTTTAGGTATGGCTTACATTCTATCAGAAATAAGTATACAGAAATATTTGTAAACATGTCTTCTCCATGATTTTACCTCATGTTACCAGCTAATTCTCTATGCAGCCTTTTACTGAAGGTCTAAATCAGAGCCATTACACTGATGAAGATATAATTCTGACTTCTGATACGTCCATGCCCTCTGCTGCCTAGGAACATTCTGCTGCTTTTGCAGGCTACTATTGCTGGTTTTATTGTTGTGGCCATAAAAATATCATTGTGTGGACAGCTACTGGAATTTGATAGGAAAGTTAGTGAGAAAGAATCAGGAGAGAAAGAAAAAACTGTAAAAGAAGAAAATTGGCAAAACATGAGAGTATCAATGCACACCCTTTTTATTGTATCACCTAAATTAATGGAGTTTAACCAAAAATGCCTCTGTTAATTACCATGAAAATTTCTGCCATATGATTGCTTCATTAATGTGGGATTCCCCTCTGTATGCTGTGAATATGTTTTATTGTCATTAGTTAATAAAGAAGCTGCTTTGGGCCTATTGCAGCACAGAATAGAACAAGGCAGGAATTTTAAGCAGAGATAGAGAAGAAAAGAAGGCAGAGTCAGAGGGATGCCATGTAGCTGCTGAAGGAGACAGATGCCTGGAAACCCACCGGTAAACCACAAGCCTCATGGTAAAATTCAAAATAATGAAAATGGGTTAATTTAAGATATAAGAGTTAGCTAGCAATATGCTTAAGTGATTGGCCAAGCAATATTGTAATTAGTATAGCTCCTGTGTGATTATTTCAGGTTTGGGCAGCTGGGAACAAACAAGCAACCTCTTCCTACAGAATGGTGCACCAACATGGGCCACCTGCATCCACTTAAAACCAGAGAGAACTTCGGAAGGAATTCTACACACACACACACACACACACACACACACACACAAACACACACACACACACACACACACAACAGAGATAAGTGCAGCTTCATGGTAGCAGCGTTTTCTCAGGTGGGCTCTGTTTGCTAGAGGCAAACAGAGGCACGATTCCTTTAAGAGAAGGCTTTCTAAAGCAGCAGTAGCAGCAAAAACAGTGTGACTTCTTTAAGAAGGCTTCCTGGTTTGTGCTAGTTGCATGCACAGCTCTAACTCATTCAGGAGGTCAAGCACTTGAATAGAGTTTGTGGGCAGTTTTACTGCAAGTTACTTGGTGGCAGCATGGGCCAACTGCTTACCCGAGTTGAGGTGGTGAGTGTGGCTCCCTCCTGGAGGTCCCCTAGCTAGTGGTGAATTACCTCTGTCACATTAAAAGTCCCAGAGTGGCAGAGCCAGTATCCAGGGTCACAGCAATCAGACTGCTTGCCATTTTAAAATGTGTTTTGTCAGAAAAGAATTTCAGATACATAATAGGACAGATTAAGACATAAAAGACCTCTAAACGAGACACAGTGTGTTAAAAAAAATGTACATAGGCTTAGGAAAGAGAAGAAAAAGAATACAGACAGTCATAGATTAAAGGAGTAAAGAAAAATAAGTCACATAAAGATGGAATATACACAAAGAGTCTGGATTATGTATATTATTGTGTTTTCTTTGAATATTTTGACTACAGAGAAATATTTGATTCTGGGAGCCAAAAAGCTACACCAACATAAATATTTTAAAGTTTTGGTCTAAGGATATGTTTCTTTGGAAAAGAAGTTCTGACTTTGTTTCCACAGAGGATGAGAAGTTGTGGGTTCCTTCCAGGCTAGTATGGCTTTATTAAATAAGACCCCCTGAAACAATGGCCCAGATGGTCCAACATCCATGACAGCTTCAGGACTGCTGGCTGAGATAGACCTACTATACAAGATATCCCATGAAAGACATGATTAACATTGTCCCCAATTAGCAGAAAGTATTCTAGAAAACAATGTCCAAATTCCATAAATGATTGTTTATAAATGTTTCTTTATATTCAAAGGAGGATATGCTATAGAGATTTGCATTGGTATGGATCTTGGTTTATTGAAACAAATTTAAGGTCAAGTTTGTTATATGTACATTTCTGATTTTGATTAAGGTATTGTGTTTGTGCAAATAATTTAAAAATGTAATGTATAATTAAGGAATATAAATTAATAGATAAATATTTGTAATAACCAAACTTTTAGTCATGTTAGTTAGGCTTTCCAGATGTACAGAGATACATTTCAGATGGATAGGTATTCTTCAAACCTTTCAAAGACTAATAGAATATGGCATTTAAAATGTTTAAGAACTTAGGACTTGTCATGACAATTAGACACATCTGCTCCTTGCAGCACCAATCTACTTCAAGAGGATGATGGCCATCAAAGAGGCTCCTTACAGAGTTGGTAAGCTATTTGAGCAAGAAACTGCTCTTGTCTAGACTGCTTGATTGTATATTGTATGAACTGAACATACAGGACCAACAGAAAAATGACTGCTGACATTGCCTAAAGAAAGTGAGTCAATCCTTCAGGGTTCCTGCCTCATGAGAGAATGGTCAGACGTTTTCCAGGACACAGAGGAAAGCAACTGATGAACTTTACCAGTATAAGCCATAAAAGATCTTCAAATTTCCTGTTTCACGGAAAAGTCTGACAGATACTATGGTCCTATAGGCTGAAGATGCCCCAACATTACAGAAGAACTTTGGGTGACTGTCCAGGGAGTGAAATGTCTCTGTCAATTCTAGAGTTTTGGAAGTTGCTTACAATGCTCTTCCTGTTTACTTAGGCAATATTGCATCCTTCTGGAGTCTTTGATGGAGCTGAAGAAAGATAGTTATAATTATAAAAGATAAATTAGATATAAAACTTTAGACTCACAAAGATAGAATAAATGATAGAGTAGTTTCCTTAATTTGCCAAATGTAAATGGACTAAATATTGTAACTATAATTCTTGCTTGGTAACTGTTTTGTTGAATGTAATCTTTCTGTGGTTTTTAATTAGATAGAAAACCTTCCTTTTTAATTAGATAGAAAAGGGGAGGTGATGTGAGGTTCCCCCCTGTATGCTGTGAATATGTTTTTTTTTGTCATTGGTTAATAAAGAATCTTCTTTGGGCCTGTTGCAGTGCAGAATAGAGCAAGGCAGTAATTCCAAGCAGAGATAGTGGAGAAAAGAAAGTGGAGTCAGGGGGATGCCATGTAGCCGCCAAAGGAGACAGATGCCTAGGAACCTTACTGGTAAACCACGAGCCTTGTGGTAAAATACAAAATAATAGAAATGGATTAATATAAGATGTAAGAGATAGCTAGCAATAGGCTTAAGTGATTGCCTAAGCAGTATTATAATTAATACAGATTCTGTGTGATTGTTTTGGATCTGGGCAGTCGGGAACAAACAAGCAACTTCTACCTACACTTCATGTTCAATACTGTGATAGATACTGGGACAAAATCAAGTTATGATAATGAACCCAGAATCCATCAAGAATTGAATGGATACAATGTAGAGAATTTCAGTTTTCACGTTTTTTTATTCACTGTTATGACATCATGCCAACAACATAATCCTTGTCTTAGAGGAATTTAAAAAATAGGGGAATTCACTAAATGCAAACAAATTTTATGGAGATTATTTAACCAATTTCTGAGGATAATGTGGTCCCCACAAATGTTCCTGTGACAAGTATAGCTCCTCATTCTGAGTAGCTAGAGAGGAAGTATTTATAAAATAATAAAAGTACAGAACTTCATGAATGAAGGGAACCAGAGATGATCTTTGAACACACCAACACGGACAAGACAACAGGAGGTAAAGGGTCATCACAAGAACAATCCATGGCAAATGCTTCTGAAGAGCAGATGAGGCAGAGTTAGACTTAGCTGAGTATTTTCCATGGTTCTGATTTATTCTGAGGCACACTCATAATGCAATCAAAGGTAATAGGAAGCAGACATGATTGTTCCATTTAACAGACAAGGGAACAGAATCCCAGATAAGATAAAGACATCTTGGGTCTCACAGTTAATCCCCAGACTTCCACACGTGTCTCACTATCTGTTGCCATATTTACTGAAGAATCAAGACATTACACTGTCCAAATTTTTCAATTTTCTCTTAAAAACTTTTGAAATTGCTAAAATAAGATTTACTAAAGAGTTTGTTATTTATATGATATTATAAGTGTGAGGTTAAAATATTAAGTTATATTTACTTTTCCAGCTTTATTTTTGTTTTTGTTTTTTGAAACAGGGTTTCTCTGTAGCTTTGGAGCCTGTCCTGGAACTAGCTCTTGTAGACCAGGCTGGTCTTGAACTAACAAAGATCTGCCTACCTCTATCTCCCAAGTGCTGGGATTAAAGGCATGCGCCACCACCGCCTAGCCAGTTTCCAGCTTCTATGGCAAATCAGTGACTATTTTTATATACTATTTCCAAATTCTTTTTCAAAATTTTTAAGTTGTTAAAAGCAAGTATTAGATACAACAGGAGAGAGAGAAAAAGAGAGAGGGGGGGGGAATAAGAAAACATCAGGGAAAACAGGAACACGTTTACTGCCTATTATAGAGGAAGCTCAAAATTTTTATGGCCCCAGCTTAGCTCTAACTGGGTGAGTAAATAAGGTTGACAGAACCATCTTACTCTGTAGGTGCCTTTGTGGAGTGAAATAGTTATATGAAGATAACTTTTGTGATCCAAAACTTCCCCTTTTTACTGAATTTGTATTTAAATACAAAGTCTTCTTTCTATCCTGGGGCATATTTAATCCAGCCATTTTGAGTAGCTCAAAATCTTTACTTTCTTGCAAACCTCTCTTCTATCATTCTATTGTCTAGAATAACTGATTGTGTTCAGAAGATCATACTAGACCTATGTACTCTGTTCTGGCTCTGGATGTAGCATTAGTTATGGGATTGTGGGCAAATCAGACTCAAATTTTGAGCTTCGGAGTTTGTGTTACAGATCATGGAGAAGGAAAAAGGCAGAGAAGTCTTGGACACTCAATGGGAATGGTCATATTTCATATGGGCATGTGGTTGTGAAAGTGCTTAAAATCTTTCAGTTGTTTGTGATGTCTTCTCTGACTGTTACTGGACAAGTCAGGTGAGGAGAGAGATTCTAAGTGTCTATAGTAGGCACTGTTCTTGGTACTTTACCCAATTGCTTAAACCAACCAAGCATAAAACTTCCTCTTGTTCCTCTACCAGCCATCCAAGGTCTTACCCCAAACCTATTACTTCCAATTTTCTTGTCCTTGATAGGATAATTCTAGATGCACTTTCTTTGCATGTGTCTGCCTCATTAGACATTGTATTTTCTTTAACTATTGGATTATACCTTCCTGTGTTCTCTTTAGTCAGTGCCTCTCATATCCAAAGGGATGTCTGACTCCTGGAATCTAGTTTTGATATTGGCTCTAACATTCCCATTTGGAGAGTGAGCATGCAGACAAAAATCATTCTGGAAGTTAAAAATGATCTGCTTTTATAAATACATATCAGAAAATGGCCCTTGTTGGTATTAAGTGACTTGTCCTTACTCCACACCACTGTTTAGCAGTTCTGCAAAGCATAGACAGAAAGCAAATCCTGAGATGGTCTTCCTGAGCTGTCCAGCTCCCAAGACTTACTAGCAAGAAGCTTAGAAGAAAATAAAAGGGAGAAACTTGCTTGCTTTTATATTTTGTGAGACTTGCTGATCTTCTTCAGATACAGATTGCTTAGACTGCCCTGAAGAACCTGTCCTCATTCTGAGGAATGCTTTTCCCTGATGGAGTAGCATATACCTCTCCTTATTTCTGTCTTCTCCTTCTGAGGGAGGAGGACCATTCTCGTGTTTACTATATCCATTGACAACCACAGAATGCACAACACATGATTTGTCCAGACATTTTTAAGTCAATAGTCAACACATGACATTTTTAAGTCAATAGTCAATACCTTGTCATCTCCTATGAGTCCATTGGACCATTTGCAGGTCCAAGCTTTCAAAGAAAATCAGATATTTTATGTTCACTTATTAAATTTGCCTAATGGTTACTCTCCAAAGCCTATAAGACAGCCTGAGTAAATTTTTTTTAAAAAAAACTAAAAAGATAGTCTAGGACTAAACCAACAGGGTAATTATAATAGTAGTCATTTTAAAAGGGAAAATTGTAAGGCTGTTTTTTATTCTCTGAAATAGTAAGAAAAAGTCTTCATTTGCAAGTGCAGGCCACTGGATAAACAGAGAAGATGTTTGAAGATGTCTACTGGCTACTGGGCTCCCTGCTCCATGGAACGTATTAGCTAAATGAGATTTTTGCAGGGTACCTTTACCGCTGGTAATGAGACTGAATTGCACTTTACAACATCACCAGCATCACAAGCCGTGTGTAAGACTCCTGATAACACATGGAAAGAAGGGATGGCGGGGTCAGAGGCTGGGTATTTGGAATTGGGAAGGCAGAGGGAGGAGACATCACTGTCAGATTTCTACTCCAGAGTGGTGCTTTCTGAAATAGTCTGGGAAGGTGCTGATAGGTTGTGCTTGGTGCATTTGGTGCATGCTTGGTAAGAGCCTTTTCAACATTATGGCTTCTGGTAAGAAAAAAAAAAACACTAAGAGACACTGTATGGGGCACAGACTGCAGACTGAGGCCAGATTATAAAAATGTATTTTGGTTTTTATTTGATAGAAGGCTGGAATCCGCATGTTTGAGAATCAAACTTGATTATTTTCACCCCCTTCAGGAGAATATTTTTTTCCTTGGCTGAGCATAGTCTGAGAAAAAACTGGCTTAGCCATACATGAATTTTTCCTGTCTTTAAAAGGCCTCCATGTTTCTTTTGACTCTTAAATTTTCAAAGGGAGGGAAAAGCATGTTCAGTTGCCTAATATTTCTGTATATCTTAAAGGACCCTTCATATTTATCATCAGAGACACACCAAAGCACATTACAAGTAATGTAAGCCAGCTGCTGCTTTGCAGGCCAAAATCAGTGATGGTTTAATAGTAAAAAACCATCTCTTTGTTAACATTTTTTGGAGCACATCACCGTGGAATGCATGGCCCCTTTCTGCAGTTTTTAGAAATGGGCTGTCTCATTAGCTCCTTCTTCATATTTCTAGATAGTTCTAGGATACACATGATCAATCTGGCTCCTTTTGAGAAGGTTTTCAGAGAGCCTCCCCACCATATTGTAGGTATCAGTGAAGTTCCTAGTCACTTTGGATGAGTAGATTCTCCAGATACACCCACTGAAATCCTACCTGATAACATGACCTGGTTTGGGAAAACTTTCTTGCCTGTATCCTCCTGTTAGAATTAAGTGGCAGTGGTGGATAACAGTGGAACAGCTGTTAAGGATCTGATCTTATAGATGATTTCCTACTATATCAAAGTTTAAATAGAATGACAGTTCCTGGAGTCATTCATCAAGAAAGGCCATTGTGGATGGCCCTTTCTTAGAACCCATCCCATGCTAAGAGTCCTTTCTCACTTTCTCTTGATCAATCTATGTTCCCAATGCTAAAACGGAAAAGGACAGCCACTGTAAATCACAGCACAGACCAAAAAGATCAATATGTTGGCTGGTACTTCATGCTTTTTCCTGTTTATGCTTCTTTATACAAACTCTCAAGACTCAATTCAGGGCCAAGTATAAAGACTGTTTTTTTCCAAGGAATTTATTCTTCTCAGTTTCACCCATTCATTTCACTCTGCTTGTTTATAGGAAATTGCACGTAGTTTTACTGGTAGCACATGATCAGGACATAAGATGCTAAGATATAATGATTGTGATACATATATATATGTATATATCATACACACATTATATATAATATATTACCTATATTAATATCATGTAATAGCATTATATAATCTGTGACATAGCAAATAATAGTTATATATTATAATATATGCATATTAAATATTATATAACAATTGTATATTATAACCTATGCAAATTATATGTTTATTATATATAAATAAGTATGTATAAATAAAAGGTAAATATATTATATGTTACATATATTATAATACATGTAATACATTATAATACATATTTACATATATTTAAATATTATAAAATATTCAGCACAGTGGCTATTTTGTGACTGGAACATAATTCTGAACTGTCTTCACACCCATGCCTAGGACACCATGCGAAATGGTTTCATGCTTTCAAAAGAAAATAAAAATCAATGTAAAAAAGGTTAGAGTTGAGTTTTACTAGAGGCACAGAAATGTTTCTGGAGCAGAATATTGTACAAAATAAAAAAACTAATATCAGAGGTAGAGCAGCTGAATTTACCAAATGTAAAATTTTCCCAGCAACGTTTCCCCCTCCCACCCAGAGGCTGAGACTGAAAATCTTGGATCAAAGAGTGTTTACCTCCAGAAGAACTTGGTGGGAAAATGTTGTAAGCACTAACACAATTCTTCAATTTCATCTTCTCAAGCTCCCTGAGGAAGTGGTTACTGTTCACTTATGACTGATGTGTAAAATGAAGCACAAAGTATCTAAGATACTGACCGGGAAGTCTATCAAGACTAATGATCCCAATCATACTGCCTTTCTTCTCCAAGGAGAAAACTGGGGTGGGGCATGTATAATGTCTGATGAATGTGCCCAAACAGCAAACCCGTACAATTCCCCGCCCCACCACCTGACCTCTGAGGTGAGAGAATAACGGTAAGGACAAGGTCAGCATCTGAACTATCACTGAGCATTTTATTGTTTGAATTTAGACCTCTCTTCTAAGGAGAGGGGCTTAAACTCTCAGAGGACCAAGAACCTTTCCAGTTCCTAATGACCAGGAATGTCCGAGCAGGGAAGATGAACAAAACCCCACCAGCAAAGGAAAAAGATGATTCATGGTAACGTGATGATTTCCATTGCTGCAGCTGGAGAGAGGCAGAGCTCTTGCCAACATCCGCTGACGTCTCCCTTTGCCAACCCCCCAAAATAGAAACCCCTGAGAAAACACAGGAGCATCCCTCAGAAACACAAGAAGTCTGTCTGAGATTCGGTTACATGTAAAGATTGGCTTCTGCTAGCTTTGTGCTTACAGAATTCCCACCGAGCCGCTCGCCTGCCTCTGAGTCACTCAGAAGCCTCCCTCTTTGGGTGAGTTTTCACTTAGAAAGACTTTTATTATGTTGAAAAATGCATTTTTTCTTGATTTTTTTAAAAAGAATTTGAGATACACACTAACTTTATATATTCCTGGGATATAGTGACACCTTTCTGAACATACATACAATGGACAATAATTAGACCAGGATTCTTGTCACATCATCTCTCCCAACATTCATCATTTCTTTGTGTTGAGAATATTGAAATTTTTCTCACTGGTAGTTATTCTGGAACATATAATTAATTTTTTTTGTATTTTAGACAAAGAGCTATGAGCATGAGACTCATATTTGCACAAATAGTACCATTTTCCATCTTATGCTCCCCCATGATTTATTTCATTTACATGAAGTCATTCTAGGGATGAAGGGTTATTCATCCACTAAATCAACTTGCTCACCAAAGTAAAACCCCAAGCAGAGATGATGGCATTTCTAGCTTGTTTTCTATTTCAAGTGACATTTTTTTCAGCTTCTTGCTCCCTTTCTGTGCAAACATAGTTATGCATGAAATAAAGTAAAAACAAAAAAAAAAATTAAACAGCAGTTAGTGGTTGGATGTTATTTCCAGTTTGGAACCACTGTCCAGGCAACTATAGAAAATGCTTTCCTCTGTTATTACAAAATAGCAGTTTGTGGATGGTGAAAAGAAAACACAATTGCATTTTCTTTTAACTTCAAATACAGAAGCTAGTGTATCTATCATTACCACCACAGTACAATACATTATGGAGAAGGTCACAGTAACTTTAGAGGGGTTATTTCCATCCATGTCTCTCATCCTTTCAAAATTGTTATACCCAGACCAGACTGATGCCAAATCCTCCACTAAAGAAAACACACCAAGCTGAACTGAGCTAATTAGAGAGAATGAGATAGAAAGGAAAGGTCACCGTTTAGACCCAAGACAAAAGTGGATTTTGTCAGAAGCTCCCAGCACAACCGAGAAAACCAGTCCTACTTCTCCCTTCAATTACATCTTATGCTAGCTGTGCCTTTCCATAAAGATTCCCCTTCACCAGAAGCCCACATGTATGGTCCTTGTCAGGAGCCCCAGAGGCTGTCTAAGAGCAGGAGAATAGTCGCACTTCTCTTTCACAGAGTTTTGTTATCATCTTTTAGTACTGTGAGTGATGATGGTGAACATAATATCGATAAGATAGTTAACATTTATTAAAGGCTCACTACCCTTCAGGGAATGTTATGATTTATAACACATGACAATCCTATGGAGGAATGGTTGGGCATTTTGCATTTTAGCTACATGTTTAGTTGAACTATCTTTATATGAGACTTATGTTGTGGTAGGACCTGAGTTTATAAATCATTACACCCCTCAAATACAGCTCCTAAAGCAACTGCCTGGAGGAGATACACATGGCCCCAAATGCTTGGAGGTACGATGATAGCATCTGCTCTAAAATAGCCAATAAAGTCACTCCAAGACAGTGAAAATGCCAAAAGAGGAAGCCAAAACATCAGAATGTAGTTCAAGATTACTTTGCACCTTTGCCTTTAAAAGAAACACAAGTCGATTAATATTAAATGGTGTTGCCTTCATAACTTGTAAATGCATTAAAACTGCATTTCTGAGATATAAGTTTAATAAGTAACGATGGTATGAAAAAGGGACATGGTTCAAAGAGTATGTGTCTGTAACATTTACCTTCCACTAGTATTCCTTAGCAGGTAGAGGACCTGAGCTTGAACCAGTCCTGGAGTCAGCCTTGCTCTAACTACATGGCCTACCACCCATGATGACACTCAGATCTTCACAGCCACAGAATATGCATCACCATTCAGTAGGTTTCTTGGATTCTTCAGGTCTTTAGATATAAAATTACATCATTCCTTTTGCCCTCTCCTCAAAAGTGAGTTAACGTTTACAAAGAGAAGATAAGACAGAAAAAAAATCGAGAATCCTTCTGTGTTTGTGAAATACCTATAGATCTAAACCACATTGTATAAAGAAGAGCTTCCAAGAAAAAGAAGCTGAGAAAGATACATAAAAAGAGAAACTTAAGAATGACCCTGGCTTTTAAAGATCTTGGACCAGAGTGAGATGAGCAAGGTTGCATTTTGTTTAGTACGGAAAAAAAGCCATGTGTAGACATGCTATACAAGCCTCTCAGAATCCTGCTTGACTCTGCAATCCCAAGCAACTGGGGTGCCTGACAATGGAATGTCCTCTTTGCAAAACCAGATGCCTATTGTGACCAGATGGTGAAAAGATTACATTACCTTGTCATTCTCTCATGCATGTCTGTTCTCTCTCTATGTGTCTCAGTCTCTCTCCCTCTCTCTCCCTCCTTCTTTCTCTCCTCCCCCTCTCTCTCTCATACCATGAAGCATCATCTTAACTTCTTGCAAGTGGAGAAGTTCTCAGTTCCCATGGATATTATTTGTATTTACATCACAAAGAGCTGAGAAAGTTTCTACACACAGGTTCTCAAGCTCCCTGCCTGCTACCCAGACTCCCCTATGCCCAGCCCTCTTCTCATCAGTCCATTTTCAATAGAATCCATTCATAATGACTTGTGTGGGAAGGCTTTTCCTGTAAAGATCAAAAGTAGCATTTGTACTGCACCCATAATGTATAGAGAAACAAAAAGTAATAAAACAATATTAATACACAAATGTGAGGACTTGAGTTCCGATCCCCAGCATCCACATACGAAGTCAGGAGTGGTGGTATGTACATGTGATCGTCATGCCTGTGAGTTGGAGAGATAAGTGAAGACCTGAAGGTCACTGAGCAGCCATGCTTGTCAACTGGTGATCATCAGGTTTAGGGAGAGAGCCCCTTTCTCAAAAGTTATGTGGAGAGAGAGAAAAAACAATGTATGTTCTCTTCTTCACATACAGGTATGTGCACACCTCCATGTACCACATGTGTGCTCACACACACACATGCATCCACAGAGACACACAGACATACACTTCACATACTCCTAAATATCAAGAGATAAGACTCCATCAGAAGGAAGCAGGAAGGAAAGCAAAGACACTGCCACGAAAGTAGAAACAAAAATGATAGGAGAGAGAATAAATGAAATGGAATTTCTAAATGAGTTTAGAGAATTAATGGGAGGATGGTAAGGCAGAAAACACATGAAGGAATTCAAAAGTACACATCACTGGTGTTCCAAGAGGACGGCAATAAAATATTCGAAAATGTCCTGTAAGAAAGTTTTTCTAGAACTTATGTGAGAGAAAACTGAAACAGACTGATTTCAATGTGCATCTTAGTATGATAGGAGATGGAGGGTCAAAGCTTCCAGAAGCATGCCTAACAAGTTACTATCTATGAACTAGCACAAGTGAATACCGATCTTGCATCTGTCCACTTCTCTTCTGCATAGCTGTGTTCTGATGTGTAGTGGTGTACATCAGCCCCTCTTCCTCACACTCTCAGTCTTGGTTAGATACAGTGACCATTTAGATACCATGACACTTCCTTTAAGGATCACTATATGGAGTTCACTAAACAGGCAGTCTCCTGTTTCCCAGGAGGAAGTAGCTGGGTGGCAGAAGTTACCGAGACTGTAGTTGGCAGTGGCAACAGGTGAAGGTTGAAAGGTCTAGCCTCTGAAACTGATACTTGATTGAGGTCTACCAGTAGTGGTGGTGAAAATTGTAGTGTCTCGGCCTGGGTAGCAACAACTACAGTTTCTTTTTTGGTTTGTCTTAATTTGCTTTTATTTTGGGTCTTCAGGTGTACAGGGTTGAGTTATAATAATTATGTGCCTAAGATGATAATGATTGGTTTATGCATGGCAACCTTTTTCAAATCTTTCATTCTTTACTTCCCAAATTACTTCTCTGTCACCGTATAAGTGGAATTACAAACATCTATTTTGGTATGCATGTAGTCTTGAAAAAATTAAATACGTAAATCTACATCTATCCAGTCTGCTTACTTTTGCTTTGGGAACATGTAATTTTAATTAACAAAAAGGTTTAGAGTTGCAGAACTCACCCCGTCTTAATATGCTGTGTCAATATTAGGTTCTCCATCTGTCTGTGATGTTGTTCATGCATCTGCTTTTGGGGTGTTGCCCGTGTTTGCTGGCTTCTGCTTCATGAGACTGTATGTTGTATACACACCAGGTTTATGAACCTCTTTTTCTAAGAATGGACAAGTGAATGTCTTTCTAGTCTATACAACAAAATAGTATTTGATGTCCGTGCTTCTGCGATCCTCTGTAAATCTGTGTAAGAATTTCATTAAGATACATGTCCAGCCCATGTTGCTGAATCATGTGGTAGGCATGGAGTTAATGTACCTGAAAAGTTGCAGTCTCATTCAGAATACCTCAAGAAGAATGTATAATGGGTTGATGCCGCCAAAAATATAACTGTCAAATTTTCCAGTTTTTACTAATCTGACATGTGTATAGTGATATCCCATCTCTGTTTTAAGTTGTGTTTTCCCAATAAGCAATATTATTGGCCATCTGTTTATGAACATATTATATCCATGGGCTTAATTACACATTTCTGTGGAATTCTCGTATTTGATTGATTTGAAGAACATCTTCATATATGTTATGTACTCATTCTTTACACTTAGAGATATTGTAAGAATCTTTTCTGAGTATTTCTCTAAATTCAGCTCATAATGTTTTTCATTAACCAGAAGTATGTGTATTTGCTACTTCCTTCTTTCCCTATATTTTGTGTTCCAGTAGTTCCTAAGTAGAACAATCTTAAAAGACTCATATTTGGAGTTTTTATTTTCATTGCCTTCTATTTTATAACATGAAGTTCTTTTTAACTATTAACACCTTAGTAACAAACTGCACTTTATGTCATAAATTAAGTCTTTCCCCAACACTATTTTACGTCATTCTTTGACCAATTAGTTTGTTTACTGTATTAATTGAATACTAAATTCTCACTTCTACTTAAGTCTTTTGAGGAATTATGTGCTATGGGTCTATTTTCCTGTTCTCACATAAGTTAGACACTTTGATGATGATCGTGGAGCTATTCATATGCCAAAATATATCTAAACCCATAAGTCAAATATGTGTAATTTTTCCTATGTCAATTAAGCCTCAGTATAACTGTTAAAACACTAACTTATCTGATTCAATGTTAACCTTTATAAGGACAAATTTAATCACTGTTTATCTAGTCTAAGAATGCAAAACTGCTAATAGCTTGGTCTATTAATATAACTTAACAACTGTAATAAAATAAAGCTATAATAATTATACAATATGAATAGATTGACACTTTATATTAATGAAAGACATTTTATGAACATCAGTAACACTTGGAAAGGATATGTTCACTTTTATATTATCATTAAATAAGTCTTTTAACTTATTTCTATACCTTTAATAACTACCTGGAAAATATAATTTAAGATAGCCTTTATTCTTTACAGAAGTAACAAATATAATAAATTTCTATAATGTAAATAAAACTACATGATTCCGCAGAGTTGTCTAATTACTAAAGGAAAATAAAGAATTGTATAATAAAACAAATTCACTGCTTTTACATAAAATGATAATACATAATTAAGGTCAATACTTTCTAATGAGTATATAAAATCCAAGCTGTATTTATTAATAAGATAGTTAATTTAGATAAAATTCTTCTTCTACATAGGATTTTCAGAAATAATATTTCTAAAGAATAATAAAGATGGTTAAGAAACTGAGCTCCCCCCTTTCATAAAGGAGTAAAGCAGGAGAAATGTATCAAATGTCATTCACTGGAGAAAACATCTTGTTTCCTACGCCAAATGCCTTTTACATTTTCATGAAAAGTAAGTTCTTCACATATGTGAATTTGTCGTGGCCTTGGCTGGGTTCAGCTGATTTGTTTGTCTATCTTTATTCCATTGCCACACACACGAAGACAGCTTTCTGGTAAGTCTTGAAATTAGGTATTTTTATTCCACAGTGTCCTTTTTCTTTTTAAAAGTTGCCTTCCTCTGTGTCCTTCTGAATTTTACCTTTAATCTTCAGAATCGGTTTGTTAGTTTTACCATAAAAGGTCTCCTAGAATTTGGTTTGAGTTGTGTTGAAATTATAGTTCAAGATTAGAAAGATTGGATCTTTTTTTTAAAGAGAAAGACTGGACATCTTAATGATTTGTATTCCCCAACAAATCAACACAGTATATTTTGCTGTTAATTTGGTCTTCAATGAACATTTTCATGGTTTGCAATGAAAATGGCTTGAATAGGTTTGTCAGTTTGTATCTTCTTAGACCATCTTTTGATACTATTTTAAATGGTATATTTTAGTTAAAGTTGTGATTGTTTATGACAAGATTATATAAGTAAAACTGATACCTGTGTACTAATAGTTGGCCTTGAAATCACATTGCTTTTAGTTAGTAAGCCTGGGAAATTTCTTTTTAAATTCAATAAGACTTTCTATGAAGATAGGTATGATATCTACAAATATTAATACTTCTAATTCTGATACAATAATTCTAATTGTTTTCATTTCACTATGCTGGGTAGAACGTATGGGTCAGCAGGTACATGTGAGTGGGCAGGTTGTCTTGTTCTTGGTAAAATGAGAAAAGCTTTTGAACCTCATTCCTTCAGGGATGAAAGTGACTATCGGTTTTTCTGAGTCCTTTATGGAGAAAAGTTCCACTCTATTGCTTGTGTGCTGTGGGATGTTTTCTTGACTTGTTCACTTTTAATTGAGAATGAACGTTGGAGTTTGTCAAAGCATGTTCTGCATTCTTCATAAACACAGATCTTGCTTTAGCAAATAATAAAATGTGTATACCAAGATGTCAAAACAAAGACTATTTCTGAAGTAAAACATTGTATGAGTGAATATGTATATGTAGCTTTCTTGTTAATTATTTTTTCCATTAGTATTTCATACTTCCATTTTTTCACTTTTTCATCTTTCCTGAAAAACTGTGTAAAATGAACTGTGTCTTCATTCCCTTTCAAAATATATACTTTAATTTTGTTTTTCTGGTTTTTGGAATTACCTGTGGCATAAACATGTGTTTTCCTAAGTATTTTCCTTATTCTATCTGACCAAAGTTTATTTCTTCTCAATGAAAAAAATTACTTTGTTTTCTGATATTCTCTTTATCCTATACCATAAAATATTTCCTAATATAGCTTTGAAGAGAAAGTAAAATGGCATTTGAACTCAATAAATAAATAATATGTCTAATACACAGCACTGCCATAGTTATCTCCTCATCAACAGAAAAAAATTAAGTTAGATTCTTATTTTATTTCATGTAAAAATAAATTTCATATGGGTTACAGATCTAAGCTTTAAAGACATAAAATATAATGTTCAAACTAAAAACATTTAGAAGAATATTGATATTTCAGGGCAGAGAATGCCTTTCAGCTAAACAGGAAACAGAAACCATAAATGAAATTATGGTAGATTTCTTGCATTCCGTGAAATTTTCTAGAAAACATTACTCAATTTATTTGCTTCATATTTTTCCATGCACATTACATTTTGTAAGATACTGCTGTCTTTCTTTTATTCTTGCTAGACCAGTTATTGTCCATGTGATCTATTTTCTTTGTACTTCTCAATTAATTTCAACTTATGGTGTAACTCTATTTTCTATTTACTGACCCATTTTTAATGCTTTCATGTTTGTTGTTTATGTATATTCTGGTAACTTAACTGTCAATGTTCTAGACTTAAATTCATTTATTCATATACCTTGAAAGGCTTTCTTTTACAATTCCAGGATTGAAATATTTGGGAGGATAATTTTTATTTAATTTGATTTCCATTTTCTAAAATGAATGTACTTTTGCTATTCAAATTTTTCCTGCTTATTTTTGCATGCATGCTCCAGAACATTGGGAAAAGGATGGAAGAAATGGAGTGTGTGTTTGTTACTTTGAAGTCACTTTGATGTTACTTTTGACTTGAATAGACTTATCTTCTCATACATCTGACAATTCATTTTTCTTTTACTACTTTCCCTTCATTTCTTTTAAATTTAGTTTAGCATTTCACGTGTACTGTGTTTATTTCACCTCCCCAATTCCTTCCATGCCATCCCCAGTCCCTCTCAGTATGGATGTTTTAAGTTATGAGCACCAGGAAGCCCACTCATTGAAGAATACCTTCACCAGTTCCTGTTTCTTATGCATCAGTTTTGCAACTGCTAATGAACTGGCCCTCTGTCTCCTGTTTCTAAACATATTAGAAGGTACGTCTTTTTATAAGCTTATATTCTAATATAGCAAATGTGCAACCAGAATGTGTAAGTTGGAGATTTAGTAGCCATTGCAATTCCAAATGTGCATTATTTCCATGGAAGAAATAAAATAAGTTGATAGTTATAAATGGAGATAATGAGGGATACTTTATTTTTCACCTCAAGAAATGAGGGTTCATTTTCAAAGCAACTGTTACCAAAGTAAGGACATGGAATGCCCAGATTTTTGCTCCATCAATATTTCATATTTTTTGCACCAGTAGGAACAGAAACAAAATGCCAGTGAGCCTCATTCTTTGAGGTCTACTCATTTAAATGGTTCCTTTTTAGATGCAGAGTTTGGAATAATATATATATATATATATATATATATATAAATTAAAATAGTTTTAAGCAAATTGAAGTGGCTCTACAATCTCCTAAAATTGGAGGAAACAGAACATTACATAAAGTCCTATTTTGAGTTCCACTAGAAATCATTCACATCCATCTATAACACCAGACCACTTCAGATATCAACAATCACGGTTCTTGGCAATGTGGGCAAAAACTACAGTACTTTCTAAATAGGCTATAAGATAGACTTCTTCTCCATTGAGATTGGCCCTTCCTCCTTGTCACTTGAAATCAGCAGGGTTTGACTAAATATTTGGAAATACATAGGGAAGCCCATATGTCACAACGTTAAGAAACAGAAGAATCTCAATTTCCTGTAATTTCTTCATTAGCTGTGAAGACTGCAAAGCAGCAGCAATTTTGCTGTGAATGTCTGAAGGAAACACCTGCTGCAAAGAGAGAACTTTCAGTAGCTGTAAATGGAAGGTGAGAAGAGGAAAGGAAAATAGGGTTTTAGCTTATAATACCAAGCTGAATAGGATCAACATATTAAGCAGTTTATCATTTTACAGTGTATACAGTACATATCTTCCTTCCAATATTGTCCATTGCTACCTTTAAATTTATTTCCTTTAAGCTTTTACTGGGGCCTCTAATGATGAATAGAGAGACTTTCTCATTTATGGTTCAAAGGACTGAGAATTTCACAGTTTGATGTGTGTTGACATGCTAATAGATTCAAAGTGCTTTATGACCAACACAGTTTGGGAATTCTTCATTAAATTAATTTTAAAAATTGGTTTATTATAAAATATCTTTGAGTCTTTTGTAGATCCAGGTACACTCCCAAACTTCGATGTGAGTGTGATAATTTCTAAATGGATTTGTTTCTGAATACTTTAGTTTAACAGTGTTTAGGGTCTAAGATCCCAAGCAAGATAATCTGTGTTTTGTGCACTGAACTATCAAGAGATATAGAAGTTTGAGACTGAAGTGTGAAAGATGAAATTTGCCATATATGCAATGACAGCCACAATTCTTCAATTAGGAGCATACGTCTCCAACTGGAAGGGAAGGCCAGTTGTGTTGTTTGTTTTGTTCGCTTTGCTAATTCATTTCTAATCAAATTTTCATAAAATGCAATACAAATATATGAGTCAGAAAACCAGGAAACAGACACAAAATTCCACTGATGTTAAAGCGCTCTGTCAAGTTGCTATTTGATGCTTCGAAGTCCAGATTCCTAGTTCCCATGCTTTATCTGTGTAAACCCAGATGCGATGGATCATTAGCACTGTCCCATAACACTAGTCCACAGTGTGTTCCCTAATCAGGGTATGTACATGCAAACTGCATGTACTGCAAAACACTGCTTCAAACCTTACTCTTCCTGTCTCTCTGTTGATACAAAAAATATGAGAATCATGGCTACACCTTTTGGATGTGATTTTCTTTGAAAACTGCATTCAATAATGTCTCAGTATGGCTATCACAGACACAAATTCTTTTTGTAGCCTATGTTTATGTTCACAGGACCCTCAAGATGGGCAACAACCTCTGATTTTGATACCACCTTCTGTCTTTTGGTTATGATAGGCGAAGTTCTGTTTTCTGGCCACTCAGTAGATTATCTTGTCACCACTGATTTCCAGATCTCCAAATGTCCAAACAGGAATCACTGCTGGTCATTTGATGTGGCTACCCTGAAAACAACACTGTGCTAAATGTAAGCAGCTGCTGTCCAATATTACAATCAGACTCCCTCCCCAAACACACACACTCTCTCTCTCCTTCTCCCCCCCCCCCGGTGTGTGAGAGAGAAGTGAGAAAATTCTCATGTGTGTATCTGATGCTATCTCCTTTGGGAGACATTTTCACCTCTGTGAACTCACTCACTTCATCAGACCTTTCTATTCTTTTATTACTGGCCCTTTAGAGGAATCTATAGACCCACCCTTGATGCTAATCAGAAACCAAGGACTCTTCTTCTCTATTCCTCCAAGTGGTAGGTTGCTATGTCTCTCAGAAGATCTCCTCTTTATCTTTATTCTGTCCTTTTGTCCTGATAATGAACAACTGAGTGTGGTTCTTGGTCCCTGTAAACTCCCCTACCCATGCCTCCTTCAAGTTGTTACTGTTACTCTTTTTTCTCTTTTAAAAAAGATGTAACACAATATTTTTAATTTTCCATGTCTATTAGAGTATAATTGACAAACATTGGATTAATTTAACTTTTACACATGATCATTTCTCACACATAGTTTGTGAATTATAATTATTCTCCAATAAAAGTCAATACAGCTTTCTGTTTACCTAGGTATCTCTGCATTGTTCCATCTTCCTTTTTGTGAAGAGAAGTATACAATTCTGCATAGACAATTACATTCTTTATATATTAGTTCCTTTGGATATATTCATTTTATAACTAAAAGTTTATAAGCTTTAACCTACATTTTCCATTTATTTTTTTATTTCTTGAAAATTTAATACATGCATATAATGTTTTGATCAAATTCTCTCCTCATTCCTTCACCTTAATTTTCTGCCCTATTCCCCTTCAACTTACAACTGCGTGGCTCTTTTAAAATACCCACTGAGTCCACTTAGTACCGCCAGTATGTGTGTAAGTATAGTGCAATCTACTGGAACATAGAATCTCAGGGAGCATATCCCTGAAGAGAATTGGTGTTCCTTCCTCCACAGCCAATAACTTTTCAGCAAGGTATAGGACTTCATGAGCCTCTTTCTCTTCCATGCTAGGATTTTTGACTAGCTTGATCTTGTGTAGGAATTCTAACTTCTAGGAGTTCAGTGTGCAATATGCCTGTATGTCCAGAAATTACTGTGTTGCTATATATATCCATTAACTTTTTAGGTCTTACAATCTCTTTACCTTCTCTTCTCCAATTATCCTTGTGCCTCAAGGGAAGGGGTACAATTAGATCTGTTGCAAAGTGAGGTCCTATAGACTCCAAGCATTACAGGTTACTGCCAATGTTCTTGGTTCCACTCTAGGACTAAGACTCTATTGTCAAAGATACCACATAATTGAATTACAGAACATGGAGAAATCATGTTGATACTGACTTGAAAACAAACACCATCCATCCCTGCTGTCTAGCTTTTTCACTGCCAGAGGATAAACAGTCATCATGTTTACCCAGCTGTGAATCCTGGAAAGACATACCACTGCTACAATAGTGGCAAAAACATCATTGGGATCACCAACCACTCACTTTTTTTTTTGTTATATTTGCCAGCAACACCTCCATCAGACCTAGAACCTGTGACTAGATGGGTCATAGGCTGTAGGAAAGAACATACTAGTACTGTTCTTCTAACTGAATACATTCTAAACCGACTCCTAATGATTTACAGGTTATCCATAGATTAACATATCTCTCAACCCTCATCAGGGAAGTTTTTATTTAGAGGAGATGGTAATTAAACCAGAGACCCACAACAAGCCAAGGACAGTCTTTCTCTGCATGTTGAGCAGTTGTGATTCTCTGTATTAATAAATGAATACTACAAAAAAGAAGCAGGTGGAGAGGTTCACTGATCTACAGATATAAAGATAATAACTCAGAAGGCAGATTAATACTCTACCTGTTCAGTAGAATAATAGTATTAAGTCAGTCTGTGGCTAGCTAGGTCTTATGCCCTAGAGAAGTACCTAATGTTTTCGATTTTCTCCATAATTCCTAACCAGTTGGTTCTCAACCTGTGGGTAATGACCTCTTTGGGGGACAAATGGCCCTTTCACAGGGGTACCTAAGACCATCAGAAAACATAGATATTTACTTTACAATTCATAATAGTAGCAAAATTACAGTTATGAAGTATCAATAAGAATAGATTTTGCACTTTGTGCCCCATTCCTACGAGGCATCAAAGGAAATTTAAACATTCTGTGGAAGTCAGGACAGTCTGCTTTCTTTGTATTGAGAGAAGATTCCATGTCAGTGTTTTCAAAATAATATGGTAATCATTGCCTCTAGAAACACACAAACTTTATGTTGAAATGCAATGGCTGTGAAGAACAGATCATCAACATCGATGTTAAATGCTAGGCTAAGTCATGTTTCTTTCAAAAGTCTTAAGAGAGTCAAGAAATCTGTAAGGCAATGTACAAGAATGAGAAAGTACCAGGTATACTTTGCTCATATTTCACTCCTCTTTTCTTCTCCATAACTTCAAATGGCACTTGCTAGTCATTTCCCTCTTTAACAATGGCAAACATAGGGTCATAAAGAGGATGGTTGGAAATGGAAATACTGATAATACTTCTTAACAATTATCCCATATTTTCGCAGTGTGAAATGTAACTGTCTATTCTTCTGAGAACATAAACTTCTCAAGAAAAGAAGCTGTGATAGGTTTCTTATTGACACTGAAGGTCCAGTTTTGTTACTTGGCATAGTCTTATTAAAGTAAATAATGCATCAAAAGTCACTCTCCACAAATCCTATCAGAGCATCACATGCCATAAACTCACTACCCACCCAAAGAGCCATACAAACTTTATAAGAAGACAGAACACTGTTGCCAATAGTAGTATACCAAAGTGGCTTTTCCTAGTCAATGTAAAATTATAAACATTCCTGATTGATCTGCAATAGACAATAAAATAGGAACCCTACAAAGGGATATGATGGTTTCCTGCTACCTATACAGAGTTTATAGATGATAACAGAATTTCAAGATCTAGCTGTGTCACATACTTTATGTAGAAGACATTTTGATTCTTTGGCTTGTTGAAGTTTAAATGTATCTCCCTGGCCTCCAGAAAATCAAGGTCTTCTACCAGTTCAAAGGAAAAGGGGGTGGTAGATAGCCCTTGAATGATGCCTGCCTTAGCCCAGCTCTTTCTTGAGATGTGTTAAAAACTATTTTGAAACTCCAGTAAGCCATTGAGACTAGTTACTCACATCTGAGGACGAAGCCTGAAAATCCAATGGGCACTTGGATATTTACACAAATGATTAACAGTACTCTGTGTGTAGGGGTGTGTGTCAGGGGGTGTGCACGCACATAAGTGCCCACATGTGGACACACGGATGAGGGAGGAGCAGATAATGGGGTTACTGGTTGGTTTGTATTTCTCAGTGAATTATGGCCAGCTACCCAGCAGTCTGACCAACGAATGTGCATCTCATTTAATGTAATAATATACATTAAGACCTGTCAAGCCCTATTGTGGAAAATGAAGAACTGCACATTGTACCACTTCATATGGAAGTCTGCATATGGAACCCTTTAAGGGTTCTTAAGAGACCCATTGGGGTTTCTAATTATTGTGAAACATCTCCTGGAATCCAGGGAGAGAGGGCTCTTGGCAGAATTGCTTCTGCCATTTCAAATGTTCACTGTGAAAATAATTAGATGATGAGATTTAGACAGAAACCGCTAACGAATATTTTCTTAAGTCCCTCTTTTTTTCCTTTTTAATGCACAGAAAATGAAACTCTGAAATCGGCAAGCACGAAAGGAAAACAATATGGTGCAATGCATTCTGGGGGTGGGGCAGAGGGCCTCTCCTTTTTTTCTGACTTTAATGCTTGGCTTCCTGCGGTTACAGTGGGGGGGATTTTTTTCATTTTTTGAACATTATACAATCCTGTTGAAAATTGTACCGAGGGTTGTTTTTTTAAACTTCTGTTCTGACTTTCTAAAGTTGAGCAAGTCTCCATTGTTCCCTGAAGATTACCCCCGTTTCTTCAGAGGGAACCCTGACATTAGAGAAACGTGCTTTAATCAAGCTTTAAAGTTATCTCCCCCTCCCAAGCCCAACCAGAACCAAAGAAACCCGTCCTCTGTAACTACAAGCTGAGCTAGCATGAATTCAATTAGGAGCCATCACTTGTACCCATGACATAAAACATATTTGTTCAATTAAAACAAACAAATACGATTAGGAGTTTACAAAGCCATGCTTAGGGAAAGATGGACATTTCAAAAGAAATGCTGGGTTAGGAAGGACGTGGTTGTGATAAAAGTAAGTTGCATGAAATGAGAAAGGTGAACTTAACAAATGGCGACACAGGAGTCAGATCTCATACACAGCCAACAGAATCTTGGCCTGATCACATCAAGTTTGATGGCTGCTGCCTGGAGCAGGCAGGCTTCATGCACACTCCGCTGAAGGCTGCCCTCCAGCTCAGAGATTTGGTCCTTCACTTTGATGATTTACTTCATCTTATTTCACAGGAAAAAAGGTAGCACAGCCTTGATCGTCTCTCCCAATGCAAGTGACTCACACCCCAAGTCCTTAGGTTTCTTTTACACTACTCCAGATGAAGGAAGGCTCTCTGTACCCTGAAGACCTCCTACACTGGACTATGGAGGGACTGTGCTTTGTGCCACTGGCCCACCCATTTTCTCCAGTTGTCTCTAGGTTCACGTTCATCAGGCACTTGAGGACTCACTCAAGCTTAAAGGCACAACTAGTGGGGAGATTTATTGACACATTTATTTGGAAAGTGCATTTTATCAATATGTTCTAAATGCTTTTAATAATAATTAAAATATAATTATATTGCTTTCCCCCTTCTCTTTCCAGCCTCCACTCCCCAATGATCCCTCCCTTCTACTCCTCCCATGGCCTGCTTTCATTCCTTCTTTTTCTTTGATTATTATTCTCCTCTCTTTCTCTCTTTCACATGCACAAACACACACATATGCAATTTGTTGCATCTGTTTAATATTGCTTGTATATATATGATTTCAGCATCATTTTATGTTGGATTAGCCACTAGGTGGCCACCACTGTACCCTTAGGAATACCTCGCCATGCTAGTCATTGTTGTGGCTCATAGTCTTCTTTGCTGAGCAGTACTAATGATTTCTTCCATTCCTTGACAATTTACATGGAACCTGCTGGCACCATGAGCAAAATACCAGAACGTATGAATATGAACCCCTTCTGGTATTACCTCAAGCAGGAGGCATTCAGGTCAGATACAGCTCAAGTCTTCTAAGTGTTTAGTGTCTTCATCAATAGGGACTTAATCTCTGGGAAGCAAGTGTTGTAGCCTTTGATCAATAGGATTTGTGATATTAGTCTTGTGCCTAGTACAGTTTAAGCTTCCAAATTAATCTTAACATTGGTCATTTTCTACAAGACTTTTCATCATAATCTAGGATGCCCTGAGTCAGATGTTCAATAAGCAGTATTTGAGGTGTAGTACTTAAATAAAATCAAAGGCTATGGTGTAATTCCTGTTTATAGGGAATTGTTTGTTGTCAGGATGGAAGTGGTAGAGAATACCCAGAACAATATTAATATGGACTTAGTTCTTGCCTGCCATGTGCATATTGATCATAGATCTATTAAAAATTAGTAACACTGTCAATTATACAGAAATGACTTTGTAGTTCCGAGGAGTCATTTCACCTTGTTTGTAAACATACGGAACATGGGAAACTTGTTAGTCTCAGAAAATCGGCCAACAGCCCTTTATGTTTCTGTCTCCCTCAGGATGCCAGATATCATAATAAGTACATATTTGATGCCACACTTCCCGGTTAGAGGTCTTCATGGAGTCACTGTCTTTGAATTTATGAGGAGATGGGAATCAACAAAGGTATATTAAACACCTCATAAAAGCCAGACTTTCTTGTAGGTGCTAAGAAAAGAGTGATAGACAAAATAGACGACACCCTTGACTTCACAGAGATTAATGACTACCATAGAGAATGAGGCCAATCACGTATGCCTTTCTCTGCATGCAAGTATATGGCGGTAAGAACTTTGGAAAACAAGAAGGATAATAGTGTAGTGAGTACACAATATGCCATGATTACTGAGCACCTGTTATGTGCTATATGTTATCTAGCCACGATCTCTACACAGAATAATATGCCAATCACTGTATCAAAGACAGGCTAGACTTGTAAAAGGAAAGGGACATGGTACAATGTAGAGCATGCTAGATGATAATGTGTATAATGGGGAAAAGAAGATGAGGTGGGGCTACAATAAGGGAGTTATGTTGGGAGCATTTTCTGTAGACGACAGGCAAAAGTCAACATCTGTAAAGGAATGACATGGGTTGACAGAAGTAAATAGGGATATTTACAGATAGGTTTGGATACCAGTTTTTAGAAAATAGCATAATGTCTGTCCACTTTTCTGTTTGTAACACATTTTGGTTGTTTGTGCCAGAAGAAGAAACCATTGGATCAAGCCATTTCTGTGTTTCACTATGTAGTCTTTTTGTTTCTAGCCTGATAAAGTCCATTTTGTCTTCCTTTAAAAAAAAATGCCTATAATCCTTTCAGTAACCAGGAATTCCTTTTCAATTTTGACTTTTTCCTCTCAAATGTCTTCATCTTTTATTGATATAGATGTCTTCATATTTTGTTAGCAATAAAACATTGTAAATGCAAAACACACAAAATTGAATCAGTTACCCAATGCCATATTGAACTATGCTGTATCTTATTTAATCTTAAAGGCAATCATGCAAGCAAAATTTTACCAGAAGTTCAGAGGTGATAAGTGTGAAAGTTGAGAATCTGAACTGCTAAGTGCATCCATCATCACATACTGGTCCTGAGATTGCACACAATTTAGTGAATAACAGCATATTTCTGAGTCCAAATCTACATCCCCATCCCACACTCGCCTCCATTCCATAGTCTAGCTGTAGAGACTTCTAATTACATCCAAATACCCAACTTCCTTTTTAGTTTTTATTAGGAAAATATCTATATTATATGACATAGAGATGTAACCACCATGTGAAATATTTCCAAGAGAGACTTGCATTGAGGAGTTGTCAATGTGATTGCGGGAGCAGTCTCTGTGTAGAGCTTGCAAAAATGCTATTTTAGGGATTAGACTCCATTAAGGGATTATAGGATTCTGTGTGCTTGCTGTTCTTCTTCCTTCTCTGCAACACGGATGTGACAGCAAGACTTCCAGCTGCCATGTTGTGATCTTGAGAATGGATGCCATGTGCTAAGGATAGTGGAACCGAAAGATGAAAGCATCCCAGTGAACTGATGATAGCATATGTCTATCACACGCTCCCTGGCCTGTCTCCCTCCTGACTTCTGATTAACAGAAAAGTAATGGTCCTACTAACTTAAGACACTCCCATCCCACATCATTCTTAGCGATAGTCAGATGCAAGTTTTAACTCATACAACCCTTTCTGATAAATAATAAGGAACAATAAAATGTGACAGACCTGTTTTTGCCAGGTCACATTTGTGTAGCAATTATGGAAAGCTCTTTGCTTCAAAGGGGAAGAAACTTTTCTGTGGAATGCAGTGTTTGGCACATGGAACATATTCATAGAAAACCATATCGAATACATGGAGTAATAATGTTCTGTTGAACCAGATTTCTAAACAATTGGCCTCAGCAAGAAAGTGCGCTTACTGAGGTCTAAGTCCGGACTGGAAAAACATATTCAAGACATCTCATCTGGACATAACCAAGATATTTGGTCTAGAGATAAGAGTGGCCTCTCCTCCATGGTGAGCTTTGCCTTTTCATTGCTTTGATAGTCTTTACTTCTCCACTCTTGCTGTCCTTGTTCTGAGAGAAGGAATATTTCTATGATTGAAATTTCAACAATCCTGGCACCTCTGAATATTTTAGAAGCAGATCCATTTCTAGGCATAGTTTTAATTGGTTTTTGTTTTTCGGGAGTCACAAAACCAGTGCTTATTTTATTGCACACATAGTTTCCTTTAAGTGAAAAGGCCTCAGTGGTCACAATCTTTGTACCAAAAATTCTAATTCAATAACACCTCCTTTGCTCTCTGGCTCCAAATCGATCTTTATTATTACTGTGGCTGTCCATGTGGCCTATAGTTCCTGCTGAAATCTTGTGGCTGTTCCAGTAAATTCAGTTCTGATGACACGAAGAATTATAACAGAGGCCAGTATGGCTTCACATCGTGAGAGCAGAGGATCTTCCCAAATACTTTAAATCAGGGATCTAGTCATCCTCCTGATAGCAGGCATTCTTCTTCACAAAGGACTGTAGCTCAGCTCAGTTTTTCCCAAAGTAACTGCTCTTACATTTGCCAAAACTGTCATCTGTATGCCTCAGATTATTATCGATAAACACCAGATCCCTGTGTGTTTGCAGGTGGTATCCAGCCCCATTTTCATCCAAGAAAATCAATAATATGTTTCCCTGAGGCCAGAATCTAGGGGTCACTGGAACTGAGCATCCCATGGAACTTCTGACCTCAGACTCACAGGTGAGTATGGAGGACAGAAGTAGGTCTGTTTGTATTTCCTATAACCTGTCACCTAAAATGGTTCCTGGTCTATTTCCCTCTCTAATCAAACTCAGTTGAAGTCAATAAACATTCTAGAAAACTAATTATTTAAAACATAGTTATAGGTGATGTAGGGTCGTAAAACTTAACCAGAAGAAGATCCTACCTATTCTTCACAATGTACTTTAAACTGTATTGATGTGAAACATTTTATGTGTTCTTATATCCATTGTAAACAACACGTAGTCCTGCACACCTCTTACCTGAGATATTTTAGAACTTTACCTCTAGCATTTTAGAATTTAGCATTTTTTTTGTTCAAGGCAAGTTAATAGAATAGGAAGGCATATTTATATTTCTGACATTGCTAACTCCAACAATAAAACATATTCTCTAACCTCTAGAAACTATTAGGTTAAGTAAACAAAGCACATATAATCCTATCGGTATCAATCCAACTGCTTAAAGCAAACAACTTGGAAGGACCCATAAAGCAGCAAGACACTCTGGCATTGCACAAAATACCTCCTTTGAGGTTCTTCTAGGGAGGAAGTCTACGTCTGTGAAGAACAGTGACATGCAAGCCCAAAGTGATGAGTTAGCGTTGCATAGGGGCAGTTAAGACATTGCTTCTCCCTGCTTTCCAACATTTCCATGGAAGTTGTCATGGTTATATGAATATAGGGTCGACTAGAAAAAAATCCCCAAGGCACTTCTGTTAGAGAGTTTCTAGATGAAGTTGAGATAAGAAAACCACCCTATCTGTGGGCAGCATTGTTCTATGGGTACAGGTTCCAGAATGAGAATGGAGAAAGTCAGTTGGACACTTGCATCCATCCCTTCTTCCTGACCTCAGATGCATTCATGATACTCCTACCATCAAGCCTTCTTCACGATCAACTGCTTGTTTTGGAATTAGAAGCAAAATGCAAATGGTATTTTTGTCACGAAACCTAGAAAAAGATTTGACAAGGAAGACATCCCACATAATCCAACTTCAGCCACTGAGGTGAATGGAGCGAATGGGAAAATCGATATTTTTCAAAAGCTTACGTGTCATCAGGCATCTCCTCTTTGTTCTTTTTCCTATCTTGAAATACATTGAGAAGGGCAGTAAGCATGGGGTAGACATGAGATCTGGAGCATTTTGAGTCAAATGTCCAGCAATATATGGTATATGAGATCATCACAGAGTGGCTTGCTACTCTCCACTATCATCCCAACACCGCGTCATGCTGTATTCCCTCAAATTATGATCTTTTAAGATCAAGACCTTGACTCCGGACCTTCTAAGTTTGATAGAAAATAAGCCCATTCCTGAAGAAAACATCGCCGCCCACACATTCTGCTACTTACAGAATAAAGTCTTCTTTTGTGCGTGTACTATATGTATGTGATGAGTGTGCCTCTGTATATGCATTTTTGCATACATCTGTGTTCACATGTGTGTGCATACATGTGGAAGCAGGAGTTTAACATCAGGTGTCTTTTTGATATTTTATCAACTTGTATGTTGGAATAGGGTCTCTTGCTTGAGCCCACAGGTCACCAGTTCCGCTAGTCCGGGTAGGTAGCCACCTCACGCGCATGCACTGGGATTACACTAAGCCCACTCTGTATTTATGCAGAACTGAGGATCTGAGCTACAGTCTTTACATGACACTCACATAGCAAGGGCTTTACTCACAGAGATAGTTCCTTGGCCCCAATAATAGCTTGCTAATTCACACAATGTGGATAATTATTCAGTCTGGAATAAGCTGTAAAGAGTAAACTTCTTTAGCATCCTGGTCAAAAATCATTTACTTTAGAAGGTGCCGCTCACATCTATACCTACCATAAATGCCTCAACTGTCTTCATTAAGAAAATAAGAAATAAAACTTCTTGCTAAGCATATGGCCATGTTGTAACCCCAATACCCAGGAAGCTAAGAAAGGAGGATTTTCATGATTTCAGGCCATGATGTGTTATATAGTAAGTTCCTGGTTAATATAGGCTACAATGTAAGTCTGTGTCTCAAATAACAAGAATAATATGCAAGTTTTGAATCACTTTGCCTTTTTCCAAGAGTGAGGGAGAAGTTTTATTAGGATATCCAAGTAGTAGGACACTATGACCCTCCATGTCCTAGTGGCTGTGGGCAAGGGAACAGGAAGTTAGTAGACAAATTGAGCATTAGTCTTTTTTAGCTCATGTGACTTTTTCAATTGACAGTGAAAAATAATGCATTTCATATATATCTCTAAGAGTACAGATTTGTACTCTGAACTCCCACAGTGGCAGAACTAGCCACATTTTAACAGAAATGTACTTTAACCTGAGTTATACTGGTCTGCCCTCACCTGTTAGAAGTTGTTAGCTAGAAGAAGAAGTCATTGATAAGCCATGAAGGGAAATCTTCCTATTGGCTATGCTTGTAAACCTCCACTGTGCACATGTCAGTGACTTGCTATATTGTGAACTTCAGAGAATCTGACTTAGAGCAAAACTGATGCCCACATTAACACTCTTTGTGTTGGACTCACTAGAACGAGATGTTCTCAATTGCCCTACCTAACCACTATCTCATGATTCTATTTTCCACTTATTAGTATAATAGTACTACAGCCACATGGTTTGGTCCAAAGTTCTCCAAAGCTTTAAAATTCAATAACTTTGTATTTTTGTATGAGTTTTGTGGAATTGTGACCAAAATATCTGACAAATAAACTTAGAAGTATAATTATTTGCTTTGTCTCATGATTTCAGAGATTTTAACCCATGATCAACTGGCTCCATTAATTTGGGTCTGAAGAAAGGCTATCATTGATAAAGGAATATGTGGAAGAGTTATTTGCTTCCCGGTAATCAGAAAACAGAATGAGAGATGAAGGGAAGTGTTGGGGACCAACTATGACCAATTTCCTCCAACTAGATCCCATCACCTAAAGTCTTCACCTCTGGAAAATATCTTCATCAACTGGAGATTCATCAACCAAACATTCAGCACTTGAATCAGAGAGTCACACTTCACATTAAAATCCTAACAGTCACATTCATATATATTATTTTATTTGTTTTAAAAAATAAAGAATAGAACATGTTTAGTCAGGAGAAATAAAGAAAGGGCATTGTAAAATTAAATAAATAAAATAAATAAATAAAAAGATAAGACATTGTACCTTTTTCATCTTATGGCAAACATTCAAACTAAGACCTGATTTGCTAAAGACAGAAGTGGGAGTAAAGAAAGACTTTAAATCCATAATGTTCTAGAAAAATTCTAGAAAATGGTTTAAAATGTTGCTTAGAGCAACAGTCATTATATGGAATGCTTAAATGGTCAAGTTCCATGATACATATACTGTCAAAGACAATGCTCTGAGAGCAACAAACTATGATAACAGCATATACTAACAGTATCAAAGTGTCATAAGCCTATTATCTACATGTCAAATAGTAGATAATATCTTATATTTTATTAATATATAATATAATATAATATTTTATCACTTTAGGTCTTCTCTACAACTATTTTGGTCATAGTTTTAAGATGAAAAATAGTTGAAACCATTTGTCTCAATGGACCTAGGATATGTGAATTTCAAAACCAGGAACACAAACCTTTAAAATCCACTATTGAGCAATACCAGCTCCCAAATGAAAACACAGAGAATTTCATGGAGCCAGAGGAAGTTCTCATCCTCTCTTCCGCACTGGGAGGGGGACTAATTAAGCTTCTCGGGTGTATATGGTAAGTGTTAGCATGGTGATGTGTCAGGGCTCATCTGATTCACCACCTATCATTCTTTAATACTTCATGTAAAGGACAGGTAAAAATTGTAAAGAGTTAGTCTGAAACCTTTATCCTGTGAGCTCTAAACTTTCATGGACTTAAGCACGCACAGTAATAAAGCAAATGTGTGGCTTTAGTACTAGACTTCAATGCTTGTCAGTACATGGCATTATGGTGTATGGAGCACTCTGTTCCCTTAATGCAACTTAAAATATTTTACACTACCATCTCTAGTTTGAGTGAATAAAATGAGTAGATGGTTTCCAAATAATGATCCTTTTCTATATACACACTCTTACTTAAATGGTATCGTCAGCAATTATATGTCAAAAATTAGTTGGGTGTTACTTAACAATCATTCATGACATTTATTTTATTCCTTGCTGAATTTCTTATGACTGGATCAATGCCAGCCTCATACTAAGAATTCAAAAGTGACATCTCTGCATGAACAGATAAATGAGTGACTCTAACACAGGTTATCCTTGTCAATGCATAGCAGTAGCCACATAGGTTCACTTCATGTGGAGACTTTGTCGCCTGGGTCAGTGCTTTAGCTACCTTCCCACACTGGACTTAAATTTGTTAGAACTCCAGGACACTGTGCTTACAGTGTGAAACTCTCCAGCTACTCTATAGTTGAATGAGTACATCAGGAAATGTCAACAAAATTCAATCATAATCCTAAATAATAATAATTTATTTTGAAATTATAATTACTCTATTTCCAATTTTCCCTCTCTTTCTTTCTTTCTTTCTTTCTTTCTTTCTTTCTTTCTTTCTTTCTTTCTTTCTTTCTTTCAATTCTTTCCTTGTAGCTTTCTTGTGCTTGCTCTCTCTCTCTCTCTCTCTCTCTCTCTCTCTCTCTCTCTCTCATTCATGGAATCTTTACTCAGGGCTACTGAAGTCATGGATCTTGGAGGTGAACCCACAACTGCCACTTTACTAAACCAGTATAATTCCTAACTACATTCTAAATATTTATCCTTATACCCACAGATAAGTGTAGTTCTCACCCCTCATCAAAGAAACATCTCTTTGCAACAGATGGAGACCATTACAGTAAACCACAGCCGATCAAAACGCAGAGAACGAGAGATCATGTGGTGCCCAGTCTCAACTGATACAGCTGCAATACCATCACATTTAAAAGATCATGACAAGTCAATTTCCCTTATATATCTCTCTTCAGTCCATGGAGGGGACTAACATCATCCATTCAACACTTTATATTACTAGACTACAGGGCCAAAAGTACTCTCCCTCCCATCCAATTTCACCACAAGGGAAATCCCTTTCCTTTGGTTAAAAAAAATCTCTGCATATCCTTGGTAGATCCTCAGAGATAAAAAATGCCAGTTTGTAGTTTTGGCATCCAAATAGATGAAGTCTCTGCATCCATTATGCTGTAATGCACCTAGCACTTCCAAATGAGGATGCCCATTCTTGTTAGTTGATGACTATCACTGCTTCTAGGGCTGAGTATGCTTAGCGAATTTTCTGACCCCTACTTTTTCATATTTTCTGACTGTGTGGACTCTGTATATTGAACCTAAACTACAAGAATTGGATTTTGACACTAAGAAGTTATAGATAGATAAGGAGAGGAAATCCATAAACAGGCAATTTTCTTGTGCAAACATGGGTCTGATGGCAACTCCTGTAGAATAGGTGGAAACTGTAGGGGGATATCTCTAGCAGAAAGGCTTGTCACCATGACCCAGAGAAGCCTGCGAAGCTGTCTGGTATGGGAAGAGAGGGTGAACAATAAAGAAAACACTATAGGGTCCATTTCCAGTGACTGAGAATATGGGAAATAAGAAAGATTCTGGGTTTTTTTTAACTTTTTTTTCCTTTTTGTTTTACATACAGTACATTTTGATCATATATTTTCCACTAATTCAACTCCTCCAAAATCACCTCTATTGAAATCTTTTAGTGGTGGATTTCAAAGTCAGGTTCACATTCTAGAATTCTGCAGCAGAGACAGTGAAAAAGATTGATAATTGGGTAAAAAGAGGGGAATGAAGAAAGGAAACCAGTATGTGGAGTTTTAGAGAGCTGGACTAATAAAATCACACTGCAGAGGAAGCAAAGTGCCTAGATTTAAGAACTGTGTAAGCTAGCCTTAGTGTCTCTTCATTTTTATCTGTCCCTGCGAGGATTACCTGCATTCTGAAACCTGTTGGTTGATGCTGACTATGCCTGGTTTTTTTTACAGACATGAGTGTTTTATTTGTTCTAGGAAGCTTTCTCAACACACTTGGATGCATCACACTCCAAATGTTGCTTCTAAAGGAGTCATTCATTAGTGTCTATACTAATCCTGAAGTTACAGACATGTTGAGGTTATTCTATCTTTCATTGGTACACAGTTGCAATGCCAGAAAGCCAAAAATGATCTTAAAACCCATGTCTCTTCACAGGTTAATTTGGCTTTAGATTGGGACCTGAACTGATGTGAAATCTTAATATGGATATTCAAGTATATTATCACAGAAATATTAATATCTTGGCTTAGAAGGTGCTGAGACATTAATCATGTCTTGTGTGTCACTCTGGCACTATGGTGTTAATAAGGAACTTAGTCTTGTATCTATTCAAACTTTTATGGCTGTAAATACAATAAAATCGTGATGTGCAGACAGCATGTCTTGTGTGTCACTCTGGCAATACGCTGTTAATCAGGATCATAGTCCCCTATCTATGTCAACCCTATGACTGTAATACTATAAAATCGATGGCCATGCTAGCATTTTGAACAAGTGGCAATTCATCAGCTGTTTCCACCAATTGTGCTGCACAACCTCAACGCTGCATCCTTTAAAGCTCCACAAGGGATTCCATTAAGACAGCAGCTGCTGCGTGTACAGTTTGCAGAGATAGCTGTGCCAATTAACAAAATTTATATATGCAATTTCAAAGACCTCTTTAACCTCTGCACTGATATTTCAAAGCAACAGTTTATTCAATTAAAAGGAAACATTTAAAAACAGATAATATTTTTTATAGTGTCTTAGCAACAGGTGATTGAAGCCATGCCTAGAATGAAAGACTTGAGATTTTGCCAGAGGGGCCACATACTAGCGTTATCTTCCTTTTTAACAAATGGAATAAATCTAATATTGTTTTGGACATGTTGTGCTACATTACATCATAATGTGAAATCCTGACAACAGAACTGCAATGGGAAGAGCACTCGGGAGGTGAAGGCAGAGTCCAGCAGATGCTCGCAGTGTTTCATAGGGAAAGTACATGCTATGTGCATCCCCATGCATCAACTGCAACTAAGTGCCTGTTACAGGAGGAGGGGCCCTTTGTTCCTGCCGCCTGGCTAGCTTAACCCCGAAATAATCATGCAGAAATTGTATTAATTAAATTACTGCCTGGCCCATTAGCTCTAGCCTCTTATTGGCTAACTCTCATATCTTGATTAACCCATTTCTATTAAATCTGTGTATCACCACATGACTGTGGCTTACCGGCAAGATTCTAACCTATGTCCGTCTCAGTCGGGAAACTTATGGCTTATGCCTGTCTGCCCTTCTTCCCAGTATCCTGTTCTGTCTTCTCCGCCCACCTAAGTGCTGCCCTATCAAAAGTCCAAGGCAGTTTCTTTATTTAACCAATGAAAGCAACACATAGACAGAAGAACCTCCTACATAAAGTGCTTGAGACAAATTTGTTGTCACGATATAAACAGTTCAGAGCTCAGCTGTCTACCTGAAACCTCTGAGGCAGAGGGTTCTGTCCTCACTTTCCATCACTCATTTGAAATTGTTTATTGCAGAAAGCTATACCTCTAGATTACACATAGAAAAGTATTTATTTCATTTTATAGAATTGAAAGTGGGGGGTAGAAACAGTTTGGATTCTTACAGTTGTTCTCTGAACCCTGGTTATAAATCTCTCTATTTGGTTTAGTATCAAGAATATACAAAGAATTAAAAAACAAGCAAACACCAAGAAACCAAACAACCCAATTAAATATCGGTGTCTGGTACTGAAGGGAGTTATTAAAAGAAGAAATACAAATAATTAAGAAAAGTGGTTTTAGTGTTCAGAATTCTTAGATAGCAGGGAGGTGCAAATTAAAATTACTTTGCATTTTATCCCTTTCAGAATGGCTGGTATAAAAACATTAATGACAACAAATGCCGGCATGGATGAAGGAAAAGAATAACACCTATTTATTGGTGGTAGTGGCACAAACTGGAGCAGCCAGTATGGAAATCAGTGTGGAGATTCCTCAAAGTGTAAGAAATAGAGTGACTATATTATTCAGTTATACCATTCTTGGGCATGTGCCCAAAGGACTCTATCTGCTACTGTAGAGATAACTGTTTATCCATGTTCATTGTCACCCTCACAACAACCAGAAAATGGAAATAACTTAGACGCTCACCACCAACGAATGGATAAGAAATGTTTACCACACACACACACAATGGAATGCTATTCATCTATACAGAAAAATGAAATTATGAAATTTTCAAGAAAATGGACGGAGCTAGAAATAATTATTTGAGCAATAATGCAGATCCAGAAAGACAAACAACTTGTTTTGTTTCATATGCAGATGCTAGCATTGACTATTTAGATATGTATATTTACATTGGAGTACCCATTGATGCCAAGAAACTACTAAGGGACTACAAGATAATTTCAAGAGAGGGAAATATAATGCAGGATGTATGAATATGGAAAGAGGGTAATTGAACAATAAGAGTTAAATGAGTTGGGAACTTGGGACCAAGGTAGGTTAGGGAGTATAAATAGGGATAACTATAGGGATAACTAATAAAGACATTTGAAAATATCATGTAGAAACATGTTATAGAAGCTTCATAAATACACACATATACATAAATAAAACAAAAAGAATTTGAGTATATTATCTTTGTATTTGAGAGGGGAGTTAGAAAGGAAAGAAGGGAGGGAGAGAGGGGTAAAGGGAAGGAGGAAGGAAGGAAAGGAAAGGAAAGGAAAGGAAAGGAAAGGAAAGGAAAGGAAAGGAAAGGAAAGGAAAGGAAAGAAAAGGAAAGGCAGGCAGGAAGGAATCCCAATGTCAGATATGGGTTACCTCTTTTTGGAGTTGTTGGTAAATGCATTTCCATAGGTTCTTGTCCCTAAACATTAAAAGCTTCTGCTATTACTCTTGACTACCCTCCAGAACTTTATGGCAAGACACCACTGCTTAATACACCACAAATTTAAGCCATAGGACATGGAAAAACCAAGCTGCTACAGAATAGGAAGCTTCACCCATACTAGCTAGTTTTGGAGTGTTGGAGGGCACTATGGTACTATTGGGGGAGACAGATTATCATCTTCTCATCGAAATATAAAGCTACAATACTGATATGTCTCGCAAGATATGCCCACCAATGCAATAGTGGTATGAATGTTATTGGGTGTTACAGTGTTAAACAATGTTAGTCATGTTTCTGATTAGAGTTAAGATTCACTCTCAAAGATGGCACTCATGCCTAGAACCACCAGTGGGCTGGATCATAAGGGGGAACTTAACACTGTTACTCAGTTAAATGCACACAATAAACTGCTCCCCTATTTTTTTTACCTTCATACTCGCAGGTTATTGGATCCCTTGACTCTCATTAGGGAAACTTCTTTCCCAATACATGGTGATTAATAAAAACATCCACAGCTGGTCAACATGCAGAGACCAAGCAACCCGAAGAGTCCTTGACCCTGAACAGAACATCTATATCACGTCTTCCACCAAACCTGAGGCTCAGGGAACATCTCATAAAAGGGTGCAGAAAGAATAGAAGAGATAACAGAGTGGCTGCATACAGTAAATAGTGTTTGCTGGATGTGGCGGGGCCATCACATATGTGAACTCACAGTGCCTGTGATCAAGACATAGAAAATTCCTTGGATGTACAGGGGAGAAGTTCATGAAGTCCCAGGCCTAGCTGAGGGGTGTTTTTAGCAGTTGATAGCTGCTGGAAGGGGGAGAGTCAGTTTTCTTCAGGTGACCCTACTACACTCATGCACACACAGACATCATTGAGTGGACTTAGGGCTTTTTTCTAAGAGCACATGAAGTTGCTAAAGAAATTATATAGGGTGATGTGGATGGCAAGGGAATAGAGGGAATGGAGCATGAGGAGTGTATTTAATCAAACACATCATACACATGCACACAATTCCCAGACAATAAAAAAAGCTGGTGACATAAAACTTAAAATAAAATATCACTCTTTTCCCATTGGTCATGGAACAAGTAGCAAGTCTGATACTCATTTCACAGTATAAGCTGTAAATTCATACAAGGAAAGAAAGAGAGTAACAGTTTGCAGGTGTAAAGTGGGTTAGTGAAGGCTAATCAGAATTTCTTCTAAAAAAATCACTTCTACTCTTGGGTATTTTCTTGGTGAAAGAATAAATAATAAGTAAAAAAACATTTTTAAAAGTTATCAATGAGCTGGGCAGTGGTGGCGCACACCTTTAATCTCAGCACTCAGGAGGCAGCGGCAGGTGAATCTCTGTGAGTTCGAGGCCAGCCTGGTCTACAAAGTGAGTTCCAGGACAGGCTCCAAAGCTACACAGAGAAACCCTGTCTCGAAACCAAAAGAGAAAAGTATCAATGAAAAAGTCTTTATATACTCTCTATAGCATCTTCAGTCAGTCCCAGTTTTCAAATCTTCATTTGCCATAGCTGTCTAGTATATGGAACAACTTTGTATATTCCCTGAATGAATGAGATTATATTCATTGAATAGCTATGACAGCATGGTTATATATCTGTGGCCAGCATATTGTAGTAATTATTACTATAAATATTGGATAGTAATTGTAATCTCATAAGATCTGCTAACATCATCCTTGACTCAATTAAGCTAAATCCCGAAGAGACCACCCAGGAAAACAGCAGACTTAAAATGTGTCTCAGATTTGTTTCTCTCCTTGATCAGAGGAAATCTAGGCCTTTTATTTTCAGTTGGTTACCCAGAAAATAGTTACCATTTTCCAGAGTTCTAATTTCTGTTAGGCATTAGGCTAGGTTCTAAAAGCACAAAAGTAAATAGTGTGATCTCTGTCTTCCAGAGCTGTGCAAGCCAGAAGGAGAAAGACACATGTAAATGTATAACCAGGACACAGCATGAAAAGGGAGACTGCATAGTATCATGGGAACATGGGGGTCCATCTAATATGGTAGGTGAAGATGATATTCAAACAGGTCCCCTCAAAGACTGAGGCAAAGGAAGCTACAAAGAACCAATGCAAATGGTCACTGGATCTCAGAAAAAAGACAGATAAGAAGATCAGAGACATTGTTATCAGTATGCCCACAGTGTCACATTAGGTACAAATAGAGTCACTTTTTCTTGGAATGGATGGAGTCCATGAAGGAAGAATATTTACGTTTCATTTTCTTCTGCTCACTGTCCCCATTGACAAAAACCAATTACTCCTTCTTTTCATAACTCCAAACCCCAGGGTCTAGTCTGTCTCTCTCTGACCCTGGATACAATGGCTCAAAGTATTCCCTGAGCTTCAGTGCAGGTGGATTCTGAAGCAGCTGTCATCACTCTTAGACTAACTCAATTTCATCCTCTGAATTTTATTCTTGAAAGAACAAATCTCCAAGACCAAGATTGGGGACAGGTATAGCACAATGGATCTAGGATAGAGCAAGGGCTGTATTGAGTCTATTAGACCGATTAGAAGTTTGCACAGAACACATGTCCTTCTTATTTCTTGAGGGGTAAGAGAACATTTTCCTGAGCAAAATCTCATACCTTGCAGAGGTTGAGGCAAACAGAACTTGAGTCTCAATCAGTGAATCTAGAGGTAGAGGAGGAAGAGAATTGCTGAGGAGAATAGATGTCCTTTCTGATGGCTGTAGAGGGGCTGCAGAGAACAAGAGCAGTGGCTGGAGATGTTCCTTCCTTTAGACCTGCAGAAGTGCCCTGCATATGAGCTTTCTCTGTGCTGTCCAGAGTCTTCCCTCCTTCTTATATCATACACAGGCCCCCACCTCTCTTGTGTTGGTTCATCTTTCCCCAATGGGTGTCCTTATACATCTCAGGAGGACAGAGTAAAGAGTTCACATCTCACAGTTATAGACCCGCAGAAAAGAAGACTGCTTGGTGGCAGTGCCCAGCAGAAACCATCTACATGGAACACGTAGAAGAAAGAAATCTGTGTAGAAGAGCTATAAGGGAGGACAGTGTAATAAGGTAATGGTGAGCCAGAAAACATACTTTGAAAATGTCATAAGGTTTCTAACATATTATATGTTGATTTAAAATATATAACAATGGAAAAAGTGTGTGTGTGTGTGTGTGTGTGTGTGTGTGTGTGTTTATTTGTATATGCCTGCCACTTATTTTGTGGAAATAGTTCAAGGGTATATGTGTCAGAATAATTTAGTATTCTAAATAATATTTTAAGGGGCTGTATAGACAACTCATACTATACTGTTCATGAGAAAGATTAGATTCAGTATTTAGGGATGTAGTATCATTTTATAAAAACTGTCAGTCTCTCTTTGTTCAATCATTTCTCTATTTTCTTCTAAAAGACTGCCATACAGAAGCATATTTCCATAAACCAAAGAATAATAGCTGAGTCATTAGTCATAAGAGAAAGAATCATGTTCAAAAGGGAGAATATTATTTTCCTAAGGGGACAAGAAAATGCTCATTGCAGCAGACAGGGTGTGCTATATCATTTAAATCCTAGGAACAAAAGCTCAACTGGTCCAAAACAAAAAAATAGAGAAAGTATCCCATCACTGAGGCATGGTGGACCAGCAGAAGAGGGAGAGAGAGAGGTCAGATTCTATACAGGAATTGGCTGAGAGGCTCAGGCTAGCTAGAAGGGGTCTCAGTCTACATCAGAGACCAGGATGACAGCACAGAAAACCTCGCTTCTCCCACCTTCCATGCAAACTGACTTGTGCTCTCCCCATCCCCCACTATTAAACAGCACTTCCACACAATCAAAAAGGGTAGGCTTTGTAGGGCTACCCTCAAAAATAAAGGATGCGCTCTTTCTTTGCTTTTAGAACAACATTCTCCCTGATACCACACTCAGACGGCCATCTGTTGTAGGACTTTCTCACCCCAGCTCACCTTGGGGTCAGCCCACCAGAAATGTGCTTGGAGTTACCGCACACCCGGCTGTAGATAACACCCCCTTTGCCTTTGATCTGCGGGCATGGTGACTGTCAGGCTGTGCATTTCTACAAGCGATGAAAACACTAACAATAGCCCAGCCCCAAACCTTAACCCTGAACCATGAAGTTGATAATATTCTCCAGAGTGAGGCAGGGTAGTCTGGAGCCTCAGTCCTTCGCTATTGTTCAAGGCAAGACTTGCAAGCTGAGTGTCTGCATTTCGCCACACTGGTTGTGCTGGGGATTTTCTTCTTTGGGGGATGGGGATGCCACACTCAAATAAAAGCTGTTCTACACACGGGGTCTGAAAAGCCAGAGAATGTTTGCTATTAAACTTAGGCTGCCTGGCCCACCCAAAGCAACAGATGATCTGCCCCTAAGGAGGGAAGGAAACTTGGGAAGATGTCTCCAGGCCTTGGCACAGCATAAGTTTTGTGGGCCTTGGTGACATATAGGTGCTTTGTACTGTAGCACATTTGTTATGCTGTTTAAACATGCATATGCTGGATACACAAAGCTAATATCTGGAACAATAAGGTAATCCTATATGTTTTGCAATGAAAAACACGAGCAGAGGGCTACTTGCTGCCAGAGTTCTGCCATTCTTGCTTAATTCTGTCTTTGAGTTATGTGATCCGTTTGAAGGCATACTCAGTTAAAACTGCATGGGGAAAATGAGCTGCATGCATATCCACTGTGTCTTAGAGAACCAGGAGGCCCATTAAGCATAGTTTCAATTAGAACTCAAAGAAAGAGCGAGGCGAGTTACAGCTCTCTCATAGAGGCATCCTTGGGCAAGTATCTAGCTAGTCTCTTTTTTCTAATAGCCCAGCCTTGCTGCCTCAAAAAATAACTGAAGGTGAGGAAAAGTCAGGTGACATGAGAATACAGAGAAACAGAACTTAACTTTCTCATTAGGCTAGAAACTTTCTCTTCCATGGCAGAGAGAAAGACTGTTTAGCAGAAACAGAATTTCTTCTTGGCCGATGGACCATGGTGTTTGGAAATAGGTTTCAGTTGATATGAGGAAAATAACCAAGTGAAAACTGAAATTGGTGGAAGGGATCTGCAGAGACAGCTAGTAAGTCTGAGGACAAGCATGGGCCTGTCAGAGCAGAAGATAAGAGCTCTTCACCATGAAGGGCTGCCTGGCGTGAGGGTGGGAGGCAGCAAGCCCACACGGGCTCTGCAGATGCTCACTGCTCACTTGTAGGTGCCTTGTAATGGAAGGCTTTCTGCTGCCCAGAGAAGCAGTTTAGGCTAATGAAAAGATCCAAGATCTTGAACCTGTAAGTACTGTTTTCTACACTATGACCCTGTATGTACATTGGGGTAAAATACTTATCTACTATGGTTTTTAGTTCTTTGATGCATGCAAATTTAATAAGGACCTTGAGCTTCTTATTTAAAATAAATCAGTATTTATGTAAAAGTGTCATGGTAGCAGACATAAGCTGGAATTCTAAAGAAAGAAGCAGCTGTGTGAAGATAAATAGAGACTCCTAAAGAAATAACATTCAAAAGTTGGGTTACGGGTCGGGGAGGGCAGTAGGACAATAGGCATGATTAGAACAAAGTATGACCTATATGTATGGAAATGTAATACCTTAAAAATAAAGGAATAAAACCCCAGTGGGGGGATTGGAGAGTATGAAAAGGAAGAGAAGCAAAAGGAAGATGAGGGGGAGAAGGAAGAGAAGGGCTACCTTCTAAATTGCTTAAAGAAGGATTCTACCACTCTGTTAATAGACAAGACACTGATTTTTCTCCTGCATTCCAAAACCATACTTCTAGTCAGTAATCTTTCCTCATTTGGTTGAGATAGGTTTTATCTCAGTGACCAGATCAGAATCTGGTCTTTTGGGATCATCTCCTCACTCTCTCAGAGAATTCATGCCTAGTGTTTGAGGACAAAAGCCCAGAACTCATTCTCCTCCATTCTCCTCACATCATACAATGTGTAGAACTTTTCTCTGATTCCACGTAATCTTGTCTCTTCTTTCCTCTAATTTCCTGTAGGTCTTTGAGATTTATGTCTTATTTTCTTCAGTGTACCATACCCATAGCTAGCAGAGGATGCTACAAAGTAGACACTTCAAATATAGCTGGTAAATGAATAAATGCATTAATAAATTAAATAGTATCAGAGCAATAATTCTGAACCTGTTGGTTCCAACCCTTTTGTGGGGGCTTGAACAACCCTGTCACAGGGTTTACCTAAGACCACCTTAATGTCAAATATTTACATTATGATCCTTAACAACAGCAAAATTAAAGTTATGAACCAGCAATGAAAATAATTTTATGATTGGAGTCACCACAACATGAGTAAATGTATTAAAGGGATGCAGCATTAAGAAGGCTGAGAAGCAAAGTATTAGAGGAATAATCTTTTCCTGTACCTTCCCTCTGGAGTTCAAATGCTTTTAAGTTACGAACAGGCCTCCCAGCTCTTACTGATAATGTGAAACTACAGACAGAGGGAAGCCTCTGTAAATAGACTACATTCCAAGGAAATCCACCTCTCTGGATGCCTACTCTACAGGCACACGATCACAGGCAGGCTCCTCTGTTCAGCTGCAAGGGAATCCTCTGCTTTAACCCTACATGATAAAGCTATTCAGAAACCAGGGCTTAGAGTGGGAGCAGGACTCTTCTTTTCTCTCAACATCTAAGGCATCATCTGGTTGGGACTTTGATGACCTACTCCTACCCTATCTGAGAACAAAGTATGATTCAGATGCAGCTCTTGTTACCTCCTATACAACCTCAAGAGGCTAAGGTTTTCAGAAAAAAAAATGTCAACAACTGTCTGTACTCCAAGAAAGCATAAAGCTCATGCCCATGTGATAACTGATTCATAACTGGTTCACTGGTTCATACTGGGCTACCAGTTCACCACTGGTTCACTGGTTCACACCGGGGCACCAGTTCACAACTGGGGCATAGGGAAGGCCTTGTGTCTGTTTCAGAAAAGCCGAGATGCACACGAGAATATCCTGATCTGTTGTCCATAAACTCTAAAGCCTTGCTTGGGAGAGTGGTCCTCATCTAAAGGAGAGGGAAGATAGGAAGACACATGGACTTTGAAGGTGTTGAATGAGTAATTTGGAACAGAAGGCAGGAATACTAGTCATTCATTCAGAGACCTACTCTTATCTTCTTGGGAAAATGTCAGTGAAGGAAGAATTTTAAGAAATTTTTATTTTTCATCTATCCTCTGGACATTTTAAACACACCATGGTAATGATATGGGATCATATTTCAGTTTAACAGGGGTTTTGATGGCTGTGTGATTCTATAGAAGCCTAGCATTGTTTTCCAGTCTATTGGTCTGTAGTCATTTGCCTTAGTACAAGGAGAATCACGATTGGAGCAAGCCCTGCTACTGATTGGCAAAAGTAAATAAGTAGGTGAATGAACCTTTATCCTGGGTTTACTCATTGATACCTACAGAGAGTGGTTTTTGATTTCCAACCAGGTGGGTCTACTAATATTTCACTGCATTTTTAGAAAATTAAATTGTAGTCCCATAACTAGCAGCATGGACTAAGATGAGTGAAGGGACAGAATCTTAGGGTTGAGGTTTCTCTCTGTTGTATAAGTTCGCTTCTAAAGATGATAATTTCAATCTATTTCTCCAACTCACCAGCCACATATATCCTTCCTCCTTTTTCTCTTATTCTTCTCCCTCCTTCTATGGAATGCAAGGCAGAAAAAGCAGGAGTGTGCAGCAGCTGAAACTACCCTATATGGAAGCAGAGAGTCCCACCCGCTACTCGTAGCATTTGTGGTCACACACAGGTCACACACAATCATGGGCAGAGGTTGCCAACTGCTCACAAACTGGGAGACCAGTTAGTCCTATCTGTTAGCTACACTGCAGCATAATCATAATATAGCAACCAGGAGAAATTACATTGCACTCAGTGTGTATCTATAAAAGATATGATAAACAAAATGCATGTGGGGATCTTCCTCAGCAATGAGCTCTCTGTACTCCGTTATGGGAGCAAAAAATAATCACGACAGAGTTGAGAGAAACTTATTCGGGATCTTTACAGCTGTTGAGAGCCAGTTTCAGTAACATCTGTCTAATGTCTCAGAAATTCTGTAGCTAAAAAGTCAAAAGATACATGGTTTTAGGTGATTGCATTGGTTTTACCCTCAGAATTAGTCTGGGACTTCATTAAGAGTGTTTCCATGAGCCCATTTAACAAACGCATAATTAATATATAGTTCAGACACATGCTCATTGTTTTATTCAGAATTGATGAAGTTTGGTTCTTTACCCTCGCAAAAGTTAATTATAATTTTAATTACTCAAGTTTTTCTTGTTTGTACTGCACTGTCTCTTAAAATAAATAAAACTGAGTCATGATTTCTGGTTAGTTAAATAAATAAATTATGTTAAAGTTTAAATTATCATCCATCTTAGCCAAAAGGTAATCTATTATATTAGCAGTCACTGAGTGATTAGTTATTTATTCTCTTAAAGGGTAACTAAAGGAGATTAATATTCTGGTAAGTTTGTCACTAATTCCTGAAGTGTTAGCAGGCTTTCTTTCATCATATAATATGTGAGACGTGAATTCCATTATAATTACAAGTAATGCTAATGCCTTCTAAATTATATTTAATGGAAAGATTATTGTTTTAAGTACAAATAATTTCTTTCCCACATGTTTTGAATGATTTCAGTGAGTGGGAACGTGGTTAAATTAATGTTGAGGAAAGAACCGTTATTCAATCATTGTTACATAGGGGAGAAAGAGATAGCGCCTTTTTCTTCTTCTAACTGAGTCACGCCTTTTTAACTCAAGTTCTAATGATACTAGGTAACTGTAGGGCCAGGGAAGAGGGAAGCGGGGGTGGGAGAGAGAGAGAGAGAGACAGAGAGAGAGAGAGAGAGAGAGAGAGAGAGAGAGAGAGAATCAGAGTTGAGGTTAGCCAAACACTCTGCATGCTCTCGACACCTGGCAAGGGTGATTTAAAGATTACTTCTTTTAATTATCCTAATAACCCTAAGAAGTAGAGTCATGCCTTTTCTTACTCAACAACAGCATGCGTCCCCTAGAATTTAAGTCCTTTGAGAGATTTTTATACCACAAGGGATGTAAGGAAGTGAAATTAACCCCTGATCTGCACAGTTTAAATCACCCACTCCCAAAAGCACTGCTGTTGCTCTCTGTGCTCCCTAGCAGCGAGAGCTGCTGGCACCGTGTGGACAATCAAGACTGGACAGAGAGCAGAGCTGAGGCAGGTGATGGAGACCCTGTCTACCAACCCTGAAGTCATCTCATCTCTCGAGGAGTTTTTTTTTCAGTGCCATGGGTTCCCCTACGTAGTTTAGTGGAACTCAGCAAGGTGACAGTGTTTTCCAGTGTCCAAACTCCACACTATGAATTGCTGTGCTGTGTTATAACCCCAAGACAGTGAATAAAAGACCTGGGTTTGAAAGGTAAAGAAGCTGACTATGAAATGGACAGGTTAGGGGAGAGGGAGTCTATCCTTTTGCTTTTCAAACATGCAGCACATAAATGTGCAGAGAGAGACAGACAGTCCTGCAGGCAGGCAAACAGACAGACAGACAGAGCCAGGAATGGCAGAGCTTACATTTGAATTGAATAGCTCTGCCATTGCATATACTTAGAGAAGCTACTTCTCCAACCCGTCTCAATTATCAACCTACAAATAGGAAAATTACATTTGATCCATGGTTCTCATCTTGGGGACTTTTTAGAAATCAAGGCAAATATCATATGTACCCATTCATAAGTGGTTTTTAGACATAAAGCAAAGAAAAGCAGTCTACAATTCACAATCCCAGAGAACCTAGACAACCAAGAGGACCCTAAGAGAGACATACATGGATCTAATCTACATGGGAAATAGAAAAAGACAAGATCTCCTGAGCAAATTGGGAGCTTGGGGACCATGGGAGAGGGTAGAAGGGGAGGGGGGGAAAGGGAAAGAAGCAGAGAAAAATGTATAGCTCAATAAAATCAATTAAAAAATATCTAAATTTGTCAGAACACTCTCATCATCTACATGGGTTTCAGTGAAACTCCAAAGGAGAATGGGGCCCAACAACAACCATAACCCTTCTTCAGTGGGCTTTGTAAATATCTTTGGTACATGGAACTTGAACTTATTTCAAGATCAACTGTGTGTCAAAGGGAAACACCCTCGGATATGCTATGAAATCTCAGGGATGAAGAGAAATGAGAACGGTAAAAATACCAGGCCTGGCAGAAGTAGTGTGTGTGATGGCCCCAGGGACTGTGGGGACACAGAGGGGCATTTCAACCAGAATGAAAGTATTTTAGCTCAGTCTTGGAAAAGAGGGCATAGGACTAAGCCAAATGACAATAGGAGGGTTCCTGTGAGGAGACTTATAAAATCTGTCCATTAAATTCCACACGGGAAGCATTAATTTTTATTCAAATATTCATGGCAAAAATGTCTAAGTTCACATTGGTTCTGAAATGTAAAGACAGGTCATCTTTGGCCCGGGAACTCTTTATTTCACCTGAATGCTTTTGCTGTTCGTTATAGTAAAGTAACTGCTAGGAACTATGAATTCCTCTCCCCAGTCCACCTCTGACTTCGAAGGAATAAAGCCTAATCTTTCAGATTTGGGGGTGGGGGTGGGTAGTCCTTCAGTAGTCAGTGAGTCAGCAGTGGCAGAGAGCTGGGGCCAAGGCAGTCACCAGTGAGCCTATTAAATGTATCGTATGTCATCTGTACCTCCTTTATCCTTCTCACTTTGGACCTCACAGGCTGATAAGAAGAGGAAAGCGCAATAACCCAGAAGTAAAACTGTTGCATGATTATAACCCTGACAGCCTCCCTCTAATGAGCTTCCCTGCAGATAGGGAGATGGAGAGGGCTTTGATCTCCTGGAGCAGGAGGCTGGAGTGATCACTGTTTGGAGTAAAGCCCTCTGATGGTGTCCAGTCTCCCAGTAATCAAAGTCACAAGCTACCATCTGAGTCATTTGTGAACCAGAGATAAGATTAGCTACTCACTTGACAGATCAGCCATCGCCATCAATGGGGGCTAATTGTATCTGAAATATGACCAGGGATGTGTCAACTCCTGGAGACAAGCATTTCCTTCATCCTGTGTTTAAAGTAAGGACAACATTGTGGGGAGTGGAAACCTGATCAAAACACAACACGCACAGCATTTTTTCCCTTTATTCCCAGCCATAAGTGAAGAAAGAATTGCAAGGTTCCTTTGAAACAGAAATCATCCTCTATTTATGTTTTGTTTTGTTTTGTTTTACCAAGACCCTGCCTTGTAGTGTCAGAGACTAGGTACTTTCTAAGTAAGAGGAATGCTGCAGATCCAGAAATAATTACACCATGGAATGACTTCATAGCTTCATAGTTATAACAGGCTTTGGAAAATCATGTGCAGCAAAGACCTGCTTTGAAATTCTAGAATGTTGTGTGCTGTAGCAAAGGAAAGGATGATTGGTCATTTGGAACTTGAAGGCATTTTTAAGGGTTGCATTTTTTGCCTCCAAAGCTATTTTAACTGACATCTTTACTTTCTTCGAATTTATTCCCATGCTAGTAGAATTTGAGCTCAACATGAATCATGGTCAAGAAACTTTCACAGAGCCAGAGCTTGGGTGAATGAAGAATTTCATTGTTCCATTAACTCCTCAGCTAGTGAGTACTATTTCTTTGCTACTTAAGAGATCATCCATCCTTCTGTACCCTGCAGACAAGGGGTAGGAGAAGTAGAAAGCCATGTTACTAGTCCTTTGAGGCATGTGTGTGTATGGTTTTCGACCACATAAGTATTCTTCTTTGTGCAGGAGAGGACCCACAGCCTCACTCCCATTTCAGCTTTCTGGAAGTGTGGGGCTCTCTATTTCCAGCTTCATCCACTGGAGTTCTTAAATTACTAGGTTGTCCCAGTGCCCAGGCAGCTAGTAAAAGCTGCCTGAAAATGGCAAGGGATGCTGAGAGGTACCTCATTACAGCTCCCAAAATACATAGATCCATAGACCAAAAATAGCACTGCAAACTTGAGGTAAGAAAAGAACAGCAGGAGGGACAACAGCAGCAAAGTCTTCCATCCTGTGCAAAGGCTTACTTACCAGTTCTCTGATGTGGGATTCCCCTCTGTAGGCTGCGAATATCATTGGTTAATAAAGGAACTGCTTTGGGCCTATAGCAGAACTATAGGGGAACAGAGCTAGGTAGGGAAAAACTAAACTGAATACTGGGGGAAAGGTGGGCTGAGTCAAGGAGAAACCATGGAGCCTCTGCCAGAGACAGACACGCTGAAATTTTGCTGGTAGGCCACAACCTCGTGCTGATGCACAGATTAATGGAGATGGGTTAAATTAAGATGTAAGAGTTAGCCAATAAGAAGCTAGAGCTAATGGGCCAAGATGTGATTTAATTAATACAGTTTCTGTGTGATTATTTTGGGACTGAACAGCCAGGAACCAAGAAGCGACCTCCTAACAACAGTTCTCAAGCTATGATGGACTTTGGCTCATTACCTCCTGCTTTGCAGCATGGTCTAGCAACTTTACCACCCCCACCCCCAGCGTTTGATTTTTGCATTGGTAAAGATAGTGACCACAGGGGAAGAGCTCCATTATACCCTCCCTTGGTCTAGTTCTAGATTGGAAAGGCATTTATAGCTCCCTACAAAGACACCAGTTACAATACAAAGTGTTTTTATACTGTAATTCACTTAATCTCCCCCAGGGGCCTTGAAGAGTCAAGACTGATGGACACATAAACGATAATCCTCCTGCCCTTAGAACAGAGTCAGTACAAGATCTGTTTGATGGTAGAATCCTCAATTTAAAGTATTATAAGATAGATCCTTTGGAGTATTGTTTCAATTGTTTTTTTAAGTGTTTGGGTGGACCTTAACCCTTGTTGCTGCCTTAACATTGTGAAGAAAATCCCAGGGCTTCCACTTTTCAAATTGCTAGTCTAGTTGAACTTAATACAGCGCAGCTTAGGTAACTATGAAATGGAAATTATGTGTGCCTTCTTCTGGTTCTATACTTGCTTGAAAGAGCACAGGGCTCTTAAACCTAAATCCTCTCCTCTCTTCTCTCTTAGCTTCAAAGCATGAGATGACTCAACACTACACCTGTTGTATATCAAGGAAAAGTCAGCACAGCATGTCAGGAGAAGCCCTTCCATATGCAGGAATGTGACACGAACCATTGAGAACCATGTGCTACTTTCTGGTCATGAATAATGAATCATGAACTTATTTTCTGGAACATTCCATGAAGCAGAGTCAATCATTCCTGAAGGACATTGGATGGCTAAGGGTTGTGTTATGAGACCCAGTTATTCACACCATGTATTAAGCCCTGAGGTTTAAATATCTTAATTCTTTGTAAGGGCATGTCTGAACTTTAGCAATGGTCAATGATATGAGAAAACACAAACTTAGGAACACAATTCAGGAACTAAATTCCACACTCTGTGCCTTCTGCTTCCTTCAGGCAGACAGAAAGTATTCTGACCTGGCATGAGTAAAGGGATTTTCTTGGTAAAGTTGGGTGATACTACTATTTTTGCCAGGTCTTCCCTAGCTTCCTACCCCACTTGGGCATCTGCCCACAGTTTATAAATCTCATTCTGACCTCTCTTTTCATATTTAGTTCTTATCTAGGAGAATCATCCTCATCTATTCCAGATTGGTTCTCTAAAGTGTACTTTGATTCTATTTTTCCAGTGCTTTCAGTGGGTGCCATGTGTTGTGAGATCAGGGAAGCAGGTAGGCCAGTCTCCAGTAATTACATGGGCACATTTGAGAATCAGAATTACCTAGGAATTGAGATCCCTACATTGCCTCAGAAGTCTGAAGGTAGAGGTTCAAACTCTAGCTTAGACAACTGCCTCAATTTGGTAAAAAGTATGAAAATTGTGTTTATGTTTTCTGGATCTCATTTCCTACCTTTTAAATATGAGGTGACCCTTTGGTTGTTACTTAAAATCTATGTGGTGTTATGCCTCTCCACTTTGCCTCCTTAGATTATTCTGGAAGATGCTAACTCATCATAAGCATTGAATGAAGTATAGAGGGCTAATCTACAGAACACCTGACATTAACCTTTAAATATTCCAAAGAAGACAAAAGCAAACCAAACAATCTGTCACAGATTGGAGGAAATTGACAGAGACATGAGTCTACATGCTAAGAGGGAATTTAATTGGGTTATGTAAACAGATAAGGGTCATTGGTGCAAATATGAAGTGCCTTTACCCTCAAGGGCTACATTAACAAATTACTATACACAAACAAATACAAATTTCAATAAAAAAGATGCATGTATTACTTACAGTTCTGGTAGCTAGGGAATCCAAGCTCAGGACACCAGCAGATTCTATCTCTTCTTATAGATGGCAGATACCTTCATTGTCCTTAAATAACAAGAGAGAAAAAGCCATCTAAGCTCCAAGAAGTCTGTTTTGTAAGAACACCAATAAAATTTACAAAGACCAGTTTCACCAGTTCCCCAAGCTTTCAGCTTCTAGAGTACTGCTTGGGAACTAGGTTTCAAAATAGAAATTTGGATAGTAACATACATTCAAATTACAACACTAGACAGTCTCTGTGTTGGTCATTTAATAACTGTGATACAGTTAATTTGCTGTATATGTCGTGGATATATAAGATGTTAACAGAAAAGTAGGTGAAGTGAATATAGGAATATTCTATTATATTACCTTTGCAATTTTTCCTTCAATGAAAACATAATCCTAAATGAAAATTAATATATAATAAAATGCAAATGTGCATTTTTTTCATAAAATGAGACTTTTTCAAAGATAAGAACAGTATTTACCTTAGAGAAAACTACCCAGAAGTATATCACAGTAAGTTCTCAAATCATTCTGAGCAGAATTAAGTTTCCCCCAAATTATGCATAGACAAATTTTCACTTGCAACTTGGCAACGCACAACTTTAGCTCTCTTGTAAGGATTTAAAAATAACATATGTGCTGTTTCTGCAGCTAACATACACACACATCTGGAAAATGCCATTGTTTCCTTGGCACCAAGAAAAGAAATCTCTTACGTTGAAGTTGTCAGACTGAATCAAAAAACCAAGAAAGGTAACAAAACAAAGGATCAAGTGAATACTTGGAAAAACTATCATGGTTGCTATTTGAATGGAGCCAGAATCTCCAGATAACAGTGGCCACAAAAGCAAATGAAGAAGAACAAAAAAGTGAAATTTTCGATTTTTTTTTCCAGTAATACATGACTTGTTCTCACCAAAATGTCATCCTGGGGAGTTAATTAAACAACCACCCTGGCCTATCCTGAGATGTGAAGGACCCATGACAGGCTGAACAAATGGGCCAGTAAAGGTGTGGGCTGTTTGACCTGATTGAGGAGCCCGAGTTTTCCTCCCCGCCATCTGGAAGTGACTTTGTGGAATGTGGGATGACCGTCTCTCCGCCCTTATCTGCTGATAAATTCTCAGCCTCAAACATGAATACTCAAAAGGAAGGGAGCAAGTATTGTAGACTTTAAACAGCTTGCAGACCCTCCCTCTGAAGTTCATGTTGTGCTAAGGCCTGGGAAGGAAGTAAACTCACCTCGCATGGTTTTGCTCTCTCCGTATCTAAGATGTTTGATGTCTGAACAAAGACAAGAAAACTTGCCTAGAGGGAAACCGGAGTCATGATGAGTCTCCTAAGCCTTTGGACTCAAAAGCTGGGCATCTTTAAGAAGAGATACCCATGCAAAGAAGGTTTAATGAACAATAGTATTCACAGTCAAATAACAACAGCAACTTTTACAATTTCCGGTCTGGTCATCAAGCTAAATTCCAAAAAAAAAAAAAAAATTGTGTAAGGACGTCTACTTAGATAGGCTACTAGAACATCACTATCTGAGATTTCAGGTAATTATCAGAAGAACTTGGTTTCTGGGAATGAAAGAAATATGTATTTTTTTGTTGTTGTTCTGAGAGAGAGAGAGAAAGAGGAAGAAAGAGAAAGAAAGAGAGTTGTGCGTATTATAAAAATTGACCCCAGTTTATCCCAGGGCCTTATTCGTGTTAGGCAAATGCTCTGCCAACCACTGAGTGACAATCCTGCCCCTTTCCCCTTTAAAGAGGAAAATTGAGAGCAGACGTATGGTGCATGCAGCTACTGTCATGGAGTATGTGCTATGGACTCGATACAAGGTTGTGCTGAGTGTAAAGTTGAATTTGGATTACATGTGTAAAGGCAAAAATGCGACTCGATGAAGCTAATCATGCTAGGGTGAGACAGATACACCACATGCAGAACTTAAAGGGTGCAGTAGTTTCAAAAACACTTTCCAGGAACTAGGAGATGGCTTCACAGGTAAAAGCATTTGCTGTGCAAGCCTAGTGTCCTTAGTTAAATCCCTGGAACCCAAATAAAGGTGGAAACAGCAGGACCAACACTACAAAGTTGTCCTCTGATACCCATGCCTAAACCATGGTACAGGCACACACACACACACACACACACACACACACACACAAACACACTTCCTATGTGCCAACTCATAATAAAAGAGCTTTTTAAAAAAATCGTCATAACTCTGCCACATGATCATCCAATGTCCTATTTCAAGGTCCTACTATGATGTAGGCACAAAGTAGGAACTCAAATTATCAAGCAAGTTAATTCATAGAAGCCTAGTTCTCAGGGAGTGTACAGCCAGGAACACAGACAGAAGAGCAGAAAGATTACAGAACATACCGACATGGGTCCTACAAACCAGAAACCCAGATTCTGCTATGAGGCCTGATCCAGGAAACACTGATCAGAAAAGAATCTCATATGTTGTTTGACTTTCAAAATGAAAATTGTTACTCCCTTTTGGCTTATCCTACAGGCTGATGTTTAAGGTTGAAGAGGGAGAAGCCTTTAGTGTTTGCAAGGTTGGAAATATAATGGTAAACTTGATCGAAATATTCCCTTTTGGTCTCAGAATTTGATGCTCTTTGGATGATTTGTTTTTAGCCACAGAAAAATCACCATATATTTTTATTTACTTATTACAAAGATTACAATTATCTCTCAAAATGCTGAACTGTGTCAGACTCCTGAGTCCCGGGTACTAGGGAACATGACTCCTTTGATCGTAACTCTTTTAAAGGGGCCAGTTCTGCTCTTATCTTCTTACAAACATAATTGGTTTCATAGGAGAAAAGTGATCTGATTTCTGCTTGACTAAAAGCAAAGAGAAAAGATTTTACGTACATAATCCCCGTTGAGTAGGAATGAGTGTCTGGGGTGTTAGAACAAATTGCAGAGTGACACAAAGATAAGAACACACAATTTGGCAAAATAATTGCATGAGCATCATAGCCTTGGCCAGAGCCAACTGATGAAGTGTCTTCATACACAGCCGGGATATTAATATACTGGCTCATGTGAACCCAAGCCCTACAAACAAGCAGGCAAACAGAGCAGCCCTGAAAGATAAACTTTGACAGACTGGTGTTGAAATATACGCTTTGTTTGAAAACGCTAGAGTTCTTTAAAGGCCGCCTTCTGTACTTTCCCATAGTCCCCAATCAACGTTGTTCCCTGACTTTGTCATTGCATATATTTCATTCTCCAAATGCACCAAGCATATTCTTCAGAAATCTCTGCAGAAACATCACCTCTGTTGATTTACTCACGGCAATGCTCTGAGATTCTGCTTTTCTGGCCAAGTGAGGAAAAGTCCTCTTGTTTCCAGAGGTCACACACTATCTTGATTTAGCAGATTGGGTCCCTGATTCACTCCTCTTCTCAGTAGCAAAGAATGTAGGCTCAGAAGGATTAATTACCAAAGCCAGTAATCCTGACTCTGGCCTCCAAAAATATGGGGAAGTCCAACAAAAATCTTGAAAGTGATTTGCAACACTCTGTTCCAATCAGTCTCCTGAGTAATGCCACTTTGACACCTCTTACCCATGTAAACAGAATTATCTCACACACATCAGCTATTCTTTCTGAACCTTCTCCTTTTCACCCCAAGGCTCAATTTTCCCTCCCCTGAAAGAAGATCAACATAGTTTTACTAATAGCTTCTACCTTACGCTCCCTCATGAAATGAATACCCTCCAAAGGTAGAAATGCCAGTAGCTTGTTTTATGACAAGTCATGTGTACTCCCACAGGCCTGGGCAAAAATTAATTATGTATTTTGGTCTCTGGCCCAGGGGACATAGAAACTCTTGGCAAAATCTCCTAAGTCAGATCAAACCCGGCAACTCCTGTCACTTCACATCAGTGAGATCTCACTTTACTCTGAGGTAACCAGAGTGGAAATTCCTGGTTGACCATTAAAAAACGTAGGCAGGTAGCACTTTCTTGAAGTTACTTTGATTTGGATTCAGTAGCCTAAAAATCAGCCACAGACCACACATCTGCCTGTCATGGTAGAACAGTTGTCTGTCTCCCTGGCCTTTCAACCCACAGATTCCACAACGAGCCACAGACCAAAAAACATCTAAAATCTAGTGTCTGTGCCGAAAATAAAACTAGATATTTCTTGTCATTATTCCTCATATAATATAGAATGGCAACTATTTGCATACTATTTACATTGTGTTAGATATGATTATGTAGAAATAATTTAAATAATATGAGAGTATGTGTAGGTTCTATGAGATGCTCTAGTCTTCTATACAGTTTCCTATAATAGGCATGAGCATCTGTGGACCTGGGCAATTGAACAAGGGCCTGGAAGCAATACTCTTCAAATTCCAAGGAAGACTGTAATTCTATGAATGAACACACTTGCAAACTGTAATTCTGTGAATGAACATACTTATAAAAACTACTTATAAACATACATTCAATGATTGAGCACTGAATAGAAACAAAAGACACCATTGATTTTTGTATGTATACATACACACACACACACATATATATACACACAGTACCATACATGACCATGAAAATCATCTTGTGTGTATGTATAGTATGTATAAATAATTGATTTAAGATATTAGTGTTTGATATTGACCATATAAGACTTTTTGTTTATAATGCTAAAAGATCTTAATATATCCAATAAAAATTCTAAATACTAAAAAATTACTAGGAAGTAGGGAAAATGACACCCCATATACTGTATAAACAAGTATTATGTACAACTTGGTCCCTTAAACTACATATTAGTGTGGGCCATAGATACAATTAAAACCTAAATAACTGATAAAAATATGTTAAAGCAGTTAGTATAGCAATAAATATAATTATTTAAGGGTGCTAAAACCATGAAGTTTATTGTGCACATGTACCAAACATAGGTTGCAAGGGGAAATTCTTTTTCCCTCACAAATAGCCATCAGGGTTTCTGGTTGTTGATTTACTTTTTTCAAACAGTATTGTACCAAATAAAGGCTTAATGTGCTATAGATGTAGAAAATTGCACCCCCAATGTCCAGCTCGTAGTATTAAAAGTGGTATATCCTGAGTCAATGAAAAGGAAGGCAATTGTTATCATCTTGTGTGTGTTTCTGTACCTTCTTAGGAACTGACACTGAATGATTGTAGTTGCAGGCACATTCATGTTCTCTCTTGACTCAACAGCTGGGCTCAAGCACCTTAGACTGTGGCAGGAGGCCATTGTTCATTCCCAGTTACCCATACTCGAAATACCCACACAGAAACTGTATTAATTAAATCACTGCTTGGCCCATTAGCTCTAGCTTCTTATTGGCTAGCTCTTACATCTTAATTTAACCCATTTCTATTAATCTGTGTATCACCACATAGCTGTGGTTTACTGGCAAAGTTCCATTTTGTCTGTTCCCAGTGATGGCTACATAGCATCTCCCTGACTCTGCCTCCTCTTTGCCAGCATTCAGTTTAATTTTCCCTGCCTACCTCTATTCTGCCCTGCACAGACTGAAGACAGTTTCTTTATTAACCAATGGTATTCACAGCATAGAAGGGAATCCCACATCATAAGACTGTCTATCATTCATTCCTCTGGAAAATTTCAGGTAGGATGATATATTCAAATAGGCAGAGTGGGGATGTAGTGGGTTTCTGGGGCAATCCTCTCCTAATGTGCATTATATAAGCTCTTTAGGGCAATGGGTGATAGCATACCCTTACTTCTCTTGAGAAATCCCCATACCTTCAAAGACTTTGAGACTTCAGGAGAGAATTCTGTGATGTATAGGACTATATGAAAGATTCTTAGCCAGCCATTCACAGCCTACAACTGAAAAGATTAAACACTGTATCCTCTTCCCTCAACACTCACTTCTCCAACCCTAATGACATTACTATGCTTCCATCATTGCCCCTGAGCACACAAGGTGCTGACACTTATAGAAGCCCTAGGAACACAGGGAATGAGACAAGTCCTGTCTTCCCAGCAGCACGCACAGCCTGGCATTGGGGGTGGTTTACAGTGAAAGTCAGTAAGCAGGCACCATTACATAAACAGTGACATTTAGCAGGGAATACAAGTTGGAAATCAGACTGAGTAGAAGTAATGTCATCATTGCAGAGGTGACTTTTAAAGCAAAACCTTTATCTAAACATCAGTAATCACAGATGCAAAGTCTCCTTGCAGGGGAAATGCTGCCTCATTCAAGGCATAGACAAAACCATATTTGACTGAAAGGTAGTAGATGGAGTACTTTTGAAGCAAAGCTATAATAGGTAGAATTCTTTGATGGCTCCTGAAGTGTTCTACTTCTTCTACCCATGTACACAGTCTGCATGTGTAACCACAAGAACTGTGGATATGAAGGTCTGTTTTCCTCCCCTTTATTCCCTGCTTATGACACAGTGGGAGATGATCTGCATGGTCTTGGGCTAAGCACATAAGACTTTAAGCTGGGCAGTTACCTCCAAATGGTGGAAGAAGAGGAAGAGACATCCTGAGCCCAAGGAGGATTCAGTATAGCTTCACTGATGTGAAGATGCAGCAGGCTATATGGTAATGAAAACAAGTATGAACAACCTAGAGTCATTGGTTATATCCCAGTGCAAGGAAATGGTCCTTAAGAGTCTCCATTCTACATCCTCAAAGCAGTGAATTTTTCAAGTAACAAATCGAGTTTGGAAAAAGTTTCCCAGGAGGCTACAGATGGAACTCAGCCTACTGGATTGCGATACACTGAAGAGAATCTAGCTATGTTGTCTGGAACCGCTACCCTCTGAACAGGAGAGCTAGTCATAAGCAGCTGCATGATGCTTGTGGCTTTGTGGCAATTCGTTCTACAGCAAGAACCTGTAGTGATGGAAGAAGAAAGACAGTCTGGGGCAAATAGTGTAAGGCTACAAATGTCAAGATAAGAGCCTGTTAAGAAACTTACTGGGGTGCTATAAACAATGATAGAAAGTATAGAACTACGTTGCAGTTCTCCAAAAGCACTTAGGTATCCGGAAGAGAAAAGGCGGGAAAGCAAGGAAAGTCTTCACCAGGAAAGACCAGTGGGACTGTAGCAGCTTGGGAATGAAACCCATGTCATCAGCCATCAAGTGCTTTTAACTGCTGAGCCATCACTCCGACCCTCTGCTTTAGTATCTTAGTGCTGACCCTTTACCTCTCAGCCCCACGTTAGCTTTTTTCTTTTTTAATGTTCACTTATGTTTTGTCTACATGTTTGTGTACCACATGTGTCTAGTGCTTTCAGAGACCTGAAAAGAGTGTTAGAAACCTGAGAAGGTTTTGAGCCACTGTGTGGGTGCTGAGAATTGAACCCAGGTTGGTGCGGGAGAATTGTCTGTATTCTGTCAATCATGTTTTAAATAAACGCTGATTGTCCAGGCAGGAAGTATAGGTTGGACAACCAGACAAGAAGTAAACGTGGGGCAATGAGAACAGGAGAATTCTGGGAAGAAGGAAGCCCATTCCTCCCAGTCCTGCCCAGACCACCAAAGAAGCAGGATGTGACCTGCCCCACTGAAAAAGGTACTGAGCCATGTGGCTAACATAGATAAGAATAATGGGTTAATATAAACTACAAGAGCTAATAAGAAGCCTGAGCTAATGGACCAATCAGTTTATAATCTTCTGGAGACCTCTGTGTGATTTTTGGGGGGAACTTGCCGGGTGTAGGAACTGGGCAGGACAGAAACCCCAACAAAGCAGGCCCTTCATGTTACACCAGGTCCTTGGGAAAAGCAACTGATGCTGAGGCCCATAACTGCTCAGCCATCCATCCATACACACACTCCATTCACTTTTAAAATCCAATGCTAAACTTGCTTATTACAAGTTCTTCTTTCTAGTCATCCACCTAACATGGTGGTCTCTCTCCAAACTTATATAAGGTTTCTCTGTCTATTGTGTAGTTGACAGCCAAAGGAAATCAGGGCATCATATTTCATAATGTCTCTGTGATGAGGAAATTAAGCATCGTTCCTATTTGTCTGAGTTTTGGCATTACAGATCCCACATTCTGAGACACAGCCCTGTGTCACTGGACCATATTTCTCATCTCCTTCCACTTATTTAAGCAAGCTCATATTAAAAGTAGGAGGTGTGCAATACAGACTTTCAAATTTTTACATTTTATTACTTCTAAAGCTAATCGCTGTCATATGACTGAAAATCGTATGACATGGCATTATTCATTATGACATATCACTTATTTTCCTTTCATATATAGCATTTGAAATAGCCAATAGAAAGATTATTTGGATTGTTTTTTTCTTTAAAAACTAAATACTGTTCATTCCTATTAATTAATTAATTAATTAGTATCTGTTGTTATAATTTTGTTTAATTTTTGCTTGTTTTTAAAGTTCAACTGTACAATTTTGGTCTTTAGTTTTTGTTTTAAAAACAATAACAGTATTATATTCCCTTGAATGAACTGTGCTTCTCTTCTCACTTCGGTTTGGTACTTAAAAAGCAGGCAGTAATTCACAGGCAGGCCTGAGAATGGGATTAATCCCTTCCCAGTCTAGGTGGAGGGGTTTCTGCCATTGGTTCAAATGCTTACTGAGCCACATAACCAGCTTCAGGTGCAGTTTAATCTCTTGGCCACTGTTTATTTGTCAGAGGCCTTGCTGTGTACTCCTGTAGGTCAAAGGGCACAGAAATGAGAGGTGGCAGGAAGGTCAGACCCAAGGGAACTGTGAAACAGCCAGAGCTCCAATCAGTTTGACCAGTAGCTCCCTGTGTGGCCTGGACTAGTCCCAGAGTTCCCTGAGCTTCAGCTTCTACTTCTGAGTGCTCAGGACATCAATCCAGAGCATCTATCTAGGCTTCCAACCCTACATGGTGAAAGTGGGCACTAGGAAGAAAAAATTCTGAAGTACAACTTGCAGGAGCACTTCCTCTTTTTGGACTTCTCTGAGCACATTCAGGAGTCTTTGATGTCTCTGAATGCTGACTAGACTGGGCTCAATGCTAATTGCTTTAATGCACATGCCAATTAATTTTGACATTCTCTCACAGACCTTAGCGTCATTGCTAATTTTACGTGATTAAAATTGCAGTGGAGAGTTTTTGTTTCCTCAAGTTAGGAAGTTACAAAGCTGATTATCTTTTGTTATATTGGCTTTTTCTAGCTGCTATCGGGGTAGAATGCTATTGCAAAGACATGTCAGGGTACACTAGAATCTTAAAATTATATGAATGTGTGTATATGGAATGCCAACTATATACTACCACACAATCATTACAAACATTTTACAAAGAAAATATTTCTAGTTAGACATTTCTAATTCTGGTGCTACAAGAGTGCTTTACCAAAGCCTAAAATCTAAGAGATGATGAAATGGTCTTTAGGCTTCTATATGTCACACTAATTCTATTGTTGGTCTCTGTGGCACAGAAACACTGAGTGTTCTATGTGGGGCAATGACTTGGAGGTAGGCATCAGGGCCTGAAGGATGTAAAGACCTAGGTTAGCAAAGTTGTGAGCCAATAGCCTTTCAAAGTCTTGGATCAGCCTCATGATATACAGGTTGAGATTTCTCTTTCCAAATGTGTTATATAACCTGGAGATTTTCAGATCTGGTAAAAAATTTTTAGGTTACCTCCATTCCCACCCAAATCCACACCCTTCATTTTCCTACCATTAGAAAACAGATATGCATCTAGAAAATAATTCTAAAATACAATAAAGATTAAAAACTGGAATAGGAAAAAAGCAAACCAAAGGGAAAGAGGCAAAGAAAAAGCACAGGAAATACAGGTAGATGCAGATCCACACATTTGCACACACGGAAATCCCAGAGAAAGACAAAACTGGAAACTGTAATATATGTATGAAAAAGACTTGGAAGGGTAAACAAAAAAAGTCCTGAGAAAACATTGAGTTTTCTCCAAAAGTGCCATTGAGTTTATTTTGTGTTGCCATCTACTGCTCGATAAGAGGTCTGCCATTAACAGAGGTTTGTATACACAGTGAGACTGTTGGGAAAATACTGATGTTTCCTTTACAAGTGGTTATCAACTGGAGATAGCTTCCTGGTTAGGGATGGGGGCTTGTGTCCACTCACCCTCTCAGCCCTGGGACCCCATTGGGCTTACACCCAGGCCCTGTGCATGCTGCCACAGTCTCTGTGACTGCATATGTGGGTGAGTCCTGCTCTGTTTAGAAGGTCTTGTTTCGGGGTCCTCTGTGCTCTCTGGCTCTTATAATATTTATGCCTTCTCTTCCACAGGTTCTTTGATCCCTGAGGCAATGGGATTAATAGAGGCATTCCATTTAGGGCTGGGGGTTCCAAGGTCTCTCACTCTCTGCATATTGTCAGATTCTGGTTCTCTGTATTTGCTTCTATCTTCTGCAAGGGTAAGCCTCTCTAATGATGGATAACCAAGGCATTGAGCTATAACAGAATGGTTTTAGGGTTTTATTGCTTTTTCCTTTAGCAGAACAGAAGTATTTGTTTTTTCCCCTAGAACCATTGTCCATATAATGTCAATTTTTTGGCCAATACTTGGAGTATCAGGTATGGGTCCCATCTCATGGAATTGGCCTTAAATCCAAACAGATCTGGTTGATCACTCCCACAAGTTTTATGACAGTATGGCAACAGAATATTGAGAATTTATAACTGGGTTCGTGCTTACTTTTTGGAAACAGGCTAGATAAAGAAAATTTGTGGTACATTTACACAATGGAATATTATTTATCTGTTAAACAAATGAAGTCGTGAAATTTGCAGATTGGCACTAGAAAAAAAATCATCCTGAATGAGGTAACCCAGACCCCAAAAGACAAATATGCTATATATTTACCTATATGTTAGTGTTACATATTAAGTCTTCAGTAGCAGGATACAATTTATATAACCACAGAAGTTAGGTGTAAAGCAAGGGACTAGGAAGAAGGAAAGGATATCCCTAGGAGGAGGCAATGTAATAGATAGTTATGGATGGATGGGACAGGCCAGGAGGAGACAAGAACAGAAGAATCAAATGGGAAATAGGAGTGAAGAGGGGAATAGAGGAAAGGATACAGAAGGGACAGCTAAAACTAGGGCAATTTGGGGTCTTATGGAAACCTACTACTGCAGAAGTTTCTTAAAATATGTATGTGTATGAAGGGATCTAAATAAAATCATCAGATAAAGGGGAAGATGGCACCCCATTTAGATACTGTTCACTACCAAATGAAACTTCTAGTGCCAGAAATTGTTTGTATCTAATCTGGTCATTGGCCAAAGGGATTCCATGGCAACCCCCAAACAACTTGGCTATTACCAAGATTATTGGTTGTTCTCTAAAGGTTGATGTTAAGGCCCAATTGCTGAAGACAGCACTTACACAACTCTGAACATGGAGCAGTCAAGTTTGTGCCTCCCTATTGCTTTCATCCCTACTGACTAGTATTGAAGGTACTAGAAGGCACTCTCTGGTCCAAGCCCAAAATTTAACTATTGAAACGCATTAGAGTTGAAAATCTTTTCATTGTCTGTGTATCAGAACAACAAGTGTGTAAGTGTATGATACACATATAAACAGAGTGTGTTGTCCAAACAGAAAAAATGACTTTTTACTAGGATTGGGTCAGAATTTTTCTTTACTGTGAGATCCAAATCCCCCACTCTTTTATACACTGAGGAAAGAAAAGCTCAGCTTGAGAAGGTAAATCTATAACAAATGAGTGTCTTTGTTTTCCTTTCTGTTTTTGAGCTCTTGGTTTTCCTTATCCAGTATAAGCAGAAGCCTTTGTTCCACAGGCCACCAAGAAAGGGCCTAAGAAACACTTCTGAAATAACACTTGTCCTTGTACAGTGCCAAGCTGATAACTTCTCAAATAATAAAAGATATGTATGGACAAGTTTTCTATCTCAGATGACATGCTGTAGGTAAGTCTCCACTATGTGGGTATTAAGTTAGTAGAACATTCTAGAACTCAGTAGAAATATTATATACTATCCTATTACTAAGGCAGTAAGTCCTTTTGGTGGGAGTAGGGAGCAAAACATTTACTCAATTGAGACTGAGGCTATTTAATATGGGAGGCAGCTATATTTTTCCCAAATGAAGCATTTTTGAATATTAAACAATGTTTTAATAGAAAATAATTATTTTAACAATAATTTGTACTGTTGTAACAGGAACAAGTGGGCTACTTATTGTCCCAGCTAGCTTACACCCGAAATACACCTGAAATACTCACACAGAAATTGTATTAATTAAATCACTGCCTGGTCCATTAGCTCTAACTTCTTATTGGCTAATTCTTACATCTTAATTTAACCCATCTCCATTAATCTGTGTATTGCCACATGACTGTGGTTTACCTGCAAGATTCTAACTAGTGTCTGTCTCAGGCAGGAGATCCATGCATCTGCCACTCTGCCCTTCTTCCCAGCATTCAGTTCCGTCTACTCTGCCTACCTAAGTTCTGCCCTATCAAAAGGCCAAGGCAGTGTCTTTATTCAACCAATGAAAGCAACACATAAACAGAAGAAGCTCCTTCATCATACTAATGCCCAAGAAGTCTTAAATATTGGCAAAGATGTGGTTCTTTTATGTGAATCTCCCTCCCTACTCAACAGTTATCTTGGCACCATCACCTGGGAGCATCTGGAAAATGAACAGACAGGTGCCAGCTTGGTCTAGAATAGGAATCTGCCCTTTCTGGAGACTTTTTGGTAATCCCTATATGTGTTGAAGAATGAGAAGCACTGGTCTGTTTTAGGCCTTTGATTTTTCCAGTTCTCCAGTAGACTAACACTTGGTACCAGCTGTAACCTAGAAAAGCATTATTTCTAAAACCCTTGGAAGGTAGAGAGAGCCCATTTTTTTTCACATTGGAGTGAGTTGGTATTGAAAGAGGAAAGTTCCACATAAATAAAATCCATAGCTTCTTATTCAACTTGTTGAAATTTCCCAGGTTATAAGAAAATAAGAAATGTTATTTTATCAGGATCTTTAGAAAGATCACTGTACTATATAGCCCCCACTTCCAAGCTTACCCAATAGGCTACACTTCTCCAATAAATTTAAGTTATGGTCATTGCAATCCCAAGTGTATGTGAAACACCCTCATTCACTCTCTGCCTTGAATGTAAGAACTGAAAATGATTCATGGAAATTATGCAAGTATGAAAGAGTATAACTGGTCCCAACTTCTTCATGGATTTAAGCAGCATCAACATTATCTCTTTGGCCCCTATTGTCATAAAGAAATACATATTGAGATATCATCTCAAAGAAAAAATCAGACTATATGCAAGCTGTGAGCAGGAACCATGAATTATAGTTCCTGATGGGTATAATGCTGATGAGATGCTTCACTTCACTGAGACTCTATGGAAATAATGCCTCCTAGAGATGCTATAATGATTAAACCACACAAACACACATAGTAGTAAACTTAGCTAATAATGAGTATTCCATAGGGGAAGGCTAAAAAATACCACTGGTGATTATTAAATTAAAAGTGTGACTATTTATGAATTTTCCAATTTTCAGGAATTGAAGAGATATGTAAGGTATGAAAATAAAATGGCTTAGAGATGTGCCTTTGGTTGCAATGTAAAGACACACCAGAGGAGTCTGACAGTCCTTCCTTACTCACTCCCTCTTTGAGGTTTGAACACTCTTTCTTTCTCTTCTATCTCAATATAGGTTACCCTGGGTTCATGCAGGGGCTCCTCTGTTGTTAGAATCTGGTGCAAATAATGAAAATACAAATCCTAAAGGAAGAGAACTCTGAATTTTGGTCATTTGTTCTACAAGAAATCTCTACAAATGAATGAGAAAGAGAGCCTAGGTTTTGCTCTGGGACACGTCCACACAAATACTGAGTTTGAAACAAGAGATTATGTATGTTTTTAGCAAACACCCATTCTATTCTTCACATATAAGCTGTTCTTCCCCTTAGTAGGTTTATTCTTGGCACCTGCCGGTCCCAGAAGAAGGAGTTCAGGGTCTGTATAATACTGGAAAGGCAATGACAGTGTAACCCCATCTGTGTGGGGCTTAGCTGGAGACTTTGTCTCCTCCTTCATGCCCTTAACTGATCAACAGCCATAGGATGTATCATCCTCATCTGCCCACTCCCTCTCATGCCTCGTTTAACAATGTTTTTCTTTTAAATCTGTGAACTCTTTCCTACTCTTTCCTGAGAATAGAAGAAACTTGCCCCAAGATGATGATATTATATGATGCTTCAGATGAATCATGAGCTTCCCTTTCTGAAAGGAAATGGAGCTTTGAAAATTAATGAAGGAAGGAAACCTCAAAAGAGCTGGAGTGATCCTCACATCCATGCCCCAATGCTCATGAGAGCTTGATATTCTCCATGTGCAGTGATGAGTGTTTGTAAAGATTCTGTGGCTTTGGAAGTATAGGAAGCTCAGAAATTTAATAGTGATTGTTGATGGGCACAGTGTGGCTCTGGCTATCTAGAAGTACTTGTGACAGTGATTTGTACATTGGAATATGAGAACTGAAAATGAAGGGCTCCTTCTATTTTTGAAGCTGTACATAATTATTAAAAATTTTAAATGCTTAATTTTTTCCAAAAGCAATAACCATGCTTAAACTTCTTATAATCTTCTTTCTAGAAACCTGGACATGGCTAGGAGACAAGGAATGAGGGATGACCAAATAGTACTGGGATCCCAATATGACATATGAATTCCTTGGAGCAGCAAACTTAACAGTGGACATATCTGTACAAGGAAAAATTAGAGAATGGCAGGACTAGAAATAGGTACACACATGAGTTACTAATTTTTCTAGGCTCTCAACTAATTTTTAGAACATGAATTATTTTAGAACACATGAAGGAAGGTGGGGAAGGAGAATTTAGCCTGGGAATAAAGAAGTGTGAATGAAGCACAGGCATGAGGATTATTTATTGAGAAATTGACGGACTCTCATCCCAGAAAATATTTTATCAATTTTTTTTCCTGCTTAAAAATATGTAAGCAGTTGCCAAGGATAAGGTGTCAAGTGAGTTTCCTACAAGTGAAGAACTTTCCTAATAAATTATGCACTCTGTAAAAGGAATTGCATGTTACACGCCATGGCCTGACTTCACGGTTTAAAGATTCTTCTAATCCTGACTATATTTTCCCGGGTTTTATATGAGCTGCTGACACTGTGCACTAGTGAAACTACACTCACTTCATAGCTTTTCCATCGAGAATTCGTAGCTAGAGTGGAAAGAACAGGACTGCAAATACAGTAGTGGCTACTAATTTTATGGTTCCAAGTAAAAAATAATGATCATGCCTTGAAGCAGTCAGAGTCCCCTTTCTTCATACTTCTTTAGAATTCCCTCTTCAAGGTATGAGTTTTCATTTCATTTTTTTTAAATGGAAGTGAGTCAGAATCACCCAGAAATTCAAAAGCAACTTTTAAAATGGATTGTAAAGCCCTCAAGGAAACATGCATGACTTGACTAAAGGCATCAATGCTGCCCAGAAAATGTTGAATATGGTGCTCAGGAATTCTGAAGCAGTTGGATGACAGAAGATGCTGCCTAGGTGTTGAACACTAAGATGTTTCAATTAAAGAGCTCCAAAGGAAAGAGTAAATTTAGTGAGTTGAATTCACTGTGATGTAGTAATGAGGCACATGGGCCATGTCCCGCTGCCTGGCTCCCGGTGCCTGGCTAGCTTATACCCAAAATAATCACATGGAAATTGTATTAATTTATTTACTGCCTGGCCCATTATATCTAGCTTCTTCTTGGCCAACTCTCACATCTTGATCTAACCCATTTCTATTAATCTGCGTATCACCACGAGATCGTGGCTTACCAGGAAAGATTCAGCATGTATGACTCTGGCAATTTCATGGCGGCATCTCTGTCTTCTTCCCAGTATTCTGTTTTCTTTTCCCTGCCTATCTAAGTCCTGCCCTATCAAAAGGCCAAGACAGTTTCTTTATTTAACTAATGAAAGCAACAGAAATACAGAAGGACCTCCTACACCACTTCCCCTTTTTCTGTTTAAACAAAAAAGAAAGGCATTCATTTTAACATAGTAAAATTACATATAACAAAACAGTTATCAAGCAAGAATTACAGTTACCATATTTGTATCTACTTTATCAAAGGAAAACTATAACTATCTATGTATTATTCAACTCCATCAAAGACTCCAGAAGGATATAATATTACCTAAGTAAACAAGAAGTAAGCAATTTCCAAAATTCTAGAAATGACAGAGACATCTCACTGCCTGGACAGTCACCCAAAGTTCCTCTGTACTGTTGGGGCATCCATCTTCAGCCTACAGGCCCATAGTATCCAGCAGACCTTTCCATAAGGCTCGAAATTTCAAAGACAGTTCAGTCACTTTCTTCCATATCCTTCAGAATGTCTCACCGACTCTTTCATGAAGCAGGAACCCTAAAGGATCATCTCATCTTTAGGCAAGTTTAGCAATCCTCTCTCTGCAGGTTCTTTGTTTCGAGTTTATGCAACAGTCCAGCCAAGAGCACTTTCTTGCCCAAATGCTAAGGAACCTCTTCGATGCCCATCTTCCTCTTGAAGTAGATTGGTGCTGCCAGGAGCAGATGTGTCTCATTGTCATGAAAAGCCCTAATTTACTAAGACATTTAAAATGCCATATTCTTAGTCTTTGAGAGATATGAAGAATGTCTATCTAACTGAAATATATCGCTATATATCTAGAAAATCTAACTAACATGACTACAAGCTTGACTATATCAGTGATTATACATTAACAACCTATATTTCCTAATTATACATTACATTTTAAATGAACTATACAATCACAATACCTTAATCAAGATCAGAAATACATATACATATAATAAAATTGACCTTAAATTTATATCAACAAAGCAAAATCCATACCAATGCAAATTATTCATATCTATATCATATCCCCCTTTAAATGTAAAAGAACATTTATAAACAATATTTGAAAATATGGGCATAGTTTTTTCTCTCCAAACTTCTTCCTGCTGTATGCAGACACTGTTAATTAGGTCTTTCATGGTGTATCCTGTATGCCAGGTTCATCTCAGTCGGCAGTTGAGTGAAGTAATTTTCTGAAGGTGTTCACTGTGACCTTTCAGGAGGCCATGGTCTATCATACCATATTGGTCTAGCAGGAATCCATAGGGTCTCATCCTCTGTGAAAACAAAAGAAGAACCTCTTTTCCAAAGCATCATATCCTTAGACCCAAATTTTGATGTCATTATACCTTTATAATAATATCCATGCTGGTTTAACTTGGCAGCCCATACACTGAAAAATCTCTCTGTACTTAGCTCCTATACAGTCAAAAAATTTAAAGAAAGCAACATAAAATACATAATCCAGACATTCTGTGAATTTTCCATTTTTACGTAGCTTATTTTTCTTTATTTTTTTAATCTATGACCATCTGTACTCTGTCTCTTTAAAGACTTTACCTGTTTTTTAAAAAGCATCTCTCTATACTCTTTATTTCTTTTCTCTTTTAAGCCTACTATATACCTTTATTCAACAGTGTGACCCATTTATAGGTCTTTTATGTCTGAATCTGTCCTATTCTGAATCTGTAATCTTTACTATCCAGAAGCACTTCTTAAAGATGGTAAGCACTTCTTAAAAATTTGCACCACGTAGTGGTAATACAGTACCACCTGTTTCCTGCCCAGTCTAAACCTTAACTGTGCTGTTATTATGATAATTACGATAGTTCCAGCCTGATGTCAGCACAGTTCAGCATGGCAGAGCTGCTCCTGCTTCAGACCCATTTGGTGCCCCTTAGCCGTGCACAGTTCCAGTCAGGCAGCACTCCAAATAGTCATCAAGCAAGCCATAGCACTTTTGTGAGAAAACCCCGTCCAAATGCTCTGCCTCCAGCGGGAGCCAGAGATGGCACTGGCAGCATTGTCCAGAAAGCCAGCATTTTAAAACTGCCATGGCTTTTTTACTGTTGCAGCTGCTTTGGATTTTGGCTCCACCTCTCTCCAATTTCAAAATGGTGGATGTACTATTTCTGTTAGCTCTGGGGCTGCTAGAGCTGCATTCAGCAGTCCAACCCGGAGAATGAGCGTACAACACGTAAACGCATTTTATCTGAGCTACAGTCAAATCTGCCACAAAGAGCATTGTGCAGCCTAGAAACATCTCTCTGTATGGCAGCAGAAATACACCATGCTCTCCTGATTGTGCATGCCTAGTAGACCTGATGCTGCTATCTGCACAAGCAGGAAGAGCTGAGCCACAGGCATGATCTCAGATACTTTCCTCCCAACCCCGAGTGGACATAGAAACATCCAGGCCCACAAATGCTCCATAGCTGGAGTTCGCACCACCAGCAGGGCCCAGGAAGCCTTGTTTTAAAATGGTGCAGTTTTTTTTCTGCTACTATTGCTGAGTTAGGAAATCTCTCTGCGGCACACCCCAGCAAAAAGCAAAAAGCTGTGTTAAACTCTGTGTGTCTAGAATTCCTTTTCAAGTCCTCTCAGGTTTTATGTGGAGTTAGTAGACCACGTTGGGCAGCCACGATCTCATGGTGATACACAGATTAAAAGAAATGGGTTAGATCAAGATGTGAGAGTTGGCCAAGAAGAGGCTAGATATAATGGGCCAGGCAGTAAATTAATTAATACAATTTCCATGTGATTATTTTGGGTCTAAGCTAGCCAGACACCGGGAGCCATGCGGCGGGACATGGCCTGCACACCTCATTACTACAAGAAGCTCCGAAGGAAAGAGTAAATTTAGTGAGTTAAATTCACTGTGACTGTGCTATCTCAAGGATATAAGGGTATTTTTTTCCAATATGAGCACCTAGTCACTAGGAGCCGAGAAGAAAAATGAATATCTCAGGCTCAAGTTTATGGCCACCATTGCTATGAGTAGATCAATCTAAGCAGCAGGAACAGGCTGCACTTTGATGGGTTCTACGATAGCCAAGCATGAAAATCAAAACCTCACATTTAGTATATCAGATGTGAAACATTTGGGCATGATTTTGAACACCTGTTCTCTAGAATCAGTCCTCCATACTTCTTTGTGACGATGAAGGTCAAGGGAACAGAGCCAAGAAGCCCAAGTTCAGCCCTGTACTCAATTGATAAATGATTTCAAGCAAGTTTATCCCCAGTGGACCTTCTTTTCCATGTGTGGGATATAAGAGGATAAGCATGAATAATTTATAAATTCCTTCTAATTCTAAAATTACATGGCCGAAAATAATGTGTTTATCTTGAAATTCAAATCAATATGGTTCCATCTTTCCTAAGAACCAGAGTTAAAGAGTCTTTGAAAGTTAAAACTATAAAGAATCTTAGAAACATTCTAGCACAAATCCCCTCATCCTACTTGTAAAGAAACTGACCACTTGTGTTCATTGGCCTTCCTCCCAGATGCCATTGAAGTATGTTGTTGTTTCAAGTTAACTGCAGACATGGAACTCCCTTTGAATCTGAGAAAATCCAGTTTCATGTTCTCTCACTTTGGAGTCATGTCATTTTAGTGTCAGAAAAAAATATAAATTCAAATTATAGTGGCAATAAGACATCCATGTAAAACTAAGATGGAGTTCAGCATCATAAAATTGAATAATCCCACTAATATCCCAGAGGCAGAACTTGGAGAGAAGCTGGAGTGTCTGGCTATGCACCTCATGTACAGTAGAGTACTGGTCTGTGGGATCAGTTGATACTGACATATCTGAAAAGTAAGGCCAAAAGCAAAGACAGAAATAAAAACTACAATCTGTGTTTCAGAACTGAGCACATGAATTGGAGGACTTGGGGATGGAAGGAAGAATATGTAACAAGCAAGAACACAGCAGACAATGAAACTGCTCCTGGAAGAAGGACCAAGGAGGCCAAGAAGCTTTTGCCCATTAATGGCTTCTCTGTCAGTCATTATCAGACCACCCAAAAAACTCAAGGGCAAAGTAGGCATGGATACTGCTGCTACATGTCTGCCTCCCCATCAGTTGTTGTTATACTATTTTTTATTGATTTTTATTGAGCTCTACATTTTTCTCTGCTCCCCTCCCTGCCTCTCTTCTCCCCTTCAAACCTACCCCAAGGTCTCCATGCTCCCAATTATTTATTTCTTATTGAGATTGTAATTGTATCATTTCTCACTTACCTTTTCTCCCTCCTAGCATTTTTATATACCCCCTTCTTGTTAATTTCAAATTCGTGGCCTCTTTTGTTTTCATTAATTTTTTTAGCATTCATGTATGTAGAAGCATGTGTATCACTAAATATAACCTGCAAAGTTTGTGTAATGTTACTTTAATGTTGTCAGGACTGATCGTTAGGTATTGGAAGTCTCACCAACATCACTACTGAAGCACAAACTGAATGAAGACAGCAACAACAGACACCCTAAACTGCACATGGAAACCCCATGAGACTTCAACCCGGCGCAAAGAACTACATGCAATTAAGGAATGCTGAGATCAGGGGAAATAGTCTTCTGCAAGGAAGAGCACACCAGCCATTGTTTTAAATAGCTTATTTTTAGAAAGCACTCATCATACTATCTATATTGTTGTAATATGGATTTTAAAATATTTTATTGCCAAATAATTTTAAAGATGTTTGAGTCTTTCAGTAGCTAAAACATCAACAAGTTTGGGATGTTACTGATCATGTACCACTCAATAGGAATATATCTTGTTAGATAATAAGTGGACTAAGTGGACCATACTCAGTAATATTTTGGATCATGTTCCTGCTAGGCAGTAATCATTCAGTTTAAAATAATAATACTGCCAAGCATGCAATTACAGTATTGATCTAATTTTACCACAAAAGTATACATATTTCTGATAAGTATTTTCCTAACAATCTGTAAACCCTCATAGTATTATTCTGGGGATTTGAAAGTATCAAAGATAGGTAAATATAGGATATTGAACAATTTTATACTTATCTTTATACAGTTATATAATATTTAGTTTAATAATATTATTCAGAGGAACAAGAAGTTTTTTTCTATTTTTGTTATTTTTATAAATTAAAGATTCTTTTATTTAACTGGTCTTCCTTTTTATATTTTGATTATTTTTAATATTCTCATATGTGTTTATAATATACTATGAACATATTCACCTTGTTACCCTTCCTTGTACCTTTCCAAGTCTTACCAAACTCCTCCTTCTTCCCACCTAATGACCTTCCTATTTCCAAGTCTTTTTATTTTCTACCAATCTTATGCAGGTAACCATGACTGCTGTGTGTTCATGATTCTATTAGCCATGTCATATCCAGCATTTTACAGGACTCTTCCCCATATTCTAGTTCTTCCAATCTTTCCATCTTCTTTTTCATGATTTTAATTGTCTCAGAGAGTCCTGATTAGAGATGAAAACTCAACAATCATTCATTTTTAGCATTTTAACCATCTACGAGTCACTGTATCGTTAACTACTTCAAAAAGACATTTCTCTAGGTAAAGTGGATAGTAGTGATGGTCTAAGTATATGAATGTAAATAGCCAAGTTGGGATACAAATCCATTTAGCTTAATATCAGTAGTATGCTCTACCCCAGAACTTGTGACACCCTCAGGTTTTGGCCCAGGCTTACAATAATAAGTATGTAATTCTTTTTCTCTTTTAGTAGGAAGAACTGCAAATCAAATCAGAAAGCTGTTGGCTGTTGGCGGAGGCTGCTCGTATTAATTAAAAAACTGCTTAGCCAATCACTTAAGCAGCTAGCTAGCTAGCTCTTATATATTAAATTAGCCAATTTCTATTAGTTTATATTTTACCATGAAGCTCGTGGTTTACCAGTAAAGTTCATGGGCATCTGTCTCCTTTGGCAGCTACATGGCTTCTCTTTGACTCTGCCTACTCTCTCTTCTTCTTTCTGCTTGGAATTCCTGCTTTGTCCTATTCTGCTCTGCAATAGGCCCAAAGAGGCTTCTTTATTAACCAGTGGTATTCACAGCATATGGGGGGAATCCCACAGCAGTTGGCTAACCCCCCAAACAATTGTACCATTATCTTATTAGTAGGACCATCTCCCTATTTACATACCTATTGAAATTGTGTAGCCAAATACTGATCTATAAGACATTTTTATTTTTCAAGCTCTTCATTGAGAATTACATGAAGAAAAATCTTATATTCTGAACAACCAAGATCCTCTACCACGCCAAACATGTAGAGTGTCTGAGAAACTGCTTGATCTGTTCCTTGCGGCCAACTGAGCAATAACTGCTTAAAATAGAAAGATATATTTTCTATCTTTTAAGAGATGAGAGCCAGTCTCCCATCATTCATTTCTTCACCCTTCAAGAATAATCTGTTACATGGTAGAAAAGATGGAATTAATTAGGGATTCAGAAAGAAGTTGGAAGTTTCATGACTTCAAGCCATTGGCATTCTAGAACTGACACACAGATGAGTGTATGATTATATATTTCTTGGTATTATCTCCAGAAACAAATATAAATCTGAGTACTAATAGTAAAGATAGCACTGGTTGAATAAATATAATTACAATGAGTTGGATGTAGTGGGCACATTTGGACAATAGGTCCAACACACATTGAGATCAAAAGAAAGTGTATTTCTGGTAAAAAAAAAAACTGAGTCCTGCCTGATACATATATTTATACATTACAAGTTTTATTTTCTCATGAATGGGTTCAACTTGGCAGTGAATGTACCACCTAGTATTTGGTGGTAATCAAAGTAAACAAAATAACCAAAGGCTAATCAAGAGGGATCCATTTCTAAAAGTAGTCTTGATAAAACAAGGATCAAAGTACAATACCAAGATCTCTACCATCTATTCATATTTGCATTTTTCCAATATCTCTTGTATTCTTTTATAGCATCAGACTCTTGATGTCTCCCATATTTCTATTTTTCTCTTGCATTGGATCACAGGATTCTTGGTAGCCCAGATACTTCTTTTCTCTTTGTGGATCATCCCCAGAGTCTTTTTCTAGTCTTCATTTCATGACAGCACATGAATTTCAGATTCTGATTATGATGGCACAATCTGTTCTAGTCCATGTGAGCTGCACAGTCTGGTAGAATGTCTACTTTAGAGGAAGGGAGTACTTGATTGACAGGCCATTGATAGTATGCATTAGAGAATGCAAAAATCCCTACTTGGATACAATGGCCTAGCAGAATTACAAAAGAGCACCTAACAGCAGAGGTACTAAATTAAAAAAGATAAACCAGCACCAAGAAAAGCAAAGAAGAATCTACAGATTGTTTTGGCTGTAAGACATTCCTGGCCTGGGTGGAATGGATATCAGATCATGAATATACAGATAAAATTGGCATTGGTGTCAGGTGAGAAGCAAGGGGATAAATGAGTGGAATCTTAGTTTTAGCATTTTATCCCATATTTCCAACAGAACACACAGTAATTTAACCAATTCATGACTGAATAAGTTATATGCAGAGTGACAGAACTTGTCGGTGTCAGGATTACCTATATATAATGAAATCATTTTTTCCAAGCTGCCTTGAATATTGACACATTAATTGTGTGGCCAAGAGAAAGGATACAAAGAGAACAATAAGGTAAAAGTACAGGAGAACAATTCAAAGATCTTGTTCTATGCAAGTTTGAAGTAGCCCCATAAGGCAAAGCAAAGATATATCAGCAATTCCAGAGAGCATGGCTGTGTTTCTCTGAGATCAAGAAGAAACTATTCTGCAAATATATTAATAAATACCTATGTCTGAAAACTCATTTTCAACATTTAGTCATGTTGATATTTGCAGCACAGATATGGGAGGTGAATACATAATGTACTGGTTGACATGCTATTAGCACTTAAGAGCTGATGGGGTAGAAATAATCAGATGGGTTTTTTCTATTTTTTTTTTTTATTGATGTGACCACTGGTAGACTGACAACATGCCATTCAAGGCTGCAATTCCAAAACTAGCTAGGCAACACAAATTAGAGTAGATGGGTCAAGAAGAGAAGCAATAATCTTAAAATTGGGTGGGAGAGGATGTCAGGATTGAGGGAGTAGTAAGAACATGGGAGGGTGTTTAATGTGTTCAAAATACTTTGCCTGATAACTGTTTCTACAGCCTATCTCTAACTCTGTCTCATCCATTTGGACAACTCTCCCGACTTACTTTCTGTCACCTACACTAGCTTACAAACTGTGAAACATTAAAATCAAAAGTCACCATTTTCTAAACCATAATCTTATCATGTGAGGACTTTGTTTGGAAACTTCAGAAAGCTCTGGATAACATGAAGGAAACTGTCTTCTCTCTTAGCATGCCAGACTCCAAAGCCAGCCTCACTGTCTTTCTTGTAATGCCATCAACTTCCATTTTCATTATTCCTCCCTGTTCCACAGATTCTTCCTGCCTGCCTACCTCCTCATGACTTTGCTACTTGCCTCAGCTACCATACTGCTTTCTCTGGAATTCCTCAACATAGTACACAACTCTCCATCGGAGAATTACACTTTTAGTAGCATTATTTGATAAAGTAATGAAACCTTGCACAAACAAAACAGCCAAAGGAACTAAAGAGATTAAGCATGGGAACAACAGAAATCAAAGATTAAAAAACTAATAACAGACAAGAAATACCATAAGAAGAGGCTGACTCCAGTGGAGCTATGTTGGGAATAGTTTAGATTTCAGATGTGTGATCTGTAGACATAAGCAAAATAGGCTGTACCTTGACAAATTTTGTAATATTAAGATCTTTCATCATGAGAAGAATTCTCTAGAAAAATGTGAATACTAGTTTTCAGGTAATTTCGATGATATGCAAAAAACATGCCTACAAAGATTGGAAAATATGCTGAACTTTTCTATAAGAATTGGCCAATGGGCGATGACTTCATGGAAAGGGATATAGATAGCACTGGAGTTGAGATGAAAACAGTACAGTCCATATACAAGATAAATTACCAGCAATTCTTCCATGACCAGGTTAACATAATTAACCACATACAACTTCCTTCACCATGGGTCTAGAAGGTATTACTTTTGCCAGTGTTATAACTATTTGAGAAATGTATATTGTTAACAAGAATTCCAAGCCTTCAGCTCTCCAACATTACTGGTTAAGGAATTTACAAGTGGCATTATTATAAATATGCATGAATATCTGGGCACATAGACAGGTTCACTAGTGATGTATTGGTATGTAAAGAAATGCTTTAAAATCAGTACACAAAAGTGTGCATAATTTACTCTCCTGTGTTCAGTATAAGTATGGTACATGCAATTCATTCAGGATGGAACACAATAGAGCTTCAAGACTGCCCAACTATTGCTTTTAAAGAGTATTCATGCTCTTATGCCATTATGTTCCCTTGGCCTGGTAAACAATGAAATTCCCAGAAAGTTTTCCAATGCCATTGGTAGGTAAAATCTGAAATTTATGGGTGGTTTAATTTTAAACATTATTAATTGGTTGCAAGATTACCACTGAACAATGCCATGCTGACCTGTCCCATTTGCAATATGTTTCATTTTTTCCTTTTTCTTTGTTTAATAACTTTCAGTGTCAGTTGTACAAATAATCGGTTTAGTTATGATAGTTTCATGCATATGATGTACTTCCTTAATATCCTTTCTTAAGCAAGAGAAAGCTCAGTTAGTACTCAGAAATCTGTATGTAGCTTCAAATGTATTCCACAGAAATTCACATCCTCTGTAGTGCGTATATTATGTGTAAGATACTTTTCAAAACATTGGGTATAAAAAACAAAGAGTTTGGCTGTCCTTGTAATTATCTACATTTAAATGACCTTAACACTCTGTGAGATGTAGTAACCCATGATACTTTTTTTGGGTGGGGGGTTGAGACAGAGTTTCTCTGTGGTTTTTGGAGCCTGTCCTGGAACTAGCTCTTGTAGGCCAGGCTAGCCTCGAACTCACAGAGATCTGCCTGTCTCTGCCTCCCAGGTGCTGGGATTAAAGGCGTGTGCCACCATTGCCCGACAAACACACTTTTAATATAAATCTTCCAGCAATCCATTCACAATGAAGTAGATAATATTTTTTCTGTTAAAAAGTATCTTGCAAAAATGGCTAGACACTTAAGTTTTGTAAAACTATAAAGACAACTATCGAATTTCTAAAGAAAATATAAATACCCTAACACAATGGTTCTCAACCTTGCTAATGCAGTGACCCTTTAAGACATGCAGCTCCTCGTGTTGTGCTGACCCCAGGCATAAAATTACTTTTGTTGCTACTTCATAACTGCAATTTTGCTAGTGTTATGAATTGCAAATATTTGTGTTTTCTGATGGTCTTAGATGATCTCCTGGTGACCCACAGATTGAGAACCACTGTCCTAACACTTTGGAGTATGTGGCTAAGCTTATAAGTAGACTACTTCTACAAGCTTGTGGAAACTGAAGTGTTAGTGCTTCCTAAGTAAAATCAATATGCAAATTTTATTTGGAAACAGGGAGGTAAATGTATCTTTGTGTGTAGACATGATGGGAAGTGTAAAACCCTTGTCCTTTTGGTTTAAGAATACACAAAGGGGACTATTGTTCTCAGAGAGAGCAGGGGCCATATTTCTAAGTGGTGCTAGGGAGGCACAAAGTGCCAGGCAATGCAGAGTCATTTCCAATGTGTTTCTGCAAATTACAGATTATATTCTGTGGAATTACTTCCCAGGTTACGAAAGGGGCCCAGTCTCTTAAGCACAAATGAGAAAGGTGATGGGACTTAGTGAGTAAGACAGAATGGGTTCCAAGCCTTGCTTCTGTGTATGGATATCTCAAAGACTTGAGGAAGTCACTAACTTCAGAAAATGAAGGGGATCCAGATACAAGACAAGGATAAGAAACAGACAGGAAGGGTGGCTGGCTAGTTGCAGAGAGAGTAGTCAGAAGCAGTCTCTTTCTTTCAAGCTGGAAGCACTTAACAATTTTTTACTATTTGCTGCCAGAAATAGTAAATGATCTTAATTGGAGTAGATTACATAGAAGATACAGAATTTGTGGTACTGGTGAATCTCAACATGGGGATTCCCATTAGAACCGTTGAAACTAAATATTTTCAGTGAAACACCACCATTAAAAACCCAAGGTGGTCAGTCTTTAAACACATACTCAACCGACATTGGCCAAACACACTCCACGATCACTTTGCTAGATGGTAAAGTTCAAAAAGTAAAGGCGCCATCATTCCCTTCAAGGAACTCACCTTAGAACTAGAGATGTATGGAGACAGTTATACTCCTTTAGGTTTCAAGTGATTTGATTAGAATGTGTACAGTGAAGGTAAAATGCCTACCAGAGAAATGAGAAGGAAGGAATAAACATAGATCTCAGAGGAATTGAGCTAAATCTGTAAAGAAAAGTTTGACAATCAAGACTGTGGGGGTGTGGTCTTGCCATCTAGGGAGATGTAATCAATCAACTTTTACCAGTGTAATAGAACAGGGGAATCAAGATTAGCATAACATTATTTCTGGCAACGATTTGTCTCTTTTGACTTTTTGCGTGGTGGCCATTCCCTCATATGAGCCCTTGTTCCCTTCCTCCTTTTTCAAATCCTTTGTGATAATCACTTTCCTAGGGTCTTACTTTCTTCCATCTACATCCTCTCCCTATGTGATTGTATGTTTGCCTGCACAAATTTTGTTCATGCATACATCTATTTAATGATGTCTAGATCATTATATCACTTCGACGTCTCCACCAAATAATCATCTTCTAGAAAAAGAAAACCAACAAAATAATTCTCACACTTTTTTATTCCCAAACATGCTACAATCCAGTCTTCAATATACAGGACAATACCATCCACTGATTATTCAAACGGAAAAGCTTCAGAATCATACATAATTCTTCTTTTTCTTATTTCCTATGTCAGATAAACTAGAGTATCCTTGTAACTTTAGGTTAAGATAAGAAGTGTTATAATTTCCATTCTTTCAGCCTACAACAGTCCATTGCATGTGTGTGCGTGCACACACACACACACACACACATACACACACACTATATTTTCTTTGTCCATTCATTTATTGTTGGGTAGATCTGACTATTGTACATTGCATTGCCATAAACACACATATGCAAATATCTTTACAGCATATAAATACCCAGAAATTGTCAGATGTTATCTATGCCTCAGATTTTGACACATACAAACGATTCATTGGTATAAGCCTTTAAAGATAATACTGTCAGGGTTGGAGAGAGCTCAGAGGTTAAGGGCACTGGCGGCTCTTCTAGAGGTCCTAAGATCAGTTCCTAGCAACCTCATGGTGGCTCACAACCATCTGTAATGAGATCTGGTGCCCTTTCCTGGTGTGCAGGCAAATGTGCAGGCAGAACATTGTATACATAATAAATAAATAAATCTTTAAAAAAGATAACACTACTGTCATTCAATCTTCTTTGCAAAATTAAAGCTAAGGTCATTTATTAGAAGTAAAATGAATGTCTTGGAAATTGAATATTACCATCACTTCCTGAGTCTTTTGGCTAATAGCATGTGTAAAACCCAATGTTAAGTCACTCAAATTTTGTGCTCTAAATAGATGCACTAGGTTGCCTATAAATTCTTTGTTTCTTGCAAATTCAAACAAAAATGCCACCAACCACCTAAAGAATCTCATTTCCTCAATAAAATCAGAGCAGAATAAAGTTATTTTATATACATATGTTGATGTACCTTCTTTACCGAAAACATACTTTGGACAACCAGTAAAACAAAAACAACAAACTCACTTTCAGAGTTCCCTTGTAATATGGTTGGGCAGAAATTGAAATTCCACAGAGTAAAAGACTAAAATATCCATCATTGTTAACTGCTACACTGTGGGTGGCTGAGAGAGAAATCTCTCCAGGGTCTAGGACCCTAAGCAGGCAACAATAAATTCATTTATTTTATAGGGAATTTTAAAATAAAAATCTTTACTTTTAGGGGTCTCTTTTATCTCTAAAGTGCATCCTAAATATTTACTGTTCAGATTTCGTTAATAGAAGTACCATGTTTTTTTCACATGACACACAGCAATAACCCCAGATTGACCTGGAAGATCGGGTCCAGTGAGTGATAAATCCACTGGCCCCAGTTTGGGAAGAAAGTATTTTCTCAAGATCACAACACCAGACATACACACAATCCTACAGACACTTTCAGAAGTGCCCCCTAGTAAAATCACGACAGGCACTTTGATCTTGGTCCCTCGCTTTTTGTAACATGTCAGCATACCTGGGATTAGTAGCCAGATAGAAGTTAGAGCAAAAATCAAACAAGCAGTGAAGAGGGAGTGGGCAGGGTCATGTGTTTGCCTCCATACTTGCACACCAAGGTGAAAAGTGCAGCCTGCACTCCGGTCAAATATGGGATATAAACAGACATAAAAGCAGGATTATCTCTCTTCCATGGGACTATGCCCCGCCCCCAATCAATGGCTGATTTGTGACAAAAGAGCTAAGTCAATATTGAAACAAAAGATACTGGCTGCATTCAGCTCAACCCTAATCTCAGGTAAACTTGTACAAAGTTCAATAAGTATTCATTCCTCTGGTTGCGATTCTACCAGACTCGGAAGAACTACTGGTGGGGAGGGGCACGCAGACCCACCCCTCGCTTCATGGGGAGTCCGTTCTTCTCCTTTCCTCTTTGGCTCTTGACAGATTGCTCTTTGCAGACCTTTTTTGTTCTAACTCTAGGTCAGCCAGCAGGAGCTTCTAACTGGAAAGCTAGCAGTCAGGGAGCGGCTGTTCGTCTGTGTCCTGCCTTCCTAAAGGAAACGGTACCTAGGAACAGTGTCCTCTGCAAGTGAGAAAGAATGCTGATGCTGAACGGGCAGATTTCCCTTGGCTTAAGTAATTCAAGCTGGGACAGCAACCGGTCAAGCCTGAGGCAAAGTGTATTGGCCTTAGAAGTGATGCTGTAACAGACCTCCTTAAATAATATTTTACATCAGATCCAATACCTCTCTTAGCAAGGATTTTTTGGAGTAGAGGTGTGAAGTAGCTGAATTCTGTGAAACATGATTTCCACTTCTGAAATGTGTCATGCTTCAAACGCAACCTCTTCAAATGACCTCTATTCAGAAGAATTTGGTTTACTTTTCCAAAGAATATTAAAGGGGAAAAAAAGAGATAAATCCTGAAAAAGTTATGTGACTATTATCATCTCTGATATTATAGGTGTATTTCGAATCCACATTTCTACCATTTTACTTCGGGGCTGGTTTGCATGCTTAGCACCTGTGCTCTGTAATACACCAGCACTGAGTGAGATGAGCACCTGCCTCATCTCCTCAGCAAGTTCTTTCTTCAGGAGAAGGTGGTTTATTACATACCTGCAGTCAATGGAGTATGCAAGTCAGACACTCAGTAAACTCTTGGAATATTGAAATCAATGAATGGCTTTCTTTGATATGGGAAACTAGACATTCACATGTAGAAAATTAAAACGAAATCACCTTATTCCAAAACAAACATAAATAAAAGTCAAAGAACCTAATGAAGAACCTGGAACATCAAAACTGCTAGAGGAAAGTATATGAAAAACACATAAGACATGGACAGGGTCTATTTAGAACACAGAAGCTTAGAAGATAATGATGATGACTGACAAAGAGGCTAACATCAAATTAAAAATTTTCTGCATAGTTACAGAAGCCATTAACAGAGTAAAGAGACAGCCCACATCATGGGAGGAGATCTTAGGCAGTTATCCATCTGATAGTGAGTAAGCATGCAGAATATATAAAGAACCCCCAAAATTAAGTACCAGAAGAACAAATAATCAGATTAATAAGTGATCTAAAGAACTAAACAGATATTTGTCACACAAGTAAAAATGGCCAATAAATAAATGAAGAAATAGTCAACATCTTTAGCTATTAGTAAAACGCAAAACTACATCGAGGTTCTAAACCACCCCACTCAGGATAGTGCCACCAAAAAAAACAAACTACAACAAATGCTAATTAGAATGCAAAGAAATGAACTCTTTACACACTGTAGATAAAAATACAATAGTTTAGATACTACAAAGTGAATAGAATGAGTATTCAAAAAATTAAAAGTGGAATCAGTCTATGATCCAGTTTTACTACTCCTGTGTGTAAGTTTCATATCTCCAGGTACCTGAGCACTGTGTTTATTGCAGTGCTACTCATAATAACAAAACCATAGAAACAGACAGAAAAATATGGTGTTTGCAAGCTTGAATACTGCTGGAAGAAAGGTGGGAAAGATTCTAAGAGCTGGAAATATGTCTGCTCTGAGACATCTTCTATGTACAACAGGAAAACTGCACCTATGAGTTCTCAACAATAAGAGTGTCTGAGCAAGACCAGCATAATGACAACACAAGTTGGCAAGCAGAAATGACTACAGGCGGGATTCCATATGGTCTCACCCTTAGATAAAGTTACAGGTGGCTTACTTCTGCTGAAAGAGGGAGAAATGGTACCTTTTAGGGACAAGGTCCAACAGACTGTCCAATCCCAGTGGTTAGCCCTGGACACATGTATATAGAAGCAAAGTGAAATGGGTTCAGTAGGTTATATATACATGTGCATATATATATGTGTATATGAATATATATGTGTGTGTATATATATACCTGTGTATATGTGCAACAATAATAATTTAAAAGGAGAATACTAATTTGTGAAGGAAAAGATGAGAAATCGAAACAGGGAGCGGGAAAGGAGTGGGAAGGACAGGAATGATGTGCTCATGTATGAAGATCTCAAAAAATAAAATTATTACATAAAATATAATTAAAAAGTCATGTGATTTGCAGAAAAGGTGAAAAGAACATCATAATTTAAGTGAATGTCAGTTGAGGACCAGTAGCCCGTGTTTTCTTTCATATGGGTTATTTTGACAAAAATGTCTTATTAAAGTAGAAGTGTGAATGTTAAGGGAAAGAAAGAAGATGGGGGAAGTAAGAGGAGGAATAATTATGGTAATGAAGGCAAGGCTACAATCAGCCAACATTATCCATACATATAAAACTTTCATAATGAAATCCATTGTTTCTGCAAGTTGTAATTAATATATGTTGTTATCAAAGAAAAAGAGCTATATCTAGCCGATTTCTGACTTTCCTTATACAAGTTCTAATTGGCACATATCAACTGTACACATCCATGGAGTATATTGTGATGTTCAACATATGTATACAATATTTAGTGGTCAAATTAGGGTGAGAAGTACACCCATCACCTTGAAAATGTATTAGTTCTTTATGTTGGGAATGCTCAAATTCATTTCTCTTTTATTAACTGATGTGGGATTCCCTTATGTATTCTCTGAATATCATTGGTTAATAAAGAAACTGTCTTGGGCCTGCCCAGAGGTAGGCAGGGAAAACTAAACTGAATGCTGGGAGAAAGAAGGAATCAGTGAGAAGCCATGTAGCCCTGCCAGAGATAGACACTGGAGGGAACTTTACTAGTAAGCCACAGCCATGTGGCCATACACAGATTAATGGAGATGGGTTAAATTAATATGTAAGAGTTAGTACATAAGAAGCTAGGGCTAATGGGCCAAGCAGTGATTTAAATAATACAGTTTCTTTGTGGTTATTTCTGAGCAGGCAGGCATCCAGGAAACAAACCAGTGGCCTCCTTGCAACAATTAACTATAGATATCCTCCATGGTTAAAATAGCACAATATGCTTCTTTCAAAATGTGTTGTTGCTATTGTTGACTACACTTCTCTATCAATCAAAAACGTCAAACACACACACACCATACAAACAAACACTCATGCATTTTTTTAAATATCTGGTAAAGGAAGCTATTTCTTTCCTCTATTATTAATACACTAAGGTTTAATCTGGTTTAATTTACTACTGAGTACTTGGGAAACTGAGGCAGAATGATTGAGTTCAATATCTACCTAGGCTGAAGGGCTATAGAGGGAGTCCAAAGTAAGTTTATTCAATTATGTGAGACCTTGTGTCAAAAAATAAACATTTTTAAAGAATGTTTTTCAGTAGTGGACAGCCTTCTCAGTACATACCTATTTCTACTAGATGGTCTCTTGTTCTTTATAGATGATAATCACCCAGTGAGCAGTCAGTGCCAGTCAGGACTGGAGCCCATATATCTAATTCTTGAATCACACAATTTCCGCACTATCTTATGATGTCTTCCCATTTCCTCCTCCTAACCTCTGAGGACTTTCATTTAAAATATTGAGTAATTATTACTGATTTCTGCCCATACATCAGGCACTGATGAAAGCTAAGTTCTAATAGTCCTATAAGAAGAAATAAAGCTTAATCCCAGCCTTAGATTCTACAGAATTAGATTTATGCTGCCCATAAGGAGAAAATAACAGAATGCTAAAATAGTCATGATATTAATAATAATTATTAAATAATAGAGCAAAAATAGATATATGTTCAGCCAACAACATAAGAAAATAGCCAGGAGTAAGAAGCCAATCACAGCCTCTATTGCTATTTTCCCAGGACCTCCACAGCGAGAACACTAAGCTGGTAGACAAAATGTCTAGTTCTCTAACTGTCTTAGTTCAGGTTTACATTGCTGTGATAAAACACTATGACAAAACTCAATTTGGGAGGGAAAGGATTTATTTAAATACTACAGATCCACATTATAGATCACCATGAAGTGAAATCAGGGCAGGAACTCAAAACAGGAACCTGGAAACAGAAACTGAAGCAGAAGCTGTGGAAGAATGCTCCTTACTACTGACCTGCTACTCATGGCTTGCTCAACCTGCTTTCTCAGCACCTAGGACTGCTAGCCCAGGTTAGGGAATGCCAACAATGGGCTGGAATTTCTCACAGCAGTCATTAATCCAGAACTATGCCCTGCAGACCTGGCTATAGCCCAATCTTATGAAGTTATCTTTTTCAATTACAATTCCTTCTCTCTAGATGCTTCTACTTTTGTCACATTGACCACAAACAAACAAACAAAAACCAGCCAGCTTAATATCCATAGTGATTTGGGGGGGTCACTTATATCCATCTTCCATACCCTGTTTGCACAGGCTAACGCCATGGGAAAGGTAAAGGGTAAAGAGAATCAAGAATAGGCTAAATTCACTGCTGAGAATAAGCTGGGGTAAATCTTTTATGAAAAGTTTGTTTTACTTAAGTATCTTCCCCCTCTTCCTGTTAGCCCATTTTCCATTTTCTGGGTCAATGTGACAGTTGAAATCAACAAAAATATTACTTCCCTACCACTAAAGTATAAGTTAATTTCAATGTTTAGTGTAATGAGCTCAAAGTATTGGGGCTGGGGGCAGTAAGGAGGATTCCTGGCAAAGACAGATAGTCCTATTTTTAAAAACTCCACTCAGTTAATAATTAGATGACATAAAGTTTGCAAACAATGAGAAGGGAACAGGAATTTTTTTTCTTTTCTTTCAAAAAATTTTAATCACCAGGTCTATTATTTTGTTTAAACCCTGAATGCTAGTATATTGCATGCATTGTGGATAGTTTCTTAAAAGAAAAGTATAAAACTATTTTATTACCCACTGTTGCCTCATATTTACTGTAAAGTAAATAGCAGTCATAGGTAACAGCTCCTTTTCTCCTAAATTACTACTTCCCCATTCTCTCCAGAGACATAGCTAACTCCAGTTTGACAAAGACTGATCCTCAGTCCAGACAGAAGAAGTTGTGCTTTTCACAATGCCCCACCTACTCCATCCACTTTCCAGTGCTCTGTGGCTGAGTTCCAAATCATACCCAAACTGCTCTGGGCTCAGAGTCTCTCACTAGCCCCAGCAAAATCAGCTTGTTTCTAACTGGCTTTCCTTGTTCAGATGAGTCTTTGAATTTTGCCTTTCCCTGAGCTAACAACAGGCTAAGAGTTATGTCCAAACGAATCAGAAACATATGGCAGGCATTTCTCCTAGCACTGCACCGAGATTTTATAATTCAAGAACAGTCCACTTTAGAGGCAAAGTGCGCTTTGGGAAGCTGTTGGAAGGCCAGTGGCGTGGGACTGAAGATGCTCCATAAATGCAGAAGACAAGCTCATTTGGCCTTGATTTTGCCATCCAGAGTTATGAGGGAGAACACCAAGTCCTCACGGGAATCACTGGGAGAACTTTCCATTTGCCGGCATTCTCCACATTTCCTTCCCTCCCTTGACTCGTTTCTGACACCCTCACCTTTGCCCAGCCCTTCTGCTTTCTTCAACCAAGACTTATTGGCCTAAGACCTACATGAAACATAAATAGAGGCTCCAATGCTGAATGTGACTGAATTCTGGCCCAGGACTACCTTTCATTACTATCGCTGCTCATGGAGGGCTGAGCTGAAGATGCCCTTTTAACTGTGTTAGCTCATTGCATTTTATCTACTGCAGATTTCAACTAGATAACCAGGGAGTGAGTCAGACTAGACCTTATCCAGGGATGGTGAGGGAAACCCCAGAAGCTTAAATGCTTTAAAACCCAGGCAGGAGATCAGAACTATATGACAGGACCATCCTTTGCCCTGTGCAAGGCTGATACCCCTGGTGCCCATCCTCTCAAGATCACTTGAATGACACAGAACAGCTAGGACTCTGGGGGAGGCCTGTGAGCGAGCAGTCCATTTCCATTGATTTTCACCAAAACAAACAAGCAAAGCTGCTGAGGCCTGCATGGGAGATTGTCCTTTGGAAAGCTGATGCAACAGTGTCCAGTGGAATAAATCAGGCATGACAGCACTGGAAGCCAGATTCAAATCTTTAACACCTCTGCCTACACAAGTGGCCTTAGTCAATTACTATCACGAACCTCACTTTTCTCATCTGTCAAATGGGCGATCTTAGACCATCCCACCTCACATGTAGTAAGAGCTACCTAGAATTTTAAATAACCAACTAAGACTTCCTAGCGATGTTGATAAATGCACAAGATGCAATTACTGGCCATGTGAGTAGCTCCAGGAGTGCAGAAGTTCCTTGGTTATTGCAATGCGATGGGTGAGGGATATTGCTAAAGAAGCCTCTGTACATCTTCTCTCCCAGACCTTTCCTAGGCTATTAAGTGAAAACTGTGACCCTCTCTCTCTTCTTGACTCCTCCTGGCTACTTCTGGTTTCTGGCAAAAGCGTTCTCATGGGGGATGCTCTAGAGAAGCCAGTGAGTCTCAGAACCACCTTTCAGGGTGCTACAGGCACTGCCTCATCTCACAGCCTGGTTGCATCCTCACAGCACGTAGACTGGCAAGAAGAAGGAGGGCAATAGCCATCTGGAGACACTGGGAATCTGGAGGGACAGATATGAAATACAGCCAGAGAAATGATCAAAGGCTTCCCTTGGACAGAATCACGGTCGCCCACTGACAGGGACTATGAAGAAGCTCAGCCCTGCAGTTTTCACTCACCAATGCTCACAATTAGGAAGATGCAGGAGGATCATCTTTAGAGCACTTGGGGCATTACTACAGAGAGTATGCTGCAGAGGAGGAGGACAGGGTAAGAAGAAAGAAAAAGAGGGAAAAGAATACATTGAAGATTAAAGAGATTTCAATGGAACAGAGGGTGGGCAAATCTCTAGGGTACAGTTGCCTGCATTTTGTGGAATGACTTTCAAGCTATCCCCTTTGACTATTGTTCTAAAGAAAAGCTATGACCTCTGTTTAGAGAAAACAAATTGCAGTAGCATGATCTGGTGCGGGAGAATTGTTTGCATTCTGTCAATCATGATTTAAATAAACACTGATTGGCCATTAGCCAGGCAGGAAGTATAGGTGGGAAAACCAGACAGGAAGTACAGGTGAGGCAAGGAGAACAGGAGTATTCTGGGAAGAAGGAAGTTCTTTCCCAGTTCTGCCCAGACCACCGAAGAAGCAGGATGTGACCTGCCCCGCTGAAAAAGGTACTAAGCCATGTGGCTAACATAGATAAGAATGGGTTAATATATGTTATAAGAGCTAATACGAAGCCTGAGCTAATGGGCCAATCAGTTTATCATTAATATAGACCTCTCTGTGTGATTTCTTTGGGGCTTAACGACTGTGGGAACTAGGCGGGACAGAAACCCCAACAAGCAGGCTCTCATGTTACAATGATCTATTTATTCTGTCACTTTTTCCAAAGTCTAATGGACATCAAACTCAGACATACCTCTATGGCTGCATTATCTGCCCTTTGGAAAATACTATAGAAAATAAAAAGGAAAGGCAAGCATGTGGGTATGTGCCTGAACATGCATGTATGTGTGGTTATGTGGGGTGTGTGTGTGTGTATGTGGTATATGTGTGTGGGGGGTGTTGTGTGTTATGTTTGTGTGTGTTTATGGTATACGTGATATGTGTGTGTGGTGTATATGTGTGTGGGGGTGTGTGGTGTATGTGTCTGTGTGTGTGGTATGTGTGATGTTTGTGTGTGTTTATGGTATGTGTGGTGGGTGTGTGGTGTGTGTATGTGGTGTGTGTGTGTGTGCACATGTGCATGTGTCAGGTGGGTAGAATGGCTTTTCTCTAGGGTCTGGGTACATTTCACTTCTGAGGTCCTTCCAGTAGAGAGGCTGAGAGAAGCAAGCTCAGCTCAGGTTTCACAAGCTTCACCCTGTCTAAAAGCTGGGTCTATTCCAGTGGCTGATTACAGTTCTCACAAATGCCATACTTTATCACTCCAATGACTATTAATTTAGGGGAAATAATTGCTAGCAAGAGTAAAACAGAAAGAAAAACACAGCCCGCTACTCCCGTGCTCTCCCTGAGACAACCTTCTTCTCATCTGGTCGTTTCCTTTGTCCCAAAATAGACAAGTCCACCTTGGCCTAAAGTACCATGGTGTAGCAATTTGGCAAACATACACCACATTCTTCTAATTAGGCAACTGTACACAGACCTTTGCCATGGTGATGGTAGAAAACTACTGTTCAGACCCCATTTCCCACTGTTCAAGTGATAAATGAGCCCAGGACTGTACTCCCTAGAGCCAAGCAGGCCCTGTCTCTGGACAAAGGCCAGGGAAAACATAACAAGATTTATAAGAGCCAGAGGCAGGGTGAGGAAGAGTCACAGGGTATGGGGGGAAGGACCACAGGAGGAAATGGGGTGAAGCTTAGCAGTTCCTTGTCACTATACGGCAACAGGGTAAGGACAGGAGGGGGCAGAGGGAGGGTCCTGGAAGAATGAGTGGCCCTGGTCAGAGAGCCTGGCGAAGAAGAGCTCCACAGCCCCTGTCTTTGGAAAGAATGAGAGATGCTCCTGGAACCCCAGCCTGGTTTTGTCATCCATCCCATTTCCTTCTAAAGAGACACAGTGAAAGGAACACACTTAAAACCGGGAGACAAATGGAGACAGGGAAGGAGCCATCATGTGCTGTTGAGAAGAAAAGGCATGATGGTACAATTAAAGATATTTACCAGAGACATTTGAGCCCCATTACATGCTGGCCTACAGTATTTGAGGAAGAGCTGTTTTATATCATTAAAGACAAAAGCCAGGTCTATAGGTAAGCTTTAAGAACAATAAACATCCTGAATTCAAGAATAAGTCTGTCAAATGAAGGGATATTGATTTTGGAGCAAGGAATATTATGTCAAACAACATTAGTTTAATTGATCTGAATTTAGTTTAAGTACTAAAAGCATTTATATACAAACAGCAAATGAAAATTAACTGCAGCTGAGCCCCACTGCTGATCCTCAAGGGCCCCCACTTTTGGAGGGGAACCTGGCACTGGATGGACCTGGTTACAGACCTGTGCTTGCTTGGAGCGGCTGGGGTTTCTTCCCAGCACCACAATGAGGAAGGCAATGTGCTTTGTCTCAGAGTAGGAACATTTAACACCGCCCCTGACTTTTCAAAATACACAAATGGCTGTTTCATGTTCTGAAGGAATTCATTAAAAAAAAAAAAAAGCAGGGGTGAGGCCAGGAACAAGTCAGTACCCAAGCTAGAGAAAGGCTCTGTCCCAAGGTGCACAGAGAGGGACAAGAGATGCTAATGCAGTGGTTCTCCACCTGAGGCTCACAGCTCTTTTTAGGGAGTCAAATGATCCTTTTGTAGTGGTCACCTAAGACCTTTGGAAAACCCAAATATTATTATTTATAACAGTAGCAAAATTAGAGTTATGAAGAAACTCTATTTTTATGGTTGGGGATCACCAAAACATGAGGAACTGTATTAAAGAACCACAGCATTAAAAACATTTAGAACCACTGCTCTAAAGGCTTGCTGAGACTCAATCCCATATGAACAATGGCCTACATATCTACTTAGGACACCCCCCCCTTATAGCTAAAGGTAGGAACTGGAAGGTGCAGAAAGCCCCTGAACTTGCCTGGGACAGAACAGTACTCATGATACTAGCTTATGTGCCTACAAAGGAGTAACATGGAAGAAGACATCAAAATGTTCTAAATCTATTGTATGCCCATATTCATGTTTTATACTTTCAAAGAAACAAACAAATAAAAAAAATGGGATCCGCCACAGTTTTCTTCCTAATCTCCGTACACCAGCATCTCAAAGAAGCTAGGGAAGTGATCATATTGTCTCCTTAGTACCAAAGCCTCATGGGTAAGAGGAAATATGGTTCTGTTGAAGGGGAAAACGCTGACCCCTTTAAAAGTATGCTGGTCCCAGCACCCTTGTCCTCTCATAGGGCCCTATTGGTAAGGGTGTGAAGACTCCATTATGTGTTGGCCTGATATTTAATGCCTGGTTAGTGTAGGAGCCAACCATGCTGTCACTTGGTTTTTGGAAGGCCTGACAAAAGGCTGAAGGTGGTGTTCTGTTTATGTCTTGCCATTTGAACATTCTTTCTTTGAGAGCCATTTTGACACTCCAAGGACAAAGGGCAGTCAAGTCTTATACTATATGTAGACCTGAAAAAATTCTCTCCATCTCCAATTCTAGGCTTCCACTTTGATTACAAGACTCTGAATATTTTTGGATTCATATCTTCTGGAAGAGCATGGCCAAAGACCTCAAATGGCCTAACTCCTTAATACTCTATCTATGCATTGAACCACATGAATGAAGTTCACACCCAGGATTTTAGCTTGAGGAGACTTTCGTCTATGTTCTCAAGGTATGAGACTCATTCCATCTCCATCCCGATTTCTCCTTCCTGAGACCTTTTCTGATGCCATCCATCAATGGAAGCATTTGCTCTTGTTTTTTTCTTCCTCGTGGAATCTCCTGTCTTGCCACTCACATGTTCCAGCTGCTAGGCTCCTGGGATAAGATCTTGAAAACCATTTTCTTGCCACATTCCTGGGTTTAAGGAGCAAGCCATCTACTGCATGAACATGAGCGTATAATTTCAATAAAACATCCTAAGTGATAAAACAGATGTAAGAAAGAATACATTGAGAGCAGAGAAGAGGATCATTGAACCAATCTGGAAATTCAGAAAAGAATTGCTTGGTTGTGATAAAAATCTGCTCATGGTGCTGAGGTACTCTGTGTGCTTGTGCATGGAAGACTGGCAAAAGCCTGTCAACAGGACCCTAGGCAGTCACATGAGTGGCTTCGTATCCTCTTTATTGCTTTCTTTCCCCTTGTGAGAAGCAGATGGTCTTTTGTTTGACTCAGTCTCCTCTATTTCTTAGATATGTGAGATTGTATGAGCCACTTAACCTTCCCAGACCTGTTTCCTCCTGTGAATATATAGAAAATACCAGCTGTTCTATCTCCCAACACAGAATGGGGAAGGGAGTTTAAGCAGAGAGGATGTGGCAATGAGAACCTCTACAAACAAAAGGACAAGCATCACAGGTTCTTAGCCCTAGGGTACTTAGGAAACCAGAAAGAAAAATGAAAGGCAGACAGTGGTGAGGCTATCTGTGTATTCATTTTAGAAAAAAAAAACTTCTCTAATGATCCTTTCAACATGACACTAAATAAGTCTTATCACTTTCCCATGCCCGATCCTCCCCCTCAGTATAAGAGTAGAAAATTGGTATCAATTTCTGATGTCTCTTCCAGTTTTGATTTCTAAGAGCAGAGTTGTAAGTTCACTGGGGCAATCTTCAAATTCCTGAAGACCTTATTTAAATCTACTTTCTGGCATGTAACTAGTAACTGTATGAATATTACAAATTATAAAATATTAAGTAAATATAAACACATATACATAAACACATGAGAGTACTCAGTACATATGTATATATAGCGCAATATCAGCCCAATGCCTGGAGTTTCTCTTTCTTTCAGTATTCACAGTATTGGGCTCAGTACCAAAATTTTCCTCCAAGTTTCTGAATCTTGTTCCTACAAAGATCTGTTTTCTCTTTCTCTGGTTGAAAGAAGTGAATGCCGGGTCCTGTGCCAAGGACTTGGAGGCTGCCTAACAGTGAGCTATGACATTTGGGGTGTGCCCCTTTCTCTGTGACAACTCTGTGGGGGTGAAGCAAGGCGTGCAATGACCTTATTGGATTCAAGTATCGAGGGTCTGGGCATGAAGTGGACTCTCCTGCTCTGTATCTTCATAATTCCTGCCACTGGATCCTGGTACATCAGTGCCTGAGGCTAACGAGAAGGACCTACTTTCAAAGAGTCACCATCATTAGTGCTGTTTCTCTCCCTGTTTACAGAACACTAGGGACCTTAGTGTGATGTAAGGTGGAGAACAGAGGTAGAAAATGGGGTCATGGACATAGGTACTCTAGAGAGATCCTAGCTATCTCCTGTTATTGTGACAGAAAGTGGTTCAGAAGAAAGCCCCAGGAAATGGAGACTGTTTCTGTAGACACAGTTCAGCTACTTTGGTTTGTTGAACCAGTACTATAACCCAACAGTGCGAGGTGGGTAAAGACAAGTATTCCATAGCTCCTGGATTTGAGAAACAAAATATCTACTAGGATAAATATGAAAATGAAGAGATAATAAAATATATGTAAGAAAGAATGCTTTGAGAGCACAGAAAGTGGACACTAATTAACCAATGTAGAAATACGGGAAAACTATTTCTTGGTTGTGATAAAAATCTGCTCATGGAGAAGTTCAAGGGTGCTTCTTGTTGGTCACAGTGTGTTCTTGCCTTTGTCTCACAAATAAATTCACTCCAACCCTGTTAGTGAGCCAGGGAAGTGACCTTTACCTCAATTGGCATATGGCAAGACTCTGGAGGAAATAAAACAGACAAAAGTTATGTAAAAAGGGCAAACTTGGGTATAGATCTTGTGAATTTGAGAAAAAGTATAATAAACAGAGAGAACAAGGGTGCAATTTTTGGAATATTTTGTCCTGTTAGAATCTTGATACAAGGGTGGGGCAGAGAGTCTGAAGATTTTCATAGTCTGGGATGTTAAAAAATCATTTCATTTGCGCTGACCACAGCTATCTGGTATACCAGTGTCCACTATATCTTTTAGCATATCACCCTACTTGTGGATCAGAAGCACGTGCTTTGGGCCAGGCAGATTTTGTTCTCTTTTCTATCAATGCCTATCAGATGTACTTTAACTTAGTCCATGCCCCATCTTCTTGCTATTTTGTGGCATAGCATCAAGCTGCTTAGACTGCCTCTCAATCTTGCTATGTACTGGACCTGGAATTGAACTGGTCCTTCAACTTTCAGCTGCCAACTATAGGTATACCTACTACAGTTAGGAGTAGGTGTAAATCTCCACACTTGACTCTCATCCTTAAGAACACATCTCAAAAACTTTACCCACCTGTCCATACCTAGCACATTAAACTCTGTCCTTAGGTCTTATTCTAGACTAAGTTATCATTTGTGACATATTGTTTTCTCTACCAATCAAACGGTTGGTGAAATAATGATGTTAGTTAATTTAATCATATCTCCCTAGACCCTACCAGATGGTAATTGCTTCAGAAACATTTGAGCAAGTGTATGGGCAAAGAGAAAAATGACCAAAGGTTGACAATCTTAAAATATAGTGTCAGTGGCTGATCCTTAGCTTCATGCTTGAGGGCATATACAGATCTGGAAAATCGTATCAGAATTCTGTCAATGAAAAGAAGCCTGTCTGACTATAAATTTGTGTTATTCTCTAAACCAAGAAAAGTACAGCAATTTAAAGTTGACTAAAAATTTAAGGAGACAGCACTTATTTGGAAAAAGAACACATGAATATATGAATATTTACTCACCTTATTGATTATATATGTGTACATATACATCATATGTATATTTAGTATATATTAAAGATATATCGTTATATTTCATATATGTGTATATATATAAAATCAATAAGTATTTGAACTAGAATATTTGACAAATTAGCAAAGATTACATGAAGACAAGCAAGACTTGAAAATCTATGGGCATCATAGAAGGTAGAGAAGTTCACAATATTTTTCAAGCTTGTTCATCTTCAGCGAACAGATCAGAAAGAGCCTAAGAAGAGTCAAGGACAGAGCAAAGCAGGAGAGGAACAGGAGCCTAGCAGAACGAACAAGAACATTTGTTGCACCCTATACTTATAACCCCACAAGAAATGGTGACCTGTGTCCGAGGCAGAAGTGCTGGGAAAGCCCTCAGTGCCTATGGGGAAGGCAAAAAGGTGGTGTGGAGTACTGCTCCTGGGGAGAAAGAGAAGTATATGTGTATCTCACAAATATGCTGGAGTGGGACAGAGGGGAGAGAAAGCAAACCCTAGTGATCAAGCCCAAGCATATGATCCCAAAACAAGGCCTCCCTTTAAGAAGTGATACTCCACTGGGCTAAGAAACTTGAGCCAAAAAGCAGTGTAGACACTTCTAGAGAGAAAGGATGGCAAGCTCACAAAGGGAGCCCACGTATGTCTCAGAATCCTTAGGTCGTTCTGGTTATCTTCCCACACCCGGATACAAATGACCTCTAAACAAAATGAAAACTTATCAAGAACTAATGGAATACAAGTCAATAAGAGCATCTGAACCACTGACAACATTTTTTTTTACTTCATGAACAGATGGTTATGTACATGAATATACACATACAAAATAGCTATGGGTTTCTGGGTGCAGATTTTATTGTAGACATACTGCAGAAATCTAAACAATTATGAAGTTCATGAAGACAAACCAGTAGAGGTGCCACTTAGAGTGATTGATATTATACATAGAAGACGACTATGCGATTTTTATTACATTCCCCTTCATGTATTGTTTCTGATGTAGCTACTGAAATTATGTAAATACAATTATCCTCAACTGCATCATGAGGACCCCAGAGTTGAGAAAAGTCATTGTTCATGTGCAAAGTCACACTGGTTGAACACGGTCATGCTGACAGTTATAACCAGTTTTGTTCAACACCAGAGATTTTGCTCAAAAATAAAGCAAAACTGAGACATGAACATTCTAAAGTTCAATAGCAACATTAAAGCGCTGGTCAGGTAGCTTGATTTTGCAGCTCTATTACAAAATATTAAAAGAACAATATTTACTTAAGCAGCTCATAATAGAATTTAGAAGTAAGAAAGTATATATATACTTTCTAAGTATATATAAGATAGATGTGGACTTCATTAAGGAACTATATCCTCTAGAAGGCAAATTTCCCTCCAATGATGAGCTTAGCCTTTTGCCTTTATTGTGGACATTCTCAGTAAGAGAACATGGCAGTCTCACTGTTTATGTTTCTTCAAATGAATGTCATGCATTTTTCTGTAATGGGACCAAGTCATAAAAATACTGTTATGATTTAGTTAGGAAGTGGATGCTGTCCCTTCAGTCTGCTTTCCTTCCTGTTCATCCTTTGGATTCAAATGAAACAACAGCCCGGTGTCTGAAAGCCAAATGTGTGAAAACAATGGCCAAGGTGAGTGAAAATTCCTGATGCTGAAAATACCACAAAGGAAAGGAAACAGAAGAGGCCAAGTGCACACACAACATGGAAAAGGTCATCCAGCCTGGATATAGCAATGTCATCCTCAGCTGGAAACTGCAGCAGTCAAAAGATTTCCATGGCAAGAACTGACACAGAGGATACCCAATGGGGAGTGTAAAGCTAGTACTTTTCATAGAGCTGAGAAGACCATGTGGAGCCATTCTTTGGGGGTTTTGTTTGACCTTACTCTCTGACATCCAACAAAGTGGCCTGTTTGGTTTTCAAAGGTATTTGTTGATTGTGGAGAAAATTTAGAACTTGAGTTGGAAGGAAACACATAGGAAACCAAGGTCAGTGCACTGTCTCTTTTGCTAGTCTCATTTGGCTCTTTGTCAATATCAGCTGAGCTTTGGACCACAGAAGAAAGCTCTGAAAGGGCAGAGAACATGATGGAAAACTAAAAATGCTTAAGGTGTTTCAACAGAAGGTAGGAATTACTTTGTAACTTTAGAAAGTTATATCTGTTTATATGTGTGTATGTAGCATGTATATATTTGTTTATACATACATATATGTCTAAACATGGTATTTTATATTCTTTTCAATCCTTAAATACTTGGAGAATATCTACCATTCTATCTAAAAGAATCATTGTCTCTACCTACCGGTTATTAAGAAAGAGAAGTTAAATAATGACGCAATCATTATCTGTAATTATTAACTGTATTTTTAAATACAAACATGCTGTTAAGACTCCGAACCCTTAGTATTAATGCACAAAGCATCTTGATGTGTGATGTGCAAATCTCACCAACTTCTAAACCTCACACACGCCACATCATTAGCCACAGCCTTGTAACATAAAGCATCACATGACATTCTCCGAAATATACTGGTGCTAGGAAAATGAAAAAAGCATTTGCTCAAACTCTACTGTAGGTCTTAGTTGATTATTAGACTTCTAAAAAAAATTTCCACTAAAACATATGAGTTTTCTCACAAGAAATCGTTTCTCAAAGCTACCAGGCATGTCAGTCCCACCATAAGTTTATTTTTAATGAACGTTTTCTCGTGCTGTTTTTTCAAAACCAGCTCTCTTGTCCCTCCTTTCACCTAAGCCAACATGGTAAACACACATTAATGACACCCCTTAGTTTTGTTTCTAATGACATCAAATTGATGAGCAGACATACCACATCCTTCGTTAGGTGGGTCATAAGCTGAAAGAGCCCTTTGATTGTAATATGATGAAAGATTTATTAACAAACATGGATTCAGCTAAATTGTGGTATTGGCAGGTTTATGAGATTGTCTGTCCCCAGCTGGCAGGTGGGGCTTGCTGTGGGAAAGAAAACATCAGATCCTTTAGTGTAGTAACGAATGATCTAATGACTGCCTGCCCAAGGGCTGCTCGGGGGCCAGGATGTCACAACATTTCCTTGGAACTACCAGATCCTAATGGCCAGAAAGATACATATAACACACTATGGAAAACGAAGATAAAGTCTGGTAAGTAAGATGAAATAAACTTAGTATCTAATAGAAGTAACATGGTCAAGTGATATTCATAAAAACACTAGAAAAACAAAAGGGAGGATGAAGAGAAGGTCCTAGAAAACACCAGGTTTCTTGAAGGTAGCATGGGATCCCTAAGATCCTCTTATAGACAGTCAACAGAGAAGCTTCCTGTTATTAATAACTTTTGTTTATTGGCAGTTACATAAATGTATATAATGTATTCTAATTATTCTTATTGCCATAACCTCTTCTATATTTTGCCTAGGCCTGTCGGCCTTGATTCTTCCCTGCCAATCTCTTTCCTATGGTTATGACATTTTGTTCTGTTTTGTGTCCCACTGAGCTTAACTAGGGCCATCTGTGTGCCCATGGGTTTAGAAAGAACTTATCCATTAGGTCCTGATGGATATACTAGTGGGTACACAACTGGACAGTATGCCTTCCTTTCTTCCAGAATCTGCTAGTTTACAATAGTTTAGCAGGAAGTGAACCACCTTCCCCGTCCTTAGCTGTCTGTTGAGTAAGACTGACCATTATAGGCCCAGTGTCAGCAGGGCCTGCTGCTGGGGTTTCCTGTCTGTCATAGCTGTGCCCTGCATGGAAAGTGGCATTTTAGAGTCCTTCTCTTTATGTCCAACTCTTACTTTCAATCGACCTCCTCTTCCTCAATACTTCCTGAGACTAAATGAATGGTATCAATGTGTACTTGAGGGTTGAATCATCAACTATTTATTCTCATCATCTTGTACAATCAGTGGTCTCTTTAACATGTTTTGACTGTTAAAAGTTTAGAATAAAGAATAAGTTTCTCAGAGAGCTGATTTAGTTCACACCACATGACAGAAAATATGTTCATAAAGCAATAAATTGGTAGATGTTTAACTTGAAAGTTAAAAATTTGGATATGTCTTTTTACAACATAGGCAAAATCATATTTATAATATTTTTAGTCATTGAATTTCCCAGTGAAAACTAGTTTTATTAGCATCCCACACATCAATCAGTGCAGAAGTGTGCACATAAAACACCCTAAAAAACATGCTGAAGTATCTATTATGTTACTAATACTGCCTTAGCCGTCCCTAAAAGTTAGTTTGTATTATGAAGATTAAACAACAATCTAAGCATATTAATTAATGGTTAATGGGTTCAGATTTTACAAGATCATTTCCTGAAGTTTTTTTTTCCCTAAAAGCTTATATTCTTTGGTCATCATGTACTTAAGACCACACACGTCTTTTCCGATTTGGGACTTATTGGTTGTATAAAACAGAGGTGTTTCCTATGTTAATGATTAGGAATGAAATTTACAATCAATGCCTTAAGTGTGTGGTATTAAATTATTTTATCTGAATGTGTTAGTGTTCACCTATTATCTCAGCCCTTGGAAGACCAAGGAAGGAACCCAAGGTCATTCTGGGTGCACAGTGAGACCAGCTTCAAAGGGGTCTAGAGGGAGAGAAGGAGAAGAATGAGGAGGGAGGAAAGAGACAGAAAATGTAGGGAGTCTAGAGAGAAGGATTGCTAAAGACAGGAGAGGAGGATTGAAAAAGACAGAAGAAAAAAGGTACACTATATCTATATTTATAATACACATACACACACTGACATATGTATGTGTGCGTGACTGAATGCAGGAAGGCACAGGTTTAAGCCCTTAGCATTGGAAAGAATTCAGTACCATTTGCATCTATCTCACTGTGGATATAGTTAGGAAATATAAATAGATCACTCAAACAGTAACACGCAAACATAGTTTTCCTTTTAACTCATATTTACTTACATGAAATTACAAAAGATATTGAATCACTTGTCAATTTTCAGGTGTTAATAAGGATATCTGTCATCATTAACTTAACGAGAAAAGTATGACCCTGAGGAGGTACTTGACATCAAATAATATAGATGTTTCCTTGGAGTGTATTTGTATATGTAAGAAGAAATCCAGGTGCAGATCTAGGATTAATGTGGTTCCCTCCTCCTCACAGTTTGAGATCCAGCTACTGTATTAAACCAGCTTCCATGTACCCTATATATACATGCAGCATCACATGTTTGAAGAACATAATAACAGTAATTTCCAAATAAATTGCAGTAGCTCATCATTTTACCAGTTCGAATGATCAGAAGGAAGCAGTTACTGACATGTAGGCATGTTGCTAACAGGCCTCAGAATTGAAGCAGATTCTCTGCATTCGGTTATTACATGAAAATAATAATAGGGCTGACAAGGTAGCTGAGAAAGATGTTTGCCACCAAACTTGATGATCTGAGTACAATCTCCCAGGCCCACAAGGTGGAAGGGAGAAACGAATACTCAAGTTGTTCACTGATTCTGCATGCATATTGTAACATACACACATACATGCTCACTCACACAAAGATATGAATAAAGGTAATTTTAAAAGTCAATAACAATTTTACTCCTGTCATAGGCTCAAATACAGAAGCATATGAAAGACAAACAAATTGTAGAACAGGCTCACTGGATTGGACCATGGGGAGAGTGGCATGGCTTTAGTGGGTGCCATTTTGCTGAAATAATGAGGTTAGTGGCAGAAAAGGAACTGATGAAAAGAGGGATTTTCTTTATTTTTGAGATGATGCAACTTACTGAATTGCACTTGAAGAATAAGTTCTATTTCTAGGGGTGAGAAAGTTGTAGAAACTTTCCTAAGTAAAGAGCTCAGACAAAGGCTGGTGCTGGGTAGGAAAATGAGGAAGGAGGTTGAAGGGAGTGGAAAATGGCGGTCCCCAGGAAGAATGCAGAAAGACTTCAGAAAAGTCATTCTAGACCTCAGGGGAGAAGTAGAGACAGGACCCTTGTTGTGTGGTTGTGTGGGAAATTAAGGGTCTCGAGGAGGATTTTTAATGGCTCAGTGTCAAGCATAGAACTGAATTTTGAAGAACTCTTCAACAAAAGACTGGAAAATGAAACAGTTAACTGATTACCATTGACCATAAGGGCTAAGAGCTAACTAAAATCATATTTCTCAGCATGAAATGAACAAACCATGTCATTACACTCCCTATAACCTAAACTATGATTAAATCACCTAAAGTGTCATAACTTAATAATGCTTCACAGTACCTATAAATCCCTTTAATTCACATATTTATTGGAAGGAAATGTCAAGAGTGTTTTGCACCAACTGTTTGCATGGCATGTTTCTTTTAAACAATAGTATTGAATTTCCAGAAAATAAGACCAGGATTTGTATGTCTAAATTAGTACCACAAGCACTCTCTTCCAATGCTACACACTTACTCTGCTCTGGAAAGTGCCTACAGATAAACCAAACTCCTATTCTCTCCCCCCACCTCTCTCTTCACCACTGATTTTTGCAAAGAATGATTATGCAATGGGATCTTGGGTTGCTGAGGAGATAAAACAGCTTTAAAATCTATAACTGGTCAAATGATAGAGAATAAAAGGCTGCAGAATGTGCAACTCAATCTAAATGGGATGTATATGTCACACCCTATTCTCCCAAGTGTCAGGAATTATTGCAGAAGAGGGAGCTGAAAGATGATAAGACCCAGGAGTATTGGATGACTACAAGAAAGTGTTTTCTGGGTTTGGGTTATCTCACTAAGGATAGTGTTTTCTATTTCCATCCATTTGCATGCAAAATTCAAGATGTCATTGTTTTTTTACTGCTGAGTAGTACTCTAATTTGTATATATTCCATACTTTCTTTATCCACTCTTCCATTGAGGGGCACCTAGGTTGTTTCCAGGTTCTGCCTATTACAAATAATGCTGCTATGAACATAGTTGCACAAATGCTTTTGTAGTATGATTGGGCATCTCTTGGGTATATTCCCAAGAGTGGTATTGCTGGATCCTGAGGTAGGTTAATTCCCAATTTCCTGAGAAACCGCCATACTGATTTCCAAAGTGGTTGCACAAGTTTGCATTCCCCCCAGCAATGGATGAGAGTTCCCCTTACTCCACATCCTCTCCAGCATAGGCTATCATTGGTGTTTTTGATTTTAGCCATTCTGACAGGGGTAAGATGGTATCTCAAAATTGTTTTGATTTTCATTTCCCTGATCGCTAAGGAAGTTGAACCTGACCTTAAGTATCTTTTGGCCATTTGAACTTCTTCTGTTGGGAATTCTCGGTTCAGATCATTACCCCATTTTTTAATTGGGTAATTTAGAATTTTAATGTCTAGTTTCTTGAGTTCTTTATATATTTTGGAGATCATACCTTTGTCTGATGTGGGGTTAGTGAAGATCTTCTCCCATTCAGTAGGATGCCTTTTTGTCTTAATGACTGTGTCCTTTGCTTTACAGAAGCTTCTCAGTTTCAGGAGGTCCCATTTATTCATTGTTGCTCTTATTGTCTGTGCCACTGGGGTTTTACATAGGAAGTGGTTTCCTGTGCCCATATATTGCAGGCTACTTCCCACTTTCTCTTCTATCAGGTTCAGTGTGGTTGGATTTATATTGAGGTCTTTAATCCATTTGGACTTGATTTTTGTGCATGGTGATAGATAAGGATCTATTTTCATTCTCCTACAGGTTGACATCCAGTTATGCCAGCACCATTTGTTAAAGATGCTTTCTTTCTTCCATTGTATAATTTTAGCTTCTTTGTCAAATATGAGGTGTTGATAGGTTTGTGGATTAATATCCGGGTCTTCGATTCGATTCCATTGGTCAACGTCTCTGTTTTTATGCCAGTACTCACTCATTAGTGGACTCTAGCCATAAACGAAAGACATTAAGCCTATAGCTCAGAAGCCAAATAGCAAGGTGAACCCAAAGAAAAACATATATAGATCCTCCTGGAAATTGGAAGCAAACAAGCTCAACGGGCAAAAGTTGGGAGCACAGGGGTGGGGTAGGGTTGGAGGTATGGGTGGGGGTGGGAGTGGGGGAAGGGGAGAGGGGGAAGGAGAAGGGAGAAGGGAAGGGCTGGGGAGAGCTTGGGGGAGTGGGAGGGTGGAGATGGAGGAAGGACAGATATTGGAGCAGAGAATAAGATATCTATTTTAAGGGAATCATTTTAGGATTGGCAAGAGACTTGGCTCTAGAGGGGATCCCAGGTGTCCACAGCGATGTCCCCAGCTAGGTACTTGGGCAGCAGAGGAGAGGGTGCCTGAACTAGTTTTGTCCCATAATCACATTGATGAATATCTTTATTATCTCCATAGAAATTTCATCCGATGGATGGAGATAGAGACAGAGACCCACATCAGATCAATGGACTGAGCTCCCAAGGTCCACTGAAGAGCAGAAGGAGGGAGAAGATGAGCAAGGAAGTCAGGACCACGAGGGGCTGGTCCACCCACTGAGACAGTGTGCCTGATCTAATGGGAGCTCACCAAATCCAGCTGGACTGGGACTGAATGAGCATGTGATCAAACCGGACTCTCTGAATGTCGCTGCCAATGGGGGCAGACTGAGAAGCCATTGATAATGACACTGGGACCTATCTCTTCTGCATGTATTGGCTTTTTGGGACCCTAGTCTATTTGGATGCACACCTTCCTAGGCAGGGATGGAGGGGGAAGGGCCTTGGACTTCCCACAAGGCAGGGTACCCTGCCCTCTCTTAAGGATGCAGGGGGAGAGGGGAGGGTTAGTGGGGAAGTGGGAGGGGACTGAGAGAAGGGGAGGAAGTATAAATTTTTGAATGAAAAAAAATTTAAAAGAAAAGAAAGTGTTTTCTGGATACAGCATGGCAGTCGCACATAGGAATTTACAGCAGTTGAGACACAGAATACACAAGACCTGTGCTAGCTCAAGCCAGATGAAATCTCAAGATGGAGATGGGAAGTGAGCATGAAGTGCCACCTCTAACTGAGGAGATATTGATGACTGATAGATGCTTGGAGAGACCATTTTACTTAAGCATTTATGTCCTGCTAGGTCAAGCACACTCCAGTGAAAGGCTACAAGTCCAAGAATATATAGGTAACATAAATTGGACTACATATATTTAAAAAATAGGACCACAGTTAGGTGAATAGAGAAGGATAAGTTGATCTGAGAGGAATTATCGTGGGGAGGTTAGGAAATATGATCAAAAGATATTGTATAAGATTATTAAAGAACAATTCTTAAAAGGAAAACAAATACCAACAAATGGTGACAAGAATTTTGGGGAAAGAAAATCCTTACACGCTGTATAAATGCAAATTAATCAGCAATCATAGAAATCAATTTAGAAGTTCCTGAGAGAAGTCAAAAAATAATTAACATGTGATTCAGTTATATTATCATGAAAAGTTCCTGGAAGGAATCTAAACCAGCATATTATACGTACCTACATATCAATATGTTTTGGTGGTGTTGTTGTTTGTAGAATCATCCTCGGTGTGATTCAGTAGATGAAAGGGTAAAGAAGTTGTGGTATGTGTATCCTTTGAGTTTTGTTCATTCGGAAGAGTGAAAATATGACATTTTTTAAGAATATGAATATTACTGTAGACCACATCAAGTGAAATAAGCCAAACTTGGGTAGAAAAATATCACAGGTTTTCTTTCATAGCATCTGTTGTCCTTTATAAAACTGTTTTTATGTAATACAAAAGAAAGTTGGATTTGTCACCTCTTGCAAACATCTGATAATCTTCTGAGAGCATTCCTTAGGAGACACATATTCAAATGTTGGGTGCAACAGCAACCTGGTTTGTAAATGTACCTGCTATAAACTATCCCAGTTCCTTAAGTCCCTTTCTAAGAAAAAAGAAAGCTTGTTAAATAGACTCCTCTGGCTTGACTCCTAAGTCCCTAAACGAGTTAAGAGTCCTGTTAACTGATTAGCACAGTTGGGTGCCACTTAGCAGCCTAGCCTCTCACTCTGAGCCCACATTCCCTGCATGACCTTAGGACAACTGCCATCTTCAGTCAAATGTTTGATTCCTACAATTAAGGCATGAGGACACCAGATAAGAGGGAAGGATTTTCATTTCTGAAAACAAAACGCCCAGGTCAATTTGTCCCAATTGTGTCTGCACAAGTCTTATTATATGGGCTGTGATTTTGAGGGGATGAAAGCTGTGAACCCCCAGGTCACTTGTAAACTGATCACTCCCCTGCTTCTCCTCCTCTTGCTTTTAAGTGGTTTGAGGCCAGTAAATTGAAACCTGAAGAAACACAGAGCTCAGATCCCAGGGACCTCCAGAGCAAACCTGCACTTTGGCTGATTTGCTATAGGAAGTAACTGCTTACTGACCCTGTAATTAACACCACAAGCTAATCCGTGGAAGATAAAGTACAGAAATTCAGACATAAGTCACCTATAGGAGAATTCTTACCCAAGTATTACTTTTTAGTAGCTCTCATGGCTACTTCGTCCTTGAAACAATTGGGCATAATTTCTAAAAATATTTTTTCCTCATAGACAAGGAAGAAGGGCTGGGCAACATGCCACATAGGGTGATCCCAGCAAATGCCCCATTAATTCATAAAGTCACAGCACAAACCTACTCAAAATTGTATTGGGATGCAAAACACACAGTTCATTTGATGGCATTAACTTCAACAGTCTTAACTGTATTTTACTATTCAATGTAGAAAGTAGGCTTCATGCTTTGGCTACAGGTATTTACTTTTTACCAATTAAGGTCCAATATGCCCTCTCTTTTTAGTATTTGAAAATACCTTGCATACGGAATATATTTTATTCAAAGCGACTCCCCATTTCCTATCCTCCTTTTCCTTCCCCATCCCCCTCAGCTTTCCTTCCCAACTTCATGGGCTCTTTCTAAAAACTTACTGAGTCCTCTTAGTGCTGCCTGTATATACTTCAGTGTAGGGCCATCTACTGGAACATGGTTAGCTTCTCAGAGTCCATATCTCTGAAATGAACTGGTTAACTCTCCTCCAGAAGCCATTAATTGCAAATAGCTTATTTTTCTAGAGGTAGGACTTCATGAGCCTCTCCCCAGTCCTCAATGACATTTTGTCTGCCTTGATATTGTGTAGTTTTTAAATACACAGTCATAGTGGTTTGTCTTGTCTTGTTCACCAAATGCCATTTTCTGTGGGCATCCCTCACCCTTATTTCTTATACTCATTCTACTTCCTCTTTTGAGATAATCCCTGAGCCTTGAGGAGAGGATTGTGCTATAGATATCACAATTAGAGTTGAGAATCCAATATTTTCTTATTCTCTATACAATGCACAATTTTCAGTCTTAATATTGGCTACCACCTACTGCAAAACAACAGTTCTTCAATAGGGGTTGAAAGAGGCACTTGTCTATGAGAATAAATATAGAAACTTAGAGGATGGTTTCATACCATGTTGGTTTAGCAGAATAACAGTATTGGTTTCTCCCTTAGGGTCTATGACCTAGGCAGTCTCCCAGATTTTAAACTGTACTACAAAGCTACAGTAATAAAAAAAACAGCATAGTACTGGCATAAAAACAGACATGTTGATCAATAGAACAAAATTCAGGGCATATATAAGCCTACACTTCTACAATCATTTAGTTTTTGACAAGAAAGCAAAAAATAAACACTGGAGAAAAGAAAGCAACTTCAACAAATTGTCCTGCTCAAACTTGTGCAGTACAGACTTGAGAAGCCTGGATGGAAATCAGTGTGCAGATTCTCCATAAAGCTAGAGATATACTACCATATGATCTAACTATGCCACTCCTGGGCATCTAGCTAAAGAAATCTATCTCTTACTGCAGATATTCTTGGTTATCCATGTTTATTGCTGTTTTATTAACAATGACCAGTAAAGGGAAACACCCTTGATGCCTAGCAACTGCTGAACAGATAATAAACATATTATTTAGGTGTTCAATAGACAGACCCAGAAGTAATCATTCTGTGTGAATTTACTCAGACTAAGAAAGCCAAATGGTTTATGTTCTCCCTCGAATGTGGATGCTAGGTTGAATCTTTAAACATGTATGCTTAAATTGGCGTACCCATAGAAGGCAGAAAAATGGAAAGGGTCTACATAGAGAAAATTTCAAAAAAAAAAAAAAAACAAAGAGAGAGAATACAGTTAGTACAAAGAAGAAATGGGGAAAAGTGAAACAGGGAGAGTTAAGTGGATAGAGAATAGGAGGGCAGGGTAAAAGAGTAAGTATAAAGGAGATGATAAATAGCACTGAATACCTTTGGGAATGCCATATGGAAATTTACTACTTCAGAAACGTCCTGAAATACATACAAATGTATAGACAAAAGGTTAGGTGGAGTTAATCTATAACTGGGCACAATGTCTCCCCCAGACACTATTGTTTAATCACGGGAAAGCAAAACAAAACAAACAATGAAAGGGAAAAAAAATACCAGGTGTGGGTTACTTCACTGAGTTGTTGCCTAGTGAGATAACAAAGACCTCCCTCCTCAAATATTAGAGCCATTTGCCATCGCTCATGTTTATGCTCCAGAACTTGATGGTAAGATCCAGTTGCTAAAAACACCACATACTTGAGTCATAGGAACTGAAGAAATCAAGCTGGTACCAACCTGGAAGCTTCAGCTCCAGGGGCCAGTTCATAGTGCTGGAAGGTTCTATGCATTCTATTTGGGAAGAAAGCAATTATCAATCTCACCCAACTTTGAGGTCAATGAGCTACAAAAATGACTGAACTTGCATGAAATGCTTGCTGGTAGAACAGCGGTATACAGGTTATTGGAATAGGCAACTCCTTTTTGATTGAAATCGAAACTCACTCCACAAGGTAGAATTCACACCTGGTGCTGCTTAGAATGTCAAATCTAAACACCCTTTGGAGATTGCAGTCCTGACCACCTTTGTAGATGACTTGCTCTTTCTCACTGTTATTTTCTCAGCCATACTTAACCTATACAGGTGTATACAGCCCTATGGATGCTAGCAAATGTTATGAACCTGTATAGATTTTTTTTCCTCTGACTGGAAACCTTATTTTCTTATTTATGAGGCAAGTAACTCCTTTTCTTCAAGAGCCAATGATATTCAAGGATCACTTTTGTCAAGTTCTCCCCTGCAGCACTTGTGAACCCCCCCTTCTCTGGATTCCCACAGGGGAAAGTATTAAAACATTCTACACATCTATGGAGATAAATAAGATAATAAGGAATGGAAGAAGGTGTTGACTGGGAGGTTTCTGTCCCTCCCAGTCCTGCAGTCATTCAGTCCCAAATAAACATACAAAACTCTACATTAATTATAAACTGATTGGCCTATTAGCTCAGGCTTGTTATTAACTCTTATAACTTATATTAGCCCATAATTCTTGTCTGTGATAGCCACATGGCTTGATAACTTTTTTGGCGAGGCAGACACATCTTGCTTGCTCAGTGTCTGGCTTCCTCTGTGTCTGGATAATGACTGCAGACTCTTTCCTCTTCCCAGAATTCTCATAGCCCAACCTCTACTTCCTGTCTAATTGCCCTGCCTATACTTCTGCCTGGCTTCTGGTCAATCAGCGTTTATTTAAAATACAAATGACAGGGTGCAGACCATTGTCCCACAGCAGGAAGGATGAGAAGACAACCACAGAGATTTTGTTCTTATGCTTGTTTGTAATTTTGCTTCCCAAACAAACTACAGTCAAAGTCTATGTTCACTCCTGTTAGTGTATATATAAAAGTTAGTGTATACATAAACAATGTAGTTAGAGGGCTGAAAATTTGTGATGGAGTAAATGAAGATAATTTGGGCTCAATCTGTCTCCAATGAAATCACTCATCAGTCATGTGTAACCTCGGGTAAAAATGTTTTACCCAGAAATCAGAAGTGTATATAATCCAACCTCTAGCTCTGAAATGGCACACGGGATGCTCTTCTCACATTTCCTTACATAATCTCATGTATAGAGTATTAAAGACAGACAAGCAATGAGAGTATAGTTTCATACAAGATTTTGTGATCCTATAAAGTATTTAGATGGTCTGAGTAGATATAGTATGCACAAATAAACTCTACACCTTCAAAGTATAGATAATTAACCTCATTATCTTAATCCTAGTACTAATAAAAAAATCCTAGTACTAATGACAAAAATGATCCCTATTGAACTATTAATGTGGACACAAGGCCAACTTCATGTTTTCCAGACAAAACTGTACCCTAAATTCAATTTCCTTCAAGGTATTTTCCATGGACTATAAGGGAGCACAGTTGTGACTGCTCAGATCACATTTACCAAAATCATTAGGAAGTCTCTTAAATGTGGTGACAATATCAAGTTATCCTCATACGTAAGAAATCAGCCCTTTTAATCTGACATCTCTTCTTTGGAATATTTGGTGATGATCATCGACATCTGACACAGACTAATTCTAACAAAATTTTCATAACAGAATATATAAGTGCAATTTCAATTAATTAATAAAGAAACATGAAAGTTCAAATGACCTAGAGGAACACTTTTTATAATGAAAAGCACTTTCAAGGAATTAAATAAAGAGACTCAGATAATCATATGTGCATGATGAAGTGACATTTTGTCTACTGTCTTTTTGTCGACAGTTCTTTTCATTGGAAGGAAAGTGGGTTTATTTACACTGATTAGAAAACTGAGCATCGGACTGGAGAGATGGCTCAGCAGTTAAGAGCACTGGCTGTTCTTCCAAAGGTCTTGAGTTCAATTCCCAACAACCACATGGTGGCTCACAGCCATCTATAAAGAGATCTAGTGCTCTCTTCTGGCCTGCAGACATACACGCAGACAGAACACTGTATACATAAAAAATAAAAAAATAAATCTTAACAGAGAAAGAAAACAGAGCATCATAATTTCAGATATATATTCTGAATTGTAAGAAATATTAGATACAATATAAAAGATTCCAACAGCCTCTTTTTTTCTTGCTAAATATAGGTTTAGTGAAGCCAAACTGTATAAGGGATATTTATTGGATTGCTATAGTTAAATAAAACTGCCATCTAAATTTTTTAATCTTAAAATATCTCATATGATTCTATAAACAGTCACAGACATGGAAAGTACAAAATGGCAAGAAAAAAAGTTTTAATTCATTAGAGATGACTTTATATAGTTTTACTACTTAGGAGTTATTAGGACATCTGTAACTTGTGAAAATTATTTTCAGAATTTATTGTCAAATATTCTGTTTTTTCTTTATTTAAAACAACATGTATTTTCAACTCAGCAAAATCATGGCACTACACACCATATTTGCCAAGCTTTTATTTAACTTAAACTTCAAGTTTTCTAAGGTCTATAATTCAATATATATTGTAGAAATATACCCAAGAAGGAAATTTAGTCATCAAGCATGTAGAAACAGAATGAAGGAAAAAAACACACAAATATAAATATTCAGAGTTGGAGAAACAGGAAAATGGGAGGGAAGAAAATAAAGAACCTTGTGTGTGTGTGTGTGTGTGTGTGTGTGTTTGGGAAGGAAGCATCAGAGAACTATATTCCAAGGAATTTCAGGATGAAAATGTAGATGGTATCTAATAGGAAAATTTATGTATAGACCTGAGCTGCCATAATGCTCCGTACTCATCCCTACTCCATGGAGCTCTAGACACAGCACTTGAATTTCTTCTGGATGTGGTCAACTTTGAAGCCATGCCATTATTTATCATTAAAAAAAGTAGATATCAAATAAATACTGTGTATAAGCTGAGCAAATTGCATAAGTGGTAATGCCACAATTATCTCAGTGTTAACTTCAGCTCACCCCCAAGTTCACATCCTCACTCAAGGAACTGCAGACTCAATGCCAGCCAACTGAGCAAATCCCCATACTTGTTACTTATTTCAGAACTCTGTGCTTCAATTCTGGCACCTGTGTATGCCTCTACTTTAAATCTAGAGATCCTGCTAACTCCCTTTAGCATCCCATCAATATCTATTGTTAATTATTAATCTTTTAATTACTATCTCTGGAGCCAAATTTTTAATGATCCTGATCATCTGGTTTTCATAAACAAGTTTCCAACTATTACTGACTCTAGTATCACTTCTGTAACATTTAACTGCTCTATCACTCCTATACAGGTTCCTAAAATGAAGCTCTAACAAAACCATACCTCATTGCTTAATTTACTCTAAAACAAGTCAAGGTTATTAGAAGAAACTAGTCACCACCTTTGATGAAAATTTCTCAAGTCTCTTAAAAAGTCTCTTGTCCATGTAGGTATTAATCCATTTTGCTTTTATAATTTCTGACTTGGCACACTCTATTGTGATTATATATTCTGGTGTCTTTGCCAGAATATGAGGTCCTGGGAAACAGATCTGATGGGCAGAGTTCTCTAGATTCCTTAAGTTTGTTGTTCTTAACAAACAAATACTTGGTAAGCAAATTCAATGAATAAAATAAGAGTATATTGACATGAAAGTTAGCTATTATAAATAAATGCTTATATTGGTTGCTATGTCAATTGCTGTGTGTTAATATTTAAAAATCATATGCAAAATCCAGCTGCATTCCCTAGATTGTGTTTCTAGTATTCAAGAAAAGCTCTGTTTTTTGAATCATTTAAAGGTGTTTATTACACATAAATCTTTGAATTCATCACTGTTCTTTGTGTTTCTGGGCATAAACAGTAACCCACAATGACCCAAGAGAATATGAAAATAATTGAAACAGTAAACTAAGCATACAGTCTTGAAGTGGATTGCTTCAGTCAAGAATTAAACAAAGAACCAATAAAAATGGAGAAATGCTTGTTTTCTTTTCCATAACTCTTTTTTATCTTTCTTCTTCATTTTTTAAACAATCTGTTTTATTTTACATAACCCATCCCAGTTCCCTTTCCCTCTCCTCCTCCTACTTACCTCACCTTCCCTCCACCCCCTATCCATTCCTCAGATAGGGTGAAACCTCCCATAGGGAGACAGCGAAGTCTGTCACATCACTTGAGGCAGGACCAAGACCCTCCTCTGTATCTAGGCTGAGCAAGGTATTCTTCCATAGGGAATGGGCTCCAAAAGGAGCTAAAATCAAAAAACACTGATGACAGCTTATTCTGGAGAGGATGTGGGGTAAGGGGCACACTTCTCCAATGTTGGTGAGGGTGAAAATTTGTACAGCTACTTTGGAAATCGGTACAGTGGTTTCTCAGAATATTTAGAATCAATTTACTTCAAGACCCAGCAATACCACTCTTGGGCATATACCCAAAAGATGTATACTCGTACCACAGGGACATTTGCTTACTACTCAGTGGGAAAAGCAAAGACATCTTGAAATTTACACTACATTTTCTAACCATTTTTCTGTGGCATGTAAAGCTTATTCTATGCTAGAAACTTAGGGATATCATTTCCCATTTTCTGCTAATCTACCTTGTTTTACTGTAAGAAGGTCCAAACACACCATATGAGATCTATCTTTTACTTACTCCATTACAAACCTTTCTTCTTAAATTCATTGCTATAATCTAGATGCTGAATATCTCAAAGATGAAAGGCTTGTTCTCCAGTTTGGAGAGATTTAGAGGTGTTGGAAGCTTTAGAAATTGGAGCCTAGTAGAAGTATTCAGGTCACTGAGAGATATATCTTCCAAAGGAAGAATGGGATCCTAGCCACCTTGTTTTTCTCCTTTGTTTTGAGGCCAGAAAATGACTCTGTTCTGTACTTCCTACCATTATCATTCTTCAGTCCCCACACCAGAAATTTAAAGGCAACAAGCATGCTAATTCAAGAACTAGAGGCTCCAAACCCATGTACTAAGTTATACATTTACACTTGGTAAGCTAATTATCTCAGGTTTTTCATTATAGTAACAAAAATCTGATAACAAAGTTCATTGACATTTGTAAACCCATGCTATACTGTATGAGAGCAAGCCTTAATACAAATGTATCTGATGCAATATTATGAATTTGTTAGGCAAGGACTATCTTCCTTGATACCTATTTTTGATCCTTGGAACTCTAAGGAATGTTTTTCCCAATATGAAATATTTTAGACAAATAAACTAAAGACATCAATACACTGTAACACTTGAGATAATTTCCATATAATCATAATGTGAAGATATGGGTATAGTTCAGTTGTACAGTATTTATCACAAGGCCTTGGGTTTGATCTCCAGAATCACATGAAAAAAAAAAAAGAAAAAAGAAATTTATAAAGTGAATGAAGGTTATAGTACTTCCATATTGAAAAGTTAACTAAAGCTTAATTTAGACAACACTAGTCTCTCTTCAGAGAACTGTTATATGGTTATAAAGTTGAAATGAACATATACAGGCAACCACTTCTTGATAATCACTATATTCCCAGTCTGTGGTCATTCTTGGGTCAAGGGCTAAAATACATTAAATAAAACATAGTAAACAACTTCCACTTCCACTGATCAAGATTAGCCTTGAAGGGGCGGGAAGTCCTTTTGTATATGTGTTGTTTTTATTGGTTAATGAATAAAGAAGCAGGTTGGGCCTATGACAGGGCAGAATAGAGTTAGGCGGAAAAACTAAACTGAATGCTGGGAGAAAGAAGGCAGAATCAAAGGAAGACGTCATGTAGCAGTCGCCGAAGGAGACAGACTCCCAGAAACTTTACCAGTAAACCACAAGCCTTGTGGTGATGCACAAATTAATAGAAATGGGCTAATTTAAGATATAGAGCTAGCTAAAAAGATGCTTAAGCTATTGGCCAAGCAGTGTTTTAATTAATATAGTCTGTGTGATTATTTTGGGTCTGGGCAGCTGGAAACAAACAAACAGTCTCTACCAACACCTTGATGCAAATGATGAGCACCCAAAATATCAAGAGCTTCCCAGAAAAGCTTTGTAGATGCATTTCTGGTGCTCCAATAAGTGGAATACCTTGTTAGTTTCGATGGTCTAAGCATTTCCGGAAGAAACATAAATGACAATTTTGGCTACTCTGGCCCAAAAGATAGAACATAAACAAAGATAATGATGCATATGCAATGAAGATAAATGAATCAACATACATGGATTAAAAATGCTATAAACCATGTAACATTACAGATGGAGAAAATAATACTCAGGGCAAATTCCCAATGGCCTTTTCCCCTCTGTACACAGAGGTCACTTTTATCAAGTTGATTTAACTTCTAAAAATAGCACTGAGATGATTTTTCAATACAGAGTAACATATTCTCTAGATCTGTTACTCCAGAAAAAGACAATAACTTTACTGACAAAAAGACAATTAAAATACTTATTACAGTCTCTTGAAATTGTCCTAACAGCATGTAGGAAATAGAAAAATAGTTACTCATGAGTTCACTAAATTTCACAAAGAATCCTGAATGCACTGTGCTCTCTTCAGGTAATAAAGGGTAAAATTCTGTTAATACAAAGATTAGCATATTCCTATCATAAGGATGGCATGTAAATTGTTGGCACATTACATGTTTAAGTATTATAGGCTTGTTTAAAAGAAAAGAAAATAAATGGCTTTAAAAATAATTTTTACCATCATTGTCCCCCAACTTTCTGGATGCCTCTAGTTGTGGTGGAGCTAAGATTTCACTCCAGGAAGCAGCATATTGAAATTCTTATTCTCTCAGCTCTGCATAACAGAAACTCCATTTCAGTCCAGTAGACAAGTGTAGTAGATCCTCAATTGTCTTTGTCTCAGTGAACGTATTAAATAAAGTCTACCTCAGGACGATCTATTCCAAAAGGCCTTCACATGTTCCTACTGTCCACTCCTCTTCCCACAATCCTACCTGTAGATCTAGGTTACTTCAGGCACAACATAATGAAAATGGTTGAGAGGAAAACAAATGCAAAAAAAAAATACAAGAGAAAAGAGAAAATGGTTTATATACACAAGGGAACCATAGTAAAATTGGCAATTGACATTTCCTTAGGAACATTCTAGCCAGAAGACAATGAGATGGCATATGAAAAATAATGAAAATTCCAGTATCAACTAAGAATATTACATCCAAAAAACTAACTGAAAAATTAAGACAATATAAAAATACCCTAGGTAAAAGAAAGTTGAAATTGTTTATTACTCACAGAGGTTTCATATATGAACTAATACAAGGAAGATCTTCAGGTCCAAGGCAAATGCTATAAACAATATTTGCATAACAAAACAATATAAACATGGATTTTCTGACTCTGTCTAAAATTATATAAGACATCATAACTGAATATAACTTATATAACTGAATGTTTCTTTTTCTTTCTTTTTTAGCTTGTTGAAAAGGCAATTTCACAAAGCAATCTGTGAATAATTATATTGTTATGGTCATATTATATAGCAATCTCACTGTTCATAATAACCAACACTGGAGTGAGGGAAATGACCTTAGAAAGGCAAGTAAGACAGTCATTATAACAAACACTATGAATATATATACACTTATGCTCTTTCTTTAGTCAGCTTATTTAAAGGATCTAATATTTTATATAGTGATCTTTACAAAAATTCACCATTGAGCCTGCAATATATACTACATAAGATATAGAAGAATAAATACATAAAAGAGAATTGGATACTATAAATTTTACTAGTCTGAGAATAGTCAGTAAGAAAATAACTCAAGAATCTGGGTGTAGAGTACATGCCTTTAATACCAGTATCTTGGAGGCAGAAGCAGGTGGATCTCTGAGTTTAAGCCAGGCTAGTCTACATAACAAGTTCCAGGAGAGTTAGGGATGCTGAGAAAGACCCTGTCTCAAAAAGAAAAGAAAAGAAAGAAAGAAAGAAAGAAAGAAGACTCAAAAAAAGTAATTAAAATCATTATAGGAATCAAATTATTATACTAAAGTGGCTAGTTACAATAAAGTTAAAGTGAGAGTAGAATAAAGACATTGCTGATATAGAAAGAAAATCAACTGGCATATATGAAAATCACCTATATCAACAATTTAGGCTCCTACCCAAATCACAAAATAGCTCAAAACAGATTATCGACCAGGCCATCAAACTGCTATTAACTATATACATTTATATAAAAGAACAATAACATGGAAGAAGACAGTCTTTTTCCAATAGCTGCTATTGAAGGTTTATTATTCTAATCCTTTCATGGCGCTATAGAAGCAATTTGGCTCTGTGTCTCCATGTTTCGGTTCCTTTACACACACACACACACACACACACACACACACAGATCCTAAGACAGACCCTCCTATGTTCAGTATCATGTTTCAGTCCTTTCTGTACTGAGGTTCTCCATTCTTAAAACAAAACATAAAGCATTCAGGTTAAGCAAAAAATAGATATATATAGCGGGAACTAAGTACTTGACACGAAACTACCTGGCAATCATCAGTGTCCTTTTAATTCTCACACTGAGAATTTAATTCTCAAGGTTGTGCAAGCAGGGGGAGGAAGAACAGTGGTGACGGCTTCGGCCACTCTTCTTAGCTTTGCTCTATCCTCTCACAGGGTGTCTTTAGCCTACCGAGTTAGCAGGGGTGAGGCTAGAAATGTAAACATCACTCTAACATCATGTCAGCTCCAGGCAGAAAGACAATAAGCATGCTAGCCTGTTGCATTCTGGGGGTGGTAGGCACCATCCCCACTGGGCTCTCCTAGGTCTCCATGCTGACCCTAATGAGATGCTGTTGGTGAATTAAACTGAACATATGCACTCCATGAACATTCTAAGTCAACAGGATACTCATATGAATACTGTAGGGAATTCATGTTTAGATGGAACCAGAATTCCTACAAAATTTAAAAAATCCCAGGGTAATCATAGTTTATGTCAAAACCAGTTATAATATTCTATGCCCTTTTTATATGTTCATATTTTGTCTAATAGAGTTTAATAATTATGGTTTTTATTATGGATGTATGCATGTATTTTCACAAGTAGATTTGCACATATTTATTATTTTCAAATATCATTTAGAAAGTATCAATATTTAAAAGAATGCAGAAATATGATTACATGAAAGCATAATTGCCCCAGGTGAGATGTTTTGGATCCCATGTATTTGTAAATATGTCTTTATCTTATATCTATTTGTGTATGCTTATCATGCATTAGGCATCTATATGCATGGCAAACAGCAAGATCCACACATTCACAAAGCTTTCATTCCACTGGAGAATAATAAGTGGAAAAAGGAGGTTGCTGTATGTGCTATGTTGAGAAATAAAGCATGATGGCATGATTTAGTAGGCATCAACATAGCCCTGCCTACTCAAGAAAGACACTCTGAAGAGGTGACAGTTAGATTGGGACTGAGGGCCTGGGTGATGGGAAAATACCTGAAGAGGCATCCTACCAGGCTGAGAAAGTGCACTGCAAATACATACAGATGGGAAAGCCCATAGTGCCTTGGAGCATCTATCTCAGGACCAAGAAGAAGGCCAGTGTAGCAGAGGCAGAGGGAATAAGGAGGAAAGCAGATGAGAAGAGGTCAGCCAAGTTAAGCACCTTGGATTTTAGCTACATTTTAATACATTATTGCTGACACTGTAGTCTGAGAACCGAGATTTTGGAGGATTTTAATCAGTGTCTAACATTACCTTACTATATGACTCAGGAAAACGTATATCCTTTCTCTTGGCCTCAGAGCGACCTCACAATGAAACAAAGAGATTATGTAGAAAGTAGATGATCTATGAATTCCTTTGGAGTGCTAACATGCTATGATTCTAATCTTTGCCCTCAAAGATGAAGTTGAACACTCCCTTCACTTAAAAGTCCTGAGGCTTCTGTGAACGAGAGGAGTATAACTCAGGGTATGCTGGTCATGTGCCCTGCATTGTAAACCTGCCAAGCCTGAAGACAGGATGAGGAGCCAAAGACTGTGTTTCCCTGTGTTGTTGACATTTCTTCCAAGACATATTTGCTGTGGTTTCTCTGTTTTGTTTCTGCCTTCTATACTTTTCCAGTTTTTTTCTGAGTTCCTGAATAAAGCATTTTCTCTTTTCTAATCTATCACTGTACTTAAAAAAAGAATAAGAAGAAGAAGAGTAAAAATAGAAGCTATTAACCACCACTCAACTGCCTCGGAAACCTTGGTTTTCAATTTCCTAGTATTTGTCAGAGAATAAGATACACTTGTTTTTCTTTGTAGAAAGGAGCTTGAACAGCTAACTTTGATGGAAGTCTGATCACATTTTACAGATTAACACTTGGCAATACAATCAATCAATGTAGGGATTCCCAACACCAAAGATCCACTCTGACCAAAGATTAGTTTTCTCTCACCATAAATAATTTAGAAAGCCTACTAAATAAACACTTCAATAGACTCATAAGGTTGCTAAACAAACAAGCAGTACACACACAAGATAAACCTTTTAATGGAATGGCTAAGAGATTGAACTTTTAAAAAATATTTACCTTGGAACTGAGATAAAAACCCAAGACTGAATTTAAAGAGACAAATAGAACACAGAATGCACAATGTCCTCTGGAAATGAAGACGGCAAGAACACTACCCACGATCTGTGGGATGTTGGGATTCAGGGATCCCATTCTAGCAAAGAAAAAGAAAATTGCTCTCACTTTTGAATAATATAGAGAGTTGTGAATTTGTTATATATTTGTTTTGTGTTGGAGGGGCCAAAAACACATCATGTGGTAAATAAGTCTATTTTTTTATGGAAAATAATATCTGACACACAGAAATCCTATTTGTGAGAAATGCGTATCTTATAAAGTGATTGTGAGCTAAACTAAACAAACACTAAAGTTGCTAACAATGTGAGTCATTTGCTGTAACAGTAACCAAGAACTGCGCTTGATGACTTGGGTTTGACACTGCTCCTTTGGAAATCAGCAAAGTCAACTTGGAGAAGTGCCCCAGCTTCTTTGAATGTCACCTTCAACTGCCAAAGATGGTGGTTGGATTAAATGTTCTATAATTGTAATTCAATGCTGAAATGCTGGGAGAATATTTTAATGCTACATATTCCATTTGCATGCTTCCATGCTAAGTGCTTGAACAGTTCAACAATTTAATTTAAAATTAAAAAAACTTAAACCAGTGAAACAGCATTAGCACTTTGCTAACCAGGAAAGGCCATGATTTATCTCAGTAATATAATAGACAGGGCCTTCAAGTTGTAACAAAATTCTGGCTGCCCTTCCATGTTAACCATCAGTGAAAGGCTGTATCACCTCTCTTGACCATAATGTCCTCATTTGTGACATAGTAATAAGACTATTTTCATAGCAATTATAAGTAGTGTAGAACTTAGGTCATGGGATGAGTCACATGTCAAAATCTAATTCTGCCAGCTAAGGAGTCTGTGGCTTGGATATAATGTGTTTAACTTCTAAAGGCCTCCATATTTTCATATGTAAAATGAAGGGAACAGGGCAAGTTCGTTGAAAGAGTTCTTACCAGGATAAAGTAAAATGTGTATTGCAACATTAAAAAGATGCTTAACACCAGTAAATGTTAGTGTTTATTTGCCATGTTTGATTGGAAAGAGTAGCAACTATGAGCTTGTCATGTGAAAATCCAGGCATGAGGCAGGGAAAACTCATCATGCTTTGCAGGGTGAGGAAATAGAGTCCCGTGGACCAGCTTGTTAAGGATTGCTGGGAGATGAAACCATGGTATGGTGTGACTGCAGTGGTGACAAAGGGTAAGAAGGTGGGACAAATGGGAAGACAGACTAAGAAAACCGTGAGATACAAGAGAAACATGAATTAGATTTTCACGGGAAGATGGCAAAATAGTGACACAGAAGACAAAAAAAGGAATTGCAAGTTTTCAGTAGGATTTAATCTGTGACTACATTTACGGCAGGACAAAACGAAGGCATTTGGCAACTATTCAGTACCTTGAAAAGTGGCAGTGAAAGCTGGGTTAATGAAAGGAGAATTTGTTGAGGATTGGTTTCAGAAATAATATTGTCCCCAGATCCTCTACCCAGAAATAAATTGTGGTACCATCTGTTTACTACTGATGGTATCCTAAAAATTTCAACTGACCATCTCTTGCCACCAAACAAAATGTGCAATATTTGTATTGGGTTACATCTAATTGAATTGTTGGCTCAAAGGGTCCCATGGGGATCCCCAAATAACTAGACTGTTGCCAAGGCTGTAAGTTGCTCTCCACAAACTGACAGCAAGACCGCACTGCAGAAGCCAGAACCTACACAACTAAGTTACCATGGAGAGGTCAAACTGGTGTCTTTATCAAGCTTCCATCCTACATGCTAGCATCTCTGGCACAGGGAAGTACTCAGCATGTTACTAAAGGAGAAAGGAAAACACCAACCAAGCCACAAACCCTTTGATCTACAAAGGTATCATGCCTGCAAGATATGCTAGAGCAATAGTGGCACACAGCTTATAGGAGTAACCAACCACTATCTGATTGACTTACGTTCACTACATGAGATGGAACCCATACGGCTTGGGTAACCAAGAAACTAAGAATAGATAGCCCAGGGACCTATGATGAAACCAAACACTAATGCTCTAAAGGGTAAACAAAAGAGTAGCAATAAAATTCTTCTAACAACATTCTTCTCTATTATACTTACAGATTGGTGCCTCACTCAGCTATCATCAGAGAAGCTTCCTCCTGCAGCAGATGAGAATATAGAGACTCACAGCCAGACACTATGCAGAGTGAATGGCCTTGGAACCTTCAGCCATAAAAGGGATGTCTCTATCAAATCCTCCCCTCAGAGTTCAGAAAACCCCACGAAGAGGAGGTAGAGTGTTACAAGACAAAGGAAATGGAGAATACCAAAGAAACAAGACTCTCTGACTTAATATGAAAGATGCACATAGGAACTCACTGAGACTGAGGTAGCTTGCACAGGGCCTGCATGAGTCAGCACCAGATGGGGTCCAGGAATGGGGAGACATAGAGTTACAGTCCTGAGGTTTCCTCCATGTTCAGCCCATTGAAACCATCTAAATCATGGCTGTGATCATTCCCACTACAGTGCTTAGTAATTTACTACAGTCATTAGAACATCACTGCCAAAATGATGTGAGGCTAACCATTAAAAATCTGATTTTACTAGTAAAAATGGGGACCTGGATACAACTGAAGAAAAAAGGGTACCTGAAAATAGAAACGGTGCAGTCAAAAAGTCAACTAAGATGTTATTAATGGAAGATATTTGTAAAATAAGTACTCTGTACTCTCTGCCCAAAACAACACTCTGATAGTTTGGGAAAGGTCTTAGAAATAAGCACACAAGCAGAAATGAAAACTGTACTAGAAAAGATAAAATAGGGGAAATTTCCCAAAAGACATAATGTCTAGACAACAGAAAGTAGGACAGAACAGTAAGAAAACAGTCTAGAATGTTTAATATCCAAATAGAAATTTCAGAAAGAAAGCCTTGATGAAAATAAAGGAAGTCACCAGGGAAAGAAGCTGGAAAGATGTCTCAGTGATTAAGAGCACTGGATGATCTTCTAGAGACCCAAATTGGATTCCCTGCATGCACTTGGCAGCTTGCAAGTTCCAGATGATCCAATGCCTTCTCTGGACTCCACAAGCACCAGCCATGAATGTGGCACGCAGATGCAAACAAAACACCCATACCCATACAATAAATAAATAAATTGTTTAAAAACTAATGTCCAGAATTAAACAATGTAAATTACCACACATCTGGCATACTGAAGGAAACAGATTCATGGAAAGATAATCTCGAGGAGTCTCACAGTACCATATGCACTTACAGAATGAGACTTTAAACACTGGGATCCAAACAAACTTTGGATTTCACAGTGATTAAGAGCTGGAAGATAATACAGCCTCCACAATCTTGGAGAAACTGAGTTAGTTCCTAAAATTCTACATCCAGCCAAGCTTTCCAAAAGGGGCAGCACTAAAATAAAGGATATACATGTCTACCATAGTCTAAAGGAAATGTAACTTCCTGTCATGTTTCCTTATAAAACTCCCATGGGATGGATTCCACCAAAACAAAAGATGATCAAAAGAGAGAAAGACATTGCAAAAAGAAAGAAAATACAGCAACGAAAGGAAAGCTCTTGACATAAGGAGGTGTCTCCCAAGGGAGAGCTGTACATCAGCCCAGCAGGCAACAGACTCCAATAAGAGAAAATGTTGAAAATTAGAATATAATCCCTTCTGGGCTAAGATATTCGAAGAACATTGAAAGAATTAGATAATTGGTGAAGAATTTGGGTTGAATTAGCGACAAGTACACAATGAACTAAACAGAAAAACAAAAGAAAAACATCTTCAAATAAGGGAATGCAATTTAAAATACTGTTTCTGAATAACCTATTCTTAATATACGAAATATTGATTGTTTAAATATATGTAGATTTTTGACAACTATATAGGCATGGGAGATGCAAGAACCCTGTGTGTGTGTGTGTGTGTGTAGGCATATGTATGGAGTCAGAACATAATGCTTAAACCAAAACATCTGTAAGTAGCACTATATTTAGTAATTCTTCCCAACTTTGTTCTAGACATGGCACACATGCATAAATATTTATAAGGCACACCGGAATAAGTGGAAAAGTCTGATTAAGATTGGAGGCAACTAGACAGAGGCTTATGCCACCCCAGGTTCCACCTGACCACCCCGGGGGCAGAAGGGAATCAATATCTCCCCACACCTGCAATCTATTTTCTGCTTACTGATTGAGAATCTCTGATTTAGAGATGAGAGGCAGGTACCAAAAGACCAACAGAGAAGTGATTTTCTCTTGGGAGAGGAAGGAGTAGGGACAACACACAAGGAACAGAATTCTGCTGTGTTTCATAGAAAATCTTCCTGAGCCACTGGCTCTTCAAACTCTATGCATACATCACTTTAGTTATAAGAAGGAAAAAGTAAATAAAAACAAAATATTTTATGAAAATAAAGGCTGAACTGAGAATGGTGACTAATGTTGGGCATTTTTAAATGCTAAGTGTACATACATTTCCCGTCTGATTTCCATAACAATAGGAAATTAAGCAGTGGTTATTGCTACATTCACATCCCTGATATGAAGAAGCACAGAACAGGAGAAAGGAAGTACACAGCTCACATGAACACAGCTAATAAACACAATATCAATATCCAGAAAAACCTTTGTCCACATAGCAGAACCAAACCCACAAACAATCTTGCTGCATTGCCTCTGAGTGAGACCAGGACTGGAGTGTCTTGATGAAGGAACTTATGTAACAGGTTAGAGGAAGTTCCTCAGCGAGGGATTTTGAGAAATGGAGAGTATTTTGATCAACAAGAAAATGGGCTATAATTGCCTACACACATCAGAAAAGTAAAGAGTATTAAACTAATTTCCATTGCCTCCCTAGCCTTCCAAGTTAATAAACTCCCATGACAGGTCCTGGATTTCTCTTATCATCCTTATTCCATCAAGTGTCCTGTTATTTTAGAGGTAAGCATTCCTGGTCTGTGGGTCTTCATGATATAACATGAAGTTTGAACACAGGGAAGTGTGTAATCACAGTTTCTCACACCGCCACTTAATCAGTTTAATGAGATTGCCACTGTGGTGTGAATCCTTATTTGCCTCCAAATTCAAGTCAGAACTCAACCTTCAAAAGATAGTATTAGGAAAAAGGGCCCTTAAGAACAAACTTAGTTCCCTTACAATGGGCTCGAGAGAATCTGTCAACTCCCTTTCCTTCTTCCACCATATGAGGGTACAGGGTCCCCCATTTCCTACATCAAGATATAGCAAGAGACACAACCAATGAAACAGAAAACTGGCCTTCACAAGATACTACATTTGCTAGTTCTGCGATTTTGGGCTTTCTAGATGGCAGACTTGTGAGGAATTAATTTCTACTTATGAATTAAGTATAAGGTATGTCATTAAAGCTGCCAAAGAAGACTGTGTCACTCTTGGTTACTGTGATTTCCAATGTGAACTGTTTCATACAAACTTCAGATCTATTCAATACAATGTTTTATGATTTAAAGCTGAGGGGGAAAATGTTGGAAGACCATTCTATACAGAAGTTCATAAGCAAGGTTATTTTAGCAACCAATGCAATTAAGAAGTTTTCTGGCATTTTTAAATTATAAAACTTTCTTGAATATTTACCTTCAGAAAATCTCAAATTATTACTCCAGACACTTGTGAGGGCAGAAAAACATAAAGTTTTAAATAGATAATTCAAAGAGAAAAGCAACACTGACTTCTAATAATACCACTTTAAGTCCCAGAGACCACTCAGTTAATTTAAATTAACATATCAGTGACAGTGAATTGAGTGATATTGGAAATGTCTTCCTACAGTTTCTCCATCCCCCCTTTCTGGAAACCAGTCATGCAGGTATTTATAGACCTTTCTACAATACTCAGCCCACACGTGACCCTCTACATATACACATACACAACCCTAGCCTGATGACAGAGTATTCGTCATTGTCTAAAACTAGATCCCACTCAGAGCAACTTCCAATTCCAAAGCAAGAAACACACTGTGCTCGCAGCAATCTGAGGTTAGATCTGGAGTTGTTCACAAATAAATATATCCCCACTTGCCTTCTCTCTCCTAACTCCTCTCTACCATTGCTCTACACAAATAATTTATCTCCACAGCAAGAGACAACTCTTTTCTGGGACAGGAGTCATAGGCTAAAAGAACTGCCCTTCTTGGACTATAAAAGCAATTGAATGTGTGTGTTTCATTCATAACTACTGTATTTTTAAATGAATGAAAACATTTCATTATTTAAATATCTTGGTCTCAGTTCACACAAATTTGTGTAATCCTTATCTCCTCCTTTCTAGTCCTCACAAAATTCTTTTTAGGGAACTCATCCCTTAATATCTCTTATTTACAATTGATCATTCAATCAAATTACTCTTTGGGGGGGGTGCTCACCAAATTAAGGAATGATGGTATATCTATACTAATCTAGAAGATATATTTTAAAACTTAAACCCAGAAAAGAAAATCTGAATGTTATATCCTGTTTACTGCAGTATATGACACAGTCAGTAACTGGCTTTCTATTACATAGCATTGTACATAGACATTCAGTCACCTGTAAGAGAATCATGTCTGCTCTGACTTGGAGTAGCTGTTCCTACTTTCATGACTAGAGAACTGTCCCAAGCACTGTTGTTGGGAAACTTCAGTCTCTTTACTCTTGATTAAATACTGATAGTAGTCAACCTGCCCAGTCACCATGAAAATGGATGGCCGATGTCAGCAAGGCAGCAGGTGATCCAAAAACACCATTAACTAAAGTTCTTTCAATGTACACTTGAAGTAGATAGAGCAGAAAGATGGCAGGATCTGGCTTTCTTAGCAACAAGGTTGATAATTTAAAAAAAAAGTTTTCTCTTAAACTGAGGCTATTTCTCAAGAAAAAGAGCACTTGACCATGTTTACTTGAAAAAAGTCATTTTCTCTTCCCGTAGATGCTTATCTGCTCCTTATTCAGTGCTAGGGAAATAGTTTCTTCACAAAAAGTCTTGTAGTGTGTTTAAAGGGCGACATCACTGCCAGAATTCTGGTAGAATAGCATTGGTGTCAGTCATGTGCTGCTGTTGCTGGAGCACACTCAGCGGGTAGTGCCGTTCCAGACTCCCACGTGCTGTCTCTTCTACCCAGGCTTGTAGTTTGGTTATGATTTACATTAGCCAATAAGGGTCACTAAAGGGAACAAGTGGAGGCTTGGCAAAACTGTATACCATAAGAATGGTTGGTTCTCTTGGTATTCTTTCCTGGGATCTTCAGCTATGAAGAAGTCTAGGGCAAAGATGAAGTAGAAAGGAGTGTGTCAGATACTGAGGAGTGCTCTGCTTTGAATAGTTCTGCTGTACATCAGGAGCAGCGGTGAGATTGCACCAATGCAGGAGAGTGAAAATAATCAATTGTCATTCAAGGTCATTAAATTTTAGGGTGATTTGCTTGGCAAGTACAGGTATCTATATCAAGGTATACCAGAAGCCCAAAATTATCCATTGAGCTCTATTCTGAATGCATTCATCGCCTGTTTCCTTGTGTGTAAAAAAAAAAAAAAAAAGGGACTCTGAATAAATTTTAGTAATCCTTTCTGTTATATTGGTTATTATTTTTCTGTGTTTTATTGTGTTTTACTTAGTTTCATACAGGGCTGTGGTTTTGTAATTTGGTGTAAATCTCTTCCAGTTATAAGTTAGATTCTGATCATCTTTAAATTTATTTATTTATTATATGCTTATTACCATAATCATCTATTATACCCTCTTACTGTTTTCCTCTCCCAAATCCTTCTTCCTAAGAACCCCTCCCTCCTTCTATTTTTGGGGCTTTTGTTTGTTTTTTATACAAAAAAAAAGATGTATTCTGTTCAAGTGTTCTGTTATTTTAGTGATAGCTTGATTAAAAATGATGAAACCAGAGTTTACTAGATATCTCATAAAAGTAATAAAAACAGAGTTATTCTTAACAAGAGGTAAATGTGACAGCCTCCAAAGCTAACTTGGCCCACTGTTGAAGTGTAAGAGATTGGAGTATGATTCCTTGCTCAATAGAAGGTGAGGTGAGTCAATGGTCCATGGGTCACAGACTTCTGGCCTCCTCACTTTCTTGAGCTCCCTGCATCTGTCAACAGCACCATGACCCTGAGCCTGTGGACAGATGTGTTTGTGTTTAGAGCACCCTGGACAGAAGAACAGCAACCACCCCAACTCCCAGCCATGCTCACTGGCTGTCCAGGAGGAATGGGAGCATGGGATCACACACTGTTTATTTGTGGTTCCTTTAAGTAATGTCCAGAGACCTACATTTCATGCTTGTTTGAAAGTGTATACGTAACAGGGGAAGCTGTTAAACAGCGGTTGGCCTTCGCTCCAGTTATTTACTTATTTAGTTACATGTCAGCATGCAGTTCATTTAGTCATAAGTCTTCTCATTTTGAAAAGTAACCAAGATTTGAGGGTATAGAAAGGAAATTTGCATCTTATATTTATAAATATTTCAAAACTATCCTATTTGGCTGCCAATATTTAAAAAGATTTCTTTCTTTTTTAAAAATGTTTTCTTTGTTTAATAATATGATTTCTTAAATAGGAAGAGATAAATGAACATAAATAATCCATTTCTGGGTGTGAAAAAATTTACAAGTTTTCCTAAAATAAACTGAGTCAAATTCCTTGAAAGTGCTGAAAACTATTTAAAGATAAGCAGATTCAAGCAAATCGGAATTAAAGCAGTCCTTTGTAAGCTATGAAGTTTTGCTACAAAAACTCTTACACAGAAAAGACTTGTTCATGAGGAGGAAAAAAATCACATCCAAAACAAACAAACAAACATTTTTTATGCTATTTCTCATTGTATGCGTGGGCAACATAAACAGTATTGTTTAGGAAAAATAAAATTCTAGATTAAAAGGACACAATGGGAAGAGAGCTAGATGAAAAAAAAAGCTTTCAAAGTAGTAATGCCACCTCTATCACTTCTGAGATGGCCAGGATGGTCTGTCATGCTGAACATTTTCTCCCGGGTACTTCAGTCTGCACACCAATCCCCACGGTATTACTCACAAGGCAGTTCACAGAGAAGAGGCATTTTTCTTTGTCTTTTGGAAGTTTTCCTGTGCAGGACGAAAAGGAAAGGGCAGGATGATTTGCTTCTGCAGATACTCCCAATCTGCCCTCTCAGGCCTCTTTTGTGTTCCCCTTGGTATCACAGGGAAAAAGGAGTAGTAGTTGGAAAGGCAGAATGAACCCCTAAAGAAAGCGGAATGACACACTGAACTGGTGACACACAGCTGCCTCCTCCTGGCTTCTCAGAAACTGCCCCTTAAAACAGAGAGGAGAAACCACTTTGCTGAATCTAAAGGGATAGATTCCCCAGCCACCTTCTCACACTCGTTTTTAAAACTATCACCAAGCAATGAGTTTTAAGAGATAAAAGTTGTTTGGAAATTCCATTCTCCTGTGAACTGTGGTTAAAAGCAAATGACTCCCCCTTCTCTCATTTTGGCTAGAGATTTACACATCTTCCAAGGCAGCCCAAGGCTTCTTTCTGTTACTGGACTAGAGAGTAGCTTGAGCTTCCCCCTGACAGTAACAAGCTCCATTTCTGCCTTGTGGGGCTAGGTTCAGGCAGGTCAAGAAAATCAGATCACATCCAATACCTAAAAAGTGGGGTCAGACAACTTTGGGAGGTTTATACTAAATCAACTTGAGCATTAACATCACTCTGTTCTCAAAGCTATGTGGACTCTGAAGATCCCCTGAGTTATGAGTGGTTTCAGGTGTCAGGTCCCCTGATATTCAGGCACAGCCTTAATACAAAACAAATAATGACGTCAGCACAGAGGAAACACTTGTTTTTGTTATTTCTGCTTATTCAAAGAAAGCCCCCCTTCTCCCAGACTTTGCAGAGTATACACACACATACACATATGCACACAATCAAATATGCACATATACATAAACACCCATTCTGCTTTCACACTGATAAACTTCAAGAAAACATAGTTATCAACATTTGCTATTCTTCATTATCAACATTCTTAGTTTCTATAAACTTACTTGCCAGTTATAATAATATTAATTATCACTCTGAACAGATTTACAAAGAGATGCAGGCAAGATTCTTAACTTCATCCTCTGTTTGCATGCCAAATGTTAAGTACATGGAAATCTCAGTGTGGAGTATCAGATAGTTTGATTCCTCCAGTTTCAGCTGGAAAAATCCAAGCTCTTTCTACACCTAGAGAAACGCCACAAGCTGTTCAATAGCGCCCCCTTCCTGTCAGAGGTGAATTTGATGCAGAATGAAAACTGCTTTGCGTCTTACAATTGGAAATTAAGAGTTGTTATCCTCATAGACCCTCTGTTAGACGAGTAAAAATGCACAAGGTTCCAAGTGTGGAAGAATCTCATTTAAAAACATCTTTAGACTGGAGCTGGAGGGAAGCAGGAGCCCTAGGACTTGGGGACGCAAAATCTCAAAAACTGACTAAAAGCATGCCCATGGTTACAGTGTAGTCTAAAAGTGTATCAAGTGTCATCACCTAAATAACCTATTCAGAGTAGTGTGACAGGGGATATCATTAAATCATGAGCTAGTAATTGTGTGTTCAAACACCGACAAGGCGCGAAATGCCAAAAGTGATTCCTGGACAACTAAGACAAAATTTAAAATTCTCCAAGATTAGCAAACCTATATATTAGGATAGGGATACATTTGTCCAGATTGGCAGCTGCAAAAAAGCTCTGTGGACAAAAGAAGCAACTGAGCTTGTACGCAAGATGAAGTGGGTGCAGACTTCAGTCTGAAGCTTGTGAGCAGGCTCAAAATTAGCATAAAACTCACTAATATATACTCAGTTAAATATCAGTGTTGTTTATTTTCTCCATTCAATCAAACGTCTAATGATACTTAAAGAATATAATTCTGCACTGAGTCCCACAGTACAAGCAAAGGCTTTTTAAGTCACTTCTTTCTCTACAGAGCCAAAACACTCAATAGTTAAAACCTACAGTTAAAAAAAGATAGATGGTTTTAATATTCTGGGTCTTTGGGAAACAATAGTGAAAAACAAACAAAGCAAAATAATGTACATGCTGTTATATAAGATAAAGAGGAAATTATAAGATTGTTGCAAACAAAAAAAGATTGTTGCAAACATCGTTTATTGGGCATAAAGAAAGATGTGGAGAATTAAAATAAACTAAATGAAGTTAATATATTTTTGAACATATGATTTTATAGTTGGAATTTTCAGAGACCTAATCATCTATAAATTTAAATATAAAATTTGCAAAGATGATGAGAAATACCCCAAAATAAAAGCAAAAGAAGTAAATCCAAATTTATTAAGAGTAAATAAAATAATACTGATAGAAATGTGCAATTTCTTATTTTTACTTAATATACTTTCAAATTAAAATAGAATCATATCACTCTCCCCTTCCTTTTTAACCCTTTAGCTCCTTTCATGCCCTGCTCCATCTCCTCTTCAAAATGATGGTCTTTTTTTCTTTGATTATTATTGCTACATATGTGTGTATTTGTGTGCATACATACACGAACATGACTGCAACCTGCTGAGTGTGGCTTATTTTTTTTTATCTATTTTATTTCAAGGCTACCCATTTTGTTCTGCATAAACAGTTGGGGAACTCTTCCCTAGGAAAGGCTAATTCCCCATCTCTTGTAGTCATTAATTACCTATTTTTGTCTAAGGCATTGACCCCATGTGATTTTCCACCTCCTGCCTTAGCATGTCTACTGATATTTGTAGAATGAATAATAAAAACCCAGAGACAGATATTTGGTATCAAGCTGAAGATCAGAAAAGCAAAACAGCTAAGCCATTAGAAAAGTCTTACATCTACCAAGGCTGGGTGACAGCAGACTGAGCCCTGAGCCTATGTCTGTTCCCATTTTATATTCCCCTTTAGTGCTGTGATTAAAGGTGTGTGACTCCCTAGTACTGGGATTAAAGGTGTGAGCCACACCCACCTGGATCTGTTTCTGCACTGATCTTGTGTAGCCCAGGGTGGACTTGAATTCACAGAGATCTATCTGCCTCTGTCTCCCAAACTGCGATTAAAAGTATGTGCCACCACTGCCTGGCCTCTAGTGGCTTAGTTTTGCCCTCTGATTTTCAGGCAAACTTTATTAAAGCATAAATAAAATATTACTATATTTCCCCCTTTTGTCTAAAATAAAAAAGAAGGCTATAAGTAATATAAGAAATCTATATACAATAAGTACAATAACTAAAAACAATATATACAGGCAATAAATACATCGACAATGTCTAGTCCATTTGCATTTGACAAATTCAGAGAAAGTACTCCATATCTATCCTATCTGTGAATCTAAAGTCTTGTACCTAATTTACTTTCCATCATAGCTTGCTTTCTGCTTTTGGTATACAAGGAAAACTATAACTATAATTATCTAGTTTTCAACTCCTTCAGAGACCCAAGAAGAAAACAATATTCACTGAGTAAGCAGGAAGTATGAGCAAGCAACTTCTGAAAATTGTAAAAATGACAGAAAAGGCTGGCTGCCTGAACAGTCATCCAAAGTTTCTTTGTAATATTAGGGCAACCATTTTTGACCTACAGGCCTAGAATATCTGACAGACTTTTCTATGAAGTAGGGTTTTTAAAGTACTGTCCCACCTTGTCTGGGTAAGGTTTGGCAGCTACTCTTTTTTGTGTCCTGCTTGTCCCATTAGGCAGCATACTATCAGCAGTTGAGGCAAGGGCACTTTCTTGTCCACTGGCTTACTTTTGCCCCAAAGAAAGTAATTCCCATCATCTTCTCTGAAGTAGACTGATGCTGCCAGGAGCAGACATGTCTCATTGTCATAAAAAAGAAAAAAGAACCTATGTTATTAAGACATCTAAAGTTCCATATTCTGTAGCTCTCTAAAGTGTTTGTAGATGACCTCTCCATTTAAGATCTATCTCTGTTTGATCTTCACAACATACCTGATGTGACTACAAGTTCAATTATAATAGGTGACTAATTACTAATCTGTATTTCCTTATTATCCTAAACAGTTGGTAAAAATAACTTTCAAGGACTAGAAATTTGCATTACATTGTTTAATGAGCTATATAGGTACAATACCTTGAACAAGATGAGAAATGTAGGTACAACCTGTTTTAAGAGAATTAATCTTAAATTTGTATAAATATATAAAATTTGCATACAGTAAAATATTTAAAATTAATAGTTGCTTTTTTAAAAGTAGATTCAATAATCTACCTTTTTATCTTCATATCTATATCCCCCTTTTTTCTTTTCAAAGCAAAATCTTTGAATCTAATTTCCTTTGTTTAGTTTTTTTCACTATTACCAATAACAACTTAAAACCAATCCTCCTAAACAATGACAAATATCCATAACCCACTGAACAACCAAAAACCACCCATTCTACTTCTTGGGAATGTGGTCATGGTACTCTTAACTTTACTTCCTGCTATCTGGGTTGGCGGTGATGGTATCTTTAGGGGATCCTGAAAAGAAAAATTTGGGTTGATTGTCAAGTCCTGGGAGAGGTAATTGTATCATTTCTTGTCCAGTCTCTGTGTAATGGGAAAGTGCAGTCCTGGCTAGAGTAGTCTGTTAGGCTGGATCATCTCAGATTGTCACCTCAAAATTGTTCTGAACAGTTTGTAGTCCAAAATTGATCTTCAGGTGGTGTTTTTCAGCTTAGTGGTAGTATCATAGTCCTGGATGAATTCTGTTATGAGGCCCCATCCTCCCTTTGGAGATTCAAAAGTCACTGTTAGGTATACTAATGGTTCACTGCAGAAAACTGATAGAGATTCAAACCCAAAATCATGTACAGGAAAGTAGATGAAATCTTTCCCTAGAATTACTTAGTATTCCAAATAACATGACAAAAAGTTTAATATATATATATATATATATATATATATATATATATAAATATTATATATATATAATACCTTAAGCTATTAAAGGGTTAATATAAAACCAAAGGATTATGAGATTAGTTGAATAAAATAATCCTTAAATATTTGTTTTTCTTCTGTCCCTTATCAGGTGGTTCTTCTGACATGAGACAGAGATTTTAATAAGCATACTTGGATTTAGAGAAGGAGAGAGCCACACTCCAACTCTAAAGTCAGCTTTAATCTTTAATTGGACTAGAACAACAAAAAGAGCATTTGCATTATACGTCTGTAGAGAATAGCATAAACAAATTATTTGGGAAGATTTACAAAATTTTATCCTGTTGGAAATGTAATATACCAATAGGCCAATTTGCTCTTTTTCTTGAGATTTTTTTCTGGATGATTTGTCCCTTTACTTCTGATGTCTCATTTGTTCAGTACTCTCCTTCATTAGCTTGATACCTTTATTTTCCTGAAAAGACAGAGACAAAACCCTTACCCAACACTAATTTTGGGGAGATTCTCTTTTGGCAAGTTATATCTGATCAAATTAAAAACATTTGTTAGTTTTATAGGTTAGTTTAGATTAAATGACTATGGTACTTAATGAACTATCATCTCTCTTAATTAAGAGGTGCCTCTTGCTCAAATAGAATCTTTATCCATTTTGATAGTATCCATGACTTTTCTTCTCCTGTGGAAACAAAAGCAAAACCCCTTTTCCAATGTTCTATATGTCCTGGTTTCCATTCTGAGGTCAGTACATCTTTAAACTATATTGGTTGATTTAATTGCATAGTTTTTCGACTATCCAATGTCTCTCCACAGTTGTTGTTCCTTTCTCATTAGCATTTAGAAAACTCAAAGTTAATAAAGCATTATGCAATTTATTTCCAGGGTTATTTATTATCCCTTTTTGTTTATTTAACATATCCTTTAGAGTTTGACTTGACCTTTCTATAACTGCCTGCCCTGTAGAATTGTGTGGCATAACTTAACATACTTTACATTATAATAAGCAAAAAGCTGTTTCATTTTCTTAGAGACATATACTGTCTCTCCTGAAAAATTGCTACAAGTTTTTTGCCATGGTTCAGTTTCTTCCCATAATTTCTTAATTTTACAATTATTAAAAGGTACTATAATTTCTACTGAGTTCATTCTTGCTAATTGATGAAGTCTCAATTTTTCTTTTAGAATTAACTCAGAGACCTTTTCAATGTAAGTTTTTAATTTTTTACCAAGTTTATGTGGCAAAATATTAATTATAAGATAATATCTTCCCTCTGCATTTAAATTCTTGTAGGGGAATGTTTGGAAGGTAATATGACCAGAATACAATTAAGATTATGATCCATGTGATCTACAGGCACTTTCTTTAATTTCTCTTCCATCATGGCAATTCTTTCTCAGTTTCAGCTGATAATTCCCTGGGACTATTTAATTTCCTGTCACCATCTAAGGTTTTATTTAAATTAATCAGGCCATCAGGACCTATCCCAATAATGAACCATAAAAAGGAAATGTCTCCTAGGAATCGTTGGAAGTCATTAAGAGTCTGCAATCAATCTCTCCTAATTTGTACCCCTGGGAACCTAAATATTTTACAAACCCATTTTATAGACTAAATAATTAATAGAATCTCCTCTTTGTATTTTTTTGGGAACAATTAGTAATCCCCATAAAGGTAAACTTTACTTTTTCAAACATTCTTTCTAAAGTATCTACCTTTGAATCAGATAGCAAAATGTTATCCATGTAATGGTAAACTATAGATTCAGGAAAGTGCTTACATATCATTTCTAATGCCTAACTTATGAAATATTGGCACAGGGTGAGTCTATTTAACATTTCCTGTGTGAGAACCTTCCATTGATATCCTTTAGCAGGCAAATGAATAAAAATTTTCTGTCTTTTTCTTGTAAAGTTATAGTGAAGAAACAAACTTTTAGTTCAATAAATATAACTATCATTTTGGCAATAGAGAAGACAAAGGAATGCCAGATTACAGATAGCTCAATCACCTTATTAGCAGCTCTTAGATATGTTACCATTCTCCATTTTCCAGATTTCTTTTTAACAGCAAATACAGGAGAAGTCCAAGAGTTGGTTGAATCTTTAATATGCTGAGCATCTAGTTGCTCCTGTATGAGATGTTCTAAAGCCTGCAGTTTCTCTATTGTTAAGGGATATTGCTTAACCCATACAGGTTTGCCTGTCAACCATTATAAAGGTAGGGCTGTTGGTGCCTTTGGTGCCTTTGAAATGTCAGCAACTGTTGTGCCCTATTCTTGTATATCCTGAATGGTCAGTAATTGTTCTTTATAAAACCTTCTAATATGTTCCCCAGAAACATACATTAATTTATGGTTTGTTTCTAAGATTGGGGGAATGTTTATCTGAGTACTTCATTGCTGTAACAAATCACATCCCCACAAATTCATTGCTATATCTGCTACATATGGTTTTAATATTTCTTTCTGTCCTTTTGGACCTATCCATTCAATCTATCTCGTGCTCTGTTTTACCTGAGATAAAATTCCAATCCCTAACAACTAAACCTTTACATCCTTAGGAGGTCAATTTGGAAGCCAAGACTCTAATGAAATTATTGTAATATCCATACCTGTGTCTATCAGATATTCAATGACAACATCATTCATTCATATTTTTAATTTTGGTCTTTGTTCATTTTAGAAGTTTGTCAAAATACTCACTTTATGGTTTCTCCTGGATGTTTTGTTTTTTTCCTCTATAGCTGTTCTATTATCCACAGCAGTATGGTTTCCTACAGCAGACATAAGGTTCTTTAATTGTTCTGGGAAGGAGTTTCCTCTATGATGGCAGGAAACAACTGAAGCAGACTTGGCATTGGGGCCTGCAAGAGGCCTCTAATGGAGTTTCCCATTGGCAAATGGTTTTCATGAATATTCCTCACTGACCTATATTTATTAGTCCAGTGCCTGCCTTTGCCACACCTTCTGCATAACCCAGAAGGAAGGGGTGTTCTGAATGGATTATTCTTAGAAAAGAACCTTGTTTCTAGGAATGCCCTGTCTACAATCCCTTTTAAGGTGACCTTGTTTGGCACAATTATAACATTTGACATTTTTATTTTTCCTCAAACTTCTGGAAATCACCCCTTCTATACAAGCATCATCATGTTCATGAGATTCAATACTGACTGTATCTCGGATCCATTCCTCCAAAGGTGCTGACCTTGCTTTTAAAGACCTAATTATCAGTTTTCATAGGGAATTGGCATTTTCAAAAGCCAGAGATTCAATTATTATTTGTCTACCTTCTGAATTTTGCTATCATTCTATTTACTACTGAAACCAGTAAAAGCACATAAGTGTGTGTGTGTGTGTGTGTGTGTGTGTGTGTGTGTGCATGTGTAGCCAGTTTTATAAAAATCCCATGGGTTTCTAAAGAGCTTATCTAAAGAGCATCAGTAATATCAAGAGACACCCTGAAGGAAAGCATCATATCACTGCCTATACTTCAGGTTGTATCAACCCCAGACAGTGATGGTCATCAGATTTCACCTATGGAAGGCACATAGCCCTACAGAGAAGAGAGGAAAAGAATGAGTTGGTACTAAGGCTTTGCAAGCCCTATTTACAAGAGAAAGCATTTTAAAGATTCCTTTTTATTATCTTGAGTTATGTGTATGTATGTGTCTGTATGTGGGTATGTGCACATTTGTGTAGGTGCCCAAGGAAGTCAATGTCATGGATCTTCTAGAGCTGGAATTAAAGATGGTTGTGACTGGCCAGATATGGGTTCTGAAAACTGAACTTAGGTCCTCTGGAAAAGGATCAAGGGCTCTTAACACTGAGCCACCTCTCTCTGACAATATTTTAAAAATATTATCCCCCGATAATATTTAGGGCCTCCTAAAAGACTTTCAAGAGACCATACCATGAGCCAGAAAAAGTCCCTAGGCTGAGAATTAAGATACAAGAGAAATGACATGGCTGATAATATTGTTCTATATATTTAGATTCCTAATATTAATGGCTGCTAGATGCCTTACTTCACACAGTACTTGGAAATATGCAGGGTGCTTTCAGGCATACTTCCTCTATAGCAATAAAAATGTAAATGACAACAAACATGAGATTTTGTGATGCACTTATCCTGCAATGATCACTCTGTGATCTGTGCATACGCTCCATTTAGCCATTACATTTGCTCCATGGACTAGCTCCTATTATCCTCCTTTAGATGAAGTTCAGGTAGGATAAGTGGCTTGCCTGATGTCACAGATATTAAGTGGCAATTTAAGATTCTAACACAAGACTGGCATTACAATTCAAACTCTCAATCACAGGATTCCCCATTATGGCCACTGGTGTATCATTATTCAGATAAAGTAACTGAGCTAAAGGATTTTTATAGCATATACATACATACATACATACATACATACATACATACATACATATATATATATATATAGAGAGAGAGAGAGAGAGAGAGCCTCATTCAGATTCCTTAATTCTAAATTTCATATCTTACCTACCCTTATATTTTCAGAATGACATGAAACAATAGATAGTAAGCATTGTGTAAATTGTGAAACTTGAGGATATATGAGGATTAGCCATTATGACCTTTAAAAATCCCTTAGCGCATCATGAAATTGAAGAGTAGTTAGAATGGATGAGAAGCTGTGCCATTTGGCATGGAATTCATCAACTTCTTGAGACGCTAAAGACCCCCTTAGCATTTGAGTTGGAATCCCACTCCTAAATAGTTACATAAAGAAATAAAAATATACACCCACATAAAAACCTGGGTGGAAACATTTATTGCAGCTTTATTTGTTATTACCCCCAAACTGGAAATAGCCCAAAGGTTCTTGTCTGATGATAGGGTAAACAAACAGGAACATCCACTTAATAGAATAGTATTCAGCAATAAAACAAAATGAATAACTGTTGCAGATAACAGCATTGTTGTATCAAAAATGCTATATTTTAAATGAAAGGAGCTGTATTCATATAGTAATACAATAAACGACTTCATTGATGTGATATTTTAGTAAACACATGTAACAGAACTGGGCCTGGAAGCAGAGGAAGTATACTGACTACAGAGAAGCCCGGGGGAGCATTCCCAAGGGATATAAATGTTACCAATTTAGACTCTGGTGGTTACATGACTGAAGGCATTGGTAGAAATTACAAAAATTACTCAGAAAATGATGAGCTATCACTGAATATCAATTAAACTCCAATAATCCTTACTTTTTCAGAAACAAGAATTCCTCTAATTCTCTATCCAGACTGATGGGCACATTTCCATGTGTAAGACCCACTAGCAATAGCTTTCAAGAAGTCATCAATACCCAAGCTATGGTATCTCAAAGTTTTTCTTAGAAAACCATGTGTCCTGACAACTTCCATGAATACATCTCTTCATGGGATTTTTGCCTAATCATTTTCTTCTAATTCTTATTTGATTTTCATAGACATTTAACACTCTCACAAATGTTCTCTTTACTAAGTCACTCACTTGGAGTAAGTCTGAAGACAGTCACTGATATTTTTCTTCTAAGACCTACTTCCATGCCTTCTCTTATCAGAAGTTCCTTTACTCGCTCTACTTCTTCATATTTTAAACTCTGCCAATTTCTGCTTCCTGGCCACTTAAGCTGGCATGAACCCCTCAAAAGCTCCCTTCTTCTTGCTCTTTAATATAGACATAGATTGTAATGTCACTCTGGCTGACAAAGAAGATGAGCTGTGATAAACCTTAGTAGGTGTTATCAATATCGATGATTCTTCTTATTCCTAGATGGAAAGTAAACTTTATTTCTCAGATACCTGGCTGTGTAGAGCTACATACATGATGCTGGCCAAGAGACTTTTAAAATTTAAAATTGTCTTGTTTCTAGAGCAAAGCTAAGAAGAGAAAATTTGAAATATCAACAGATCTCCCCTCCTTGTATCTCTGAGAGTAGATGTGTTATGTGGAGGTATTGAAAATGGACTCTTCTGCATCACAGGGGAGTCATGTAGAAGAGGATCCTGTAGAGACATCTTTAGCATTTGAGTAGAGGCAGAATCCTTCTGTAAGATGCTGAGACATGGCACAACTTAGGCATTGATGACCAATCCAACAATGTCATAGAAAAATATAATGCAGTTTACAATTCAAACCTATAAAACCAACAGGACAAGGGAATAGGTAAATACTTCCATAATTCCAGAGTTCAAAGCACTCTGTTCATAACACACACTGGAAAGGTTCTCAAACCTGTCTAATGAATTAGGTTGTAAACCAATAGTTTAAAGGTATCCTCTAAAGAACACTCATTGATTTCTTTCTTTTTTTTTTTTTTTTTTTGGCTAGTCCATAGGTTATCCAATTATCATCAGAGAGGTTTCCTCCTGTAGCAGATGGGAGTGGGCACAGAGACCCATGGCCAGACACTGCACAGAGAGAATCTAAATTTGAGGTCCTTTCCTTGAAGATTGTGGAACCCTATGGAAGGCAGAGAGGGAAGATTGTAGGAGTCAAAGAGGATGGAGGACACCAAGAAAACATGGCTCACTGAATCAACTAAGCAGGGCACATAGGGGCTCATAGATACTGAAGATGCAATCACAGAGCCTGCATGGGTCTGTGCCTTCTTCTGCTCCTTCATCATTGCTGTTAGCTTGATATTTGTAGGGCTCCTAACAGTGGGAGCAGATGTGTCTCTGGCTCTTTTGTCTGCTCTTGGACTCTTTTCCTTCTATTGGGTCACCTTGTCCAACCTTACTATTAGGGCTTTTGCCTTGTTTCCTTGTATCTTGTTTTGTCATGGTTGGCTGCTGTCACTCAAAAGGCTGCTCTTTTCTGAAGGGAAACAGGAGGAATGGATCTAGGGGAGGGGGGCTTGGGGAAGGTTGGAGGAGTGGAGAGAGTGGAAACTGTGGTCAGGATGTAGTTTATGAGAGAAGAACGTATTTTCATTAATAAAAAAAAGAACGCCCAGTGAGACTCATAATTGTTACTTGGTACTAATTTAGTCATACCCTCTCGTTTTTAAATTATGAAAACTAGAGCCCCAAAATGGACAAATACCAGCCAGTATGGCCATCACATGGGTAGTTAGTGCTAGACAAGGCCCCAGTTCTTAATCTGACTAGCTATTCCCCATGGAACCCTCAAAAGTGGCAAATTTCAATGATTTTAAGTCACTCTTGCTTTCATTGTCCAGTTATATAAAATAATAGAAGGCTGTCTGAAAAGACCATTGTTCAAAAGCCACTTGCCCTCTATACGCTCATGGCTTTTCAAGGAGATATTTTCAAACATATCTAGTGCCTGTTTAATCCAAAGAGATGCAAGGGGCCATCTGTGCCTCACAAGGATTGCCTGAAAACCAAGTTGTTTTGAATGAATGCTGAAAACAATAAGCAGCACATTATTTCTGAGTCTAAAATAAACATACTTTATTTTATGAGTTTTAGATCTTAGTCATCTATGTAAACAAAGGTGGGGTCAAATGGAAAGAACACAACATCTGAAGTCAAAACAAGAGTGCGTTCAAATCCAAATCTTATATCTGTATTTGCTGAATATTCTAATTCATATACTACAAAAACCAGGTGTCTGAGTTAATGTCTGTAATACGAAGGCTAGAAAATTGGAGGCAGGAGGCTCAGCACTTCAGAGATGTCATCCTTGGCTATACACGGAGTTTTGGAGGCCATTGTAGGCTATGCAGGACCCTGTCTGAAAGTAATAAAGTAAAACAGTAAAGTAGGTGGGAGCATTTTAGTGCATCCATCCACCGGCACACATAGTTCTGAGCTAATTACTCTGTAATTACTGCTCTTGACGACTCTTTTCACCAAGTCACAGGTCCTGGGTCTGTGCTTTTCATCTGGGTGTCACCTATACCCCTCATCCGGCTCCTTCTCTCCCGCCTCTGTGAGTTTTCATCAGCCAGGACAGGAAGCCAGGTGGGACATCCTTTGTAAGGAGCAGAGTACAAGGGACCATGGGGACCTGGTGGAGGTGACGAGAGATGGGGGGAGATGGAGGAGTGTTGGGAGAAAGGATGTTGATGGCGCAGTAGGCGGGAAATCTAGTCTGGTTAATGTCCACAGTGTCCCAACACTCCAGACACTGTTCGACTCACTCCTGTGCCACTAGAAGGAAACTTTTGTTAAGATCATGATTCACTCAGCAAATCTATTTTTTCCCCTCTGTAGTTTTTCAAAGCGCATTTACTGGCTCCAGTAATGCCTACATATAGCGTCACTTTTATACTCTCCAGTAGCTACCTGTTGCAGGTTGCAGGCAAGGCTTACATAGCAAAACTTAGGATGAGGGGGGAAAAAGCAACTAGTTCTGAACCGTGGCTCTGGAAAGCAACCACTATACTTGGAAACTGACTGTAGTAAGGACTCCCAGAGAGGCCCCAATTATCTCCGAGATACAAATAGCACAGCCCATTACTCAGCTACATGCTCCCTAACCACAGAAGCACCGACCCTGATGGGCACATGACTGCCTGTTTTTAGTGGATCTGCTACCAATTCTGCATCAGCATCTCTGTGGTTTTTGGAGAGCTCAGAAGAGAGATTGCTAATTGTAGTATCCTAATTGGGAGGCTATCTTCTTGTCTTCCAGATTTACTGTTCCCAAGGTCTAAGGGGCACCCAGCTTATGTCCTGGCAACTCATTGCATGGCTTTGTGTTACTATTTGGAAACCACTCATTACACCCTGATTAAAAAGTTATGGGAGAGTCACTGCTGGTGCAAACTCATCCTCTAGGTTTTACTGGAGACACTAACCCTTTCAATCCCCTGTCTGTGTGCATAGAAATCCACCATGCCTCAACGTGACATGGCCCATTAGTCACATACACAGAAAAAGTGACACCCAAAGCAGCAGCTGGCGGTGGGGAGGGCATGGCAGTCCAGCGGCAGCTTCCTTACTGCGCTTCTGCTCTGAGCTGCACACAAATCCACGGCTCCGTTTTCCTCTCTTGGCCTTGGGCCCCTTCTTTCCGGAACTCAGTTTCAAAAAAACATCACAAGGCTTGCAGGTGGTTTGTGTTGCACCACAGCTCGTATTCCTGACAGATCCTACGTCTGCACATTAATACTCCTCAATGCCTCCAGCCTGAAGCTTTCCCAGACACACTCGCCTAAGAGCCTCAGAAGCAAAACATTATATGGGCTCGCTACACAGAAATTCCTTCTGGATCTGAGGGTTGGGAGGTCATGGTGTTTTAAGCAAGAGAGGCTCATGGCCCCTCGCCTATGAACGTCAAGGTATTTGCCTATATGCATAGGAAACCAAGCTTCTACGAAGGTTCTGGGAAGCTCTGAGTTACTATAATAATGAGTTATCTTCATTGCCACAGTTGCAATCACACATTGCTTAAGATATCAATCAGTAAAAAACAACAGCAATAATGAGTCTCATTTGGTAGGTACCTCTGATCTATGAGACATTATCTAGACTAAATAATATATTTCTTCTCAAAAGATAACACTTAAGGTAAGTGATGATTTGCACAATTTATAATTTTACTAAAAACAAAAAATACGTGATTGGGCAAAGGCTACATACACAGTTGGCTTAATGACAGGGTAGGGAGTTAAACCCAGATGATGGGTTGCTAAGTTCAGCCTAGCTAACTCCATTTAATCATTCAAAGATAGAAACAAAAATTGAAGGGAGTGGGACTAAATGACAAAAAGAAAAAAGGACTTAAAAAGCTCATCAGCTGATTTCCACACTGGAGTCTGTCTTCTGAGGAGCCCTTGAAACGCTTTGCTGGGAAGGAAACTTATTTTTCTCACTTTACTATTTTGCATAGAAGAATGAAGTACATGGGTTTGGAATTAGTAAAAAGGAAGTTTCCCAGCTTTAGCAAGAAATAGAGAATGGTGGGGAGAGGGGGAGAGTCCTCTCCCAAGAAGTCTGGAAATGAGAGAAGAGAGTCATCCCTAAGGATCCTAAATAGATGAGTGGAATGACTCTCAATAAATCAGAGCTTTGAGATAGCAGCCAATAAAAAGAAACATCGCAGAAGCAGCCCCCTGAGTGCCCATTTCCTCCCTCTCTTCTTAAACAACATGGATTTCTATTAGTTCCATGGACACTTCTATAGTAACTCCAAATTGCTGTTTCTTTAAATCTAGAATCGTATTTTAGGGGCTCACCCTGAGAAAGTCGGAGGTTGTAAAAGATGTCAGGGTAGACGAAGGGGGGAACATTCAAGAAATATGGTGGGTTAACGCAGGGTTCAACCTATCCATTGGGGCCTGACATCAAGCTGGAGAAGAATTAGCATGAATAAGGGAGCCCTGTTGATTGCCTGCTGGAGAAAAGTGACAGAGGGCCCAAGCCAGAGGGTTTCTGGAGAAGAGGGGGCTGGAGGGCTGCCGAGGTCTGCAGTGCATGACTAACACATGACTTACAGGAAGGCTGACAGGCCCGAACTCAGAATCACACTGAAACTGACCACAGCTCCTGGGCTCTATTGCCTGTCATGGGAGGGCCGCTTTCATCTAGTATGATTTGGGTAGAAGAGTATCTGTGGGTCTTGTCCGTAAGGACAGCTCTGGGAATGTTCTCAAACACACATCTTCAATCCTTTCCACTTGATTATCTAGCCTTTATTCTGTTGACTTGATGTTTGGGTAAGTGACTGAGGGTAGAAAATCAGGGAGAGGTTTAATTCTGGGGAATATAATGCTCTGAAGCACATAGCCATGACCTTGTCTTCTTTGGAATTAGTCTGGAAGTGTTCAAGTGAAAAAATCACTAAGCTAACACACACTAATCATTAGCTAAATCCAAGACTTGAACTTATTTATTTTAATTTTTGAACACAGAGATCACTCTTGAGACTAGTGTCCATATTACTTAGATTTCTTAGTGGATAGGTAACCAGAAGCAGCTCTGTGTGTACAGAATGCATGAACGATTCAGGGAGGATGGGGCAAATTCAACGCTGTTCCTGTTTTTTGGGTTTTTTTTAAGCTTTTTTTTCCATTCAAAAATTTCCACTTCTTCCCCTCCTCCCATTCCCCTCCTGCTCCCCCACTCACTCTCCTCCCTCCCCCTCCAGTCTTAGGAGAGGGCAGAGTACCCTGCTCTGTGGGAAGTCCAAGGCCCTCCCTCCTCCATCCAGGCCTAGGAAGGTTTGCATCCAAACAGACTAGGGTCCCAAAAAGCCAGCACATGCAGTAGAAACAAATGCCAGTGCCATTATCAATGGCTTCTCAGTCAGGCCCCATTGTTATTCCGAGAGTCCAGTTTGATCACATGCTCCTTCAGTCCCAGTCCAGCTGGCTTTGGTGAGCTCCCACCCTCTTAGTTGGTGGACCAACCACTCGCGGTACTGAATTCCTTGCTCATCTTCTCCCTCCTTCTGCTCTTCAATGGACCTTGGGAACTCAGTCCAGTGCTCTGACGTGGGTCTCTGTCTCTATTTCCATCCATCGCCGGACGAAGGTTTTATGGTGATATTTGAGATATTCATCAGTGTTACTATGCGACAAGGCCAGTTCAGGCACCCTCTCCTCTGCTGCCCAAAGACCTAGCTGGGGACATCCCGTGGACACCTGGGATCCCCCTAGAGCCAAGTCTCTTGCCAACCCTAAAACGGCTCCCTTAATTAAGATATCTTCTTCCCTTCTCCTTTATCTGCCCTTCCTCCATCTCAACCCTCCCACTCCCCCAAGCTCTCCCCAATCCTTCCCTTCTCCCTTCTCTCTCCCCCTCTCCCTTCCCCCCACCCTACCCCTACCCCAAGGCTCCCAACTTTTGTCCGGCCATCTTGTCTGCTTCCAATTTCCAGGAAGATCTATATGTGTTTTTCTTTGGGTTCACCTTATTATTTGGCTTCTCTAGGCTTGTGAACTATAGGCTCAATGTCCTTCATTTGTGGCTAGAGTCCACTAATGAGTGAGTACATACCATATTCATCTTTTTGGGTCTGGGTTATCTCACTCAGGATAGTTTTCTATTTCCATCCATTTGCATGCAAAATTCAAGATGTCATTGTTTTTTACTGCTGAGTAGTACTCTAATGTGTATATGTTCCATACTTTCTTTATCCATTCTTCCATTGAGAGGCACCTAGGTTATTTCCAGGTTCTGGCTATTACAAATAATGCTGCTATGAACATAGTTGAACAAATGCTTTTGTAGTATGATTGGGCATCTCTTGGGTATATTCCCAAGAGTGGTATTGCTGCGCTCCTGTTTTATGGGAAATCACAGTCTGGTTGAGAACAGCAAAATGAATCTTACCATCACGTGTTGTTTACATGGTGGCCTTGGACCTGAAGCACAAAGCAACACGGGCAACATGAAACAGGGAAGAAAAGAAAGACATGATCTTTCTCATTCAAGTCCTTCATACAGTCCGTGGCTTGCACTATGATCTTTGTTCATTTCAGTTTCTATGAAACACCATAGATTACATAGTATATAAACAATGGACACATTGGAGGCTGGAAGTCTGCTATCTAGACAAGATAGATTCAGGTTCTGATGTGGACCTTGGCTATGGCCATTTATCTATCACAATCTTACAATATAAAAGGGATGAACAAGCTCTATGAGGACACTCTTCTTAAAGGCCTGTTTATCCCATTGATAAACAATTCCTAAAAGTTCTGCCTCATTATGTCATTGCATTGGGGCTTAGGATTTCAAAGTAGGATCTATGGATACAACCATTTTGACCATTGTAGTCAACCACCTGAAGGAAGAGATGAAGAAAGAAGAATATCTCTACGTTCCACCCAAACATCTCTTCCAACTCAGATAACCAAATCCCATGATTTTTAAAAAAAATAAAAAACCGCACAGGATTCATCAGCTAAGTTAAGAAGTCAGGGTTTCTTCCCTAGGTGAGTGTCTGCAGGAGACCTCTGCATTTCACAGGAATCCATGCACAAGCGAAGGAGGCAGACTTTGTAGAAGGCTGACTGAGAAAAAAGAAAGTGAATATGAAAAATAAAACAAAAAACTTCCCAATCACCATTAACACAGGAAGAGCGGGGCGGGGGGATCCTGAAGCTGTAGAGCTAACATGGGTCCTTCACAGGTTTGCCGTCTAAATGTGTGCCACCTGTGAGGCCTGAAAAATCTCATGTGGACAATTTAAACTAAAGTGTTCCCAGGTCAGTGGTGCCCCAGGAAACTGGCAGAAGCAAATGCATATGACTTCTTGCGGAATACTAATTCAATGTAGGCCTTCAAGAGCTCTTCCAGATAAAATTCCGTATGTATGTATGTATGTATGTATGTATGTATGTATAGAAACAAAGTACTTGAAATGGAATTCAGGAGAACCAGTTTTCCTAAATATATCATATGTCATCATCACTAAACTTTTTGTTTAGTAACATCTGATACGCACAACCTCTGAACAATAAAGAAGAAGCATGAGAATATGAGCAAGAATAAATGCCATTTAAAAAAAGAATGTCATTTTTAAATGTAAGAATATTTTTAAATGCAAGAATTTTTTCCACTTATTTCCCTCTTATGAAATAAGTCATATAATATTCAGATCATGCTTTCTTTTCTCCCAACTCCTCTCAGATCTCTCCCACCTACCCACCTACCTAAGTGCTTTCTTTCTCTTCCTCTCTCTCTTTCTCTCTCTCCCTCCCTTCCTTTCTCTCTCCTGCCTCTTCTCTTTCTCTCTCTTTAAAAAAGAAACAAACAAAAGATAAGAAATACCCCCACCCCCACACAAACTACAAAAACTGAAATCAAAATATATCAGCAAAAGAGAATGAGGAAAAAGTGAGAAAAAGCTCCCAAATAAAGCAAAATGAGACAAGTCAACAAAAATACCATTTTGTTTGTTTTGTGTTGGCCAATGGCTCCTGGCCACAGAGCCTATCCTGAAGTATGGTTAATAGACCCAATGAAATGACAATGAAGAAAACTAAGTTATCCTTTGCCAGGAGGTACCAATTGCAAATGACTTTTGGCTAGAGGTGAAAGCTTGTGTCTACTCCCTGCTCTCAGTCCTGGAGCCCTCTCAGCTTGAACCTGTGGAGGCTCTGCATATGCTGTCATAGTCGCTGTGAGTTCATCCATATGTCAGTCTTATTGTGCCTGCAAGACAAGGTTCCTTACTGTCATCCTTAACATTTGGCTCTTAGAATCTTTCTGCCTCTTCTTCCACGTAGTTCACTGTGCCCTGATGGGAAGGATTTGATGAAGACATCCCATCTAGGACCGAATGCTCCCAAGTCTCTCACTCTGCACATTGTACAGTTGTGGGTCTCTGTGCTAGTTCTCATATACTTGAAGAAGTTTACTTGATGATGCCTGAGCAAAGAACTGATCTATGGGTATATCAGAATGTCACCAGGAATCATTTTATTATGTTCCCTTAGCAGAATCGTGTTTGGTTTTCCCCTAGATCCAAAGCCTATCTAGTCTCAGGTTCTGGGCCACTCTAGCAATGTCAGGCATGGGTTCCATCTCATGCAGTGGAAATTAAATTCAGTCAGAGTGGTTGGTTTCTACCACAAAATCTTGCCGCTATTGTACCAGCATATCTCACTGAAAGATCACTGCTGTAGACCCCAGGGTCTGGAACTGGACTGATGATTGCTTTTCTTCTCTGGAAGGGTTCAGAGTTCCTGCCAGTGCCATAGATACTTGTCAATAGGGATGAAACCTCTATTTAGAGGCCAGATCAACTTCCTGTGTTCAATGAGATAGGTATGCACTATCTGCAGCAATATAGTCTGGTCATCACTCTGTGAGGAAAAATCAATAGCCTTGGTAATAGCCTGTAAAGTTTGGGGGTTTCCAAACTTTTGGCCAATAACTCAACAAAATGTAACCCATTCCTGCACTGGAGGTTTCACTTGAATGCATAAGATGTCTTACTGGGGCATTGTCTCCCCCATCATTTGGTAGCCCCACTTAGATTCCTTTCATTCATACATATATGTACACACACACACACACAACTCCTATAGTAGCTGGTTTCCATATGCTCCTTAAATAGTCCTTAGTGTTCTTTGTCTCTTCCCATGTACCCTCCCTTACCCCTTTCCTCTATTCCCTTCTCCATCTATTCCTCCCACTCTGTCTCCTCCCTGTCTCTCCATAACAAGAAAATTTTAAAGGAGAAAATTATCAAGGTACAGAGTGATTATTTTGGGCTGCATGGTAACTTTGAAGCAAGTTTAAAAAAATCAAAAGGTGGAGAAAGAGAAAGAAGAGGAGGAGAAATGAAACATTAGAAATGAAAAGTTAATTAGCTAAGAAGTATTGAGGATAAATTCAAAATAAGGTTGAAATAGATAAGATAAAGTGACCTAGAAATATAAATTTGAAAGGCATCAAGACATGACACACAGGAAATACAACCACGGAAGACAAGAGCAGAAAAGAATACCAGAAGAGTCAATGGCTGCCTAATCACTGCTCAAGGGGTTGTTAATATAATAAAAATTAGCCAGTGTTTAATAATATTATATCAGAGTAAATCGCAGGATCATTAAAGAACACCAACTCTTACATTCAAGAATAATATTTTTTTAAAAAAAGGTGTATAGGAACACATACAGACATCATGACTATAAAAGAAAATTTGTTCTTCACACAGGTCAGGAGAGGTCAGACGACCACTAGCTGCAAGCATTGCCTCATCTTACAATTGTGCCAATGAAGACACAAATGGTGTAATGGCCTGGAAAGTAGCACTTAATAAAATCATTGTTAAAGAGCAAGTTATAAAAACATATTTTTACATAATGAGAAATTGAATTTACCACCAACATATCTACACAAAATGAAATTATAAAAGAGGTAAAATGAGATACAAAAGAAATGGTTGAGCCAGCTCTATGGATCAATGGGTAAAAGCTCTCTTTATGGCAGACCTGGTGACCTGAGTTCAACATCCAGAACCCAGGTAGAGGTAGAAGGAGAGAATTGACTCCACAAATTTCCTTGTGTGAGCTATGGGGCATGCATGTGCATGAGGACACACACACACACACTAACAATCAACATGTTTAAAAGAAGTCAATAAATCATTAGTGAATTAATCTAAATAAGTAAGGACTATGTTAAAGCAATTATATTTAATATATGGAGAAATAGAAATCAAAATTTGGACACCAGCAAGATGTGCATGTGAAACACAGTGGTACAAAGGAAACATTTTATGGCATCATTACTTGCAACACCGAACTTGAGTTGTTGCATTGCTCAAGAGGTTTAAGAAATCCATGATCTCAGCACCCTTCCTCACTCAGAACTAGTAGGTCAGAATATTACTTAACAGATCAACAGATGACCCAAATGTAGGATAGAGTTTGAGGATGTAATGTTTGAAATAGTAACATAGTTCCAGGCTGGGAAGATGACTCTTAGTTGCTAAGTCTTTGCTGTGTTTGCTGAAGACCTGAGTTTGATCCTCAAAACCAACATGATATGGTGATATACACCTGTGATTTCTAAACTGGAGAAATGGATACAGGAGAATCATGTGGACTCATGGGTCAACTAACTTAACAGCAAGTTCCAAGTTTATTGAAAAGCCTTGTCTCATAAAAATGAGAGTAATCGAGGAAGAGATGGGATGTTGGCTTCTGGCACACATATGCTTATACACCAGCTTTTATCAACAACTAAAATCTTAGACATAGAAGAAGATTTACAAAGAGAAAAGAATAAATTGATGGAATGGAGTGAATCAGTCAACCTATACATACTTGTATTGAGATCTAAAAGCTCTCATCTGTCAAAGGCTTAAGTCACCAAGACAACTTCTCTGCTGTGCATCCTTTGAGAATTGAAAGAGAAACCCAAAGAATAGATTCAAGTAGTTCCTTATATATTGTGTTTTAAGTCAATAGTATGACAATTGTATTCTAATTACTTCGTTTAACAAAGATCTTTTAACTAATTGCTCTTACATGCCCTTTTTTTTTTGGTAACACGTTTCTTTGGAATTAGGTTGTCTGTAACATTTTCTCTATAAGCTTTAATCATGCCAACCCATCATTTCCACTTTCTGTCATTATGTTGATGAGATGTTATGTGTTAGTTCAATAGTTACTCCTGTGAGACACAAATGTGATTTTCCTCCCTAACTTTTCAGGGTTCTCTTTGCCATTTATTTTCAGCAGTTCTGTAGCATTGACTCATTTCTGTGCATTACTTTCATTAACTCATCATTTAGTGTGGGATCTGTGGGTGCTTGTTTGTTTTTTTGTTCTATAGTTTGACGGTTTGAGACTCATAGGTATTTCAAGCTGCTTGCAAACTCACTATGTAGCTGATTGAACTCCCGATCTACTGAATTATATTCTCAGGCCCCATGCTGCTTCATCTAGGACTCCAAGTACAATGTGGTGGATATCTGCAACCTATTCCTCCTGGTGTCTATGAATTTTTATGTAATTTTCTTAAAAGTACATTGTGAATGTTTAACTGTAACTACTCTTTGATTTATCCAACCTCTTGTAATCCCTTTAAACCTTTAAAGTATGTGTGCATGTGTAGAAATGTGTGCTTGTATATGTATGTGTGTCCCTAAGAAATATACATTTATACAGAAGCTAGAGGTCAATGTTAGGTATCTTCCAGTTTTAGGGTTTTTTTTCCACTTTGTTTATATATATGGTGGATAGAACAGGGCATCAAAAACCCTGGAACTGGAGTAATAAACCACTCTAAGTCAAAGTTGGGAATCAAACCTGGGTTTTCTACAAAAGCAGCGAGTGCTCTTAACCACTGAACCATTTCTCCTGCCCCAGAACCAGCATTTTTTAAAATATTCAACATTCACTGGATTATTTTACATATAATTTAATGTAATATATAATCCAGGCTGTTCATAATTACATACCTTAATTATCCATTGATAATCTTATTCTTCTTAACATATACATTTAGAATATAGCATCAAGAATTATTTTATTGTTTTATGTGACTGGTACTCACAAGGGTCAGAAGGCACAGATAACTGTTAGCTGCCATGTGGGTACTTGGAATTGAACCTGAATCCATTACATTGGCAAGTGTTCTTCATGGCTGAACTAACTTTACATTATATATATTTTAAAATAGCTATCGGGTTTGGTGAGATGATTCAACCGTGGAGGAACACATCACCAAATTTGGCAACCTGAATTCAATCCCCAGAACCTACACGGTTGGAGAAAAATGACTCCCAAAAATTGTCCTCTGGCCTCCACACACAGGTCTTGGTGAGCGTGTACGTGCACGCACACATACACACACACACACACACACACACACACACACATACACACACACACACACGGAACTGCATGAAATCTTTGTTCCCTGGTTTCTGGCTGCTAGCACAATACCAAATGCAAATGTTAGAAAAGACGCTCAGCCTTTATACAGAGGGAAAAAATCTTTTCCAAGATTGCATAGCTAAAGTCATATGCATACATTATTATTGAATTTTCAGGTTCCTCTCACAAAAGAAGTTTAAATAGTAAAATGTTCATGCAAATCCAACGGTGGTGGGGGGGATAGGAGGTGTGAGCAGCCTGAGTGTATCAAAGCCCTCATCTTTTGTAGGAAAGGATCAATAGCTATTGTTTCAAGCAGAGGAATGTCACTTAACATTATAATGATAACAACCAGAGGAGTAAAACCAGAAACTATTTTAAAGTGGTTGCCTAGGGAGTGTGGGATGAGGGGAGAATTGGGGTGGGGTGAGAGGAGGAAAGGCTTTATTTTTTTTTTATTTTATATCTCTTGCATTTGTTCCATGATTTGTGTGCATAATAAAAAGAAACTTAGCTGCATATAAAAAGATAAATTATACTACATAATGTGTGTGGGGGCGGGGGTAGAGGGGTTCCAGTTGGCTCAGGCCACGTGTTGCTGGTTGCTACTTGCCACACAGCAAACAGCAATAGTCCACCCTAAGGAAAGCCTGCAAAGTCAGCTGCTAGCGCACAATAAAGGAGCGCTATAAGACTTCTTAATTTTAGGCAGTGTTTCAAAACTTAGATGCAAAAAAGCTTAGATACATTGAGAAGTAAGCCATATTGAGTCATATCTGGTTTATCCATTATATTTTGGTCTTGAAATTATCATTTTTTGTCCCTATTTCTGACTGCTTTGGCGCATGGGTGGAAAGGAGATGAGCTTTTCATAGGAACCCTCAGGCACACTTTTAAAAAAAGATAAGATATGAGAGAGAGAGAGAGAGAGAGAGAGAGAGAGAGAGAGAGAGAGAGAGAGAGAGAGGAGAGAGAGATTTTAAGCATAAAATGGAAAATAAAGACTGGACACCTGAATCAATATACATTAATATTCAATGTATCAAAATCACTGTAGGATGTTCAAAAGCATTGATTCCTTTCTTTGAATGCATTTTTAAAAAGTATTTTAGGTTAGTAGGAAGAAAATGGGGGATTTGAAAATTGTCCCAACTTGTGTTTCAATCATTTGGAGTCAACTCCATACTGACTTCATACTGACTTCAATATAACTGAGTACAAAAATTGGGGGATGTTGCTCATCCCTTGTGATACAGAGTTCAACCTATGGAGGTGACTTTCCAGGATTACTGAACCAACTCCTACCCGCTGAAAGCATTTGCAAAGGATTGGGGATTCTAAGAGACTTGCAGGGTTTTCAAGGCTAGGTCACTGCTTCCCATTTCCTCCTGTCCTGGATGCAAGAGTTTTTATTTCCATGGCTATTTCCCAGGGGAAACCAAGAAAGGAATTACCTTGGAATTCCTTAGGTCTCAAAGCAAGGAGAATTTGCTGTTTTTCTTCAGGACATGCAGGTCTTTCCTCCACTCTTGCTTGAGTGCCAAAGTGCTGGGAAATGGTATGGCTGAGGAGAGCCTACAGAGGCGCCCAGCAATCTTGCCTGACAGCAGAGAACCTTCGTGTAGGAGGTGTGTTTTACCCAGCAGCTGTTTCTGCTTTGCTCTAATTTGTTCAGGATTTGGTTGGGACCTGAGAGTTCACCTTTTGCAAAATATTTGCTAATTTTTTGTTTTTAGCTGGGAAAATACCTTTTCTCCTCCCAGAACAAGAACAATTTGCTCTGGGATTGACGATGGATTTGTATTATAGTTGCAGTGGAGATTTGTACAATTGCTTCATAGCCACATACCCAATATTCACTAATTCTTTGTAACAAGAAAATGGTAAACAGGTGGGGTTGAAATCATCGATAAATAAAGCGTCCTCTCCAATCCATTCACTTAGGTCTTTGTAAAAGGAATTCCACCCAGCTGGCAATTCACGTGCTTAAACACGTGGAACGTTTTTCTTTATTTTTTTAAATCAGCATTGGGAATGGTAGATATGATAACATGCTCCTGAAACCTATTCGATCCACAAGACTCCAAAGAAATTAGTTTCATTTTGTTAATTATTAAAGTGCCCTCCCAAACACTATCAGAAAAAAGAAAAAAAACCCTTCTAGCCTTATGGAAATTTGTTCACAAGTAAATATATATTTAAAATGCACAGTTTGCTACTTGAGTACATATATACATTATTAAATAATTAAGATAAGCAAGCTTTTTAACGAATTAATTCACATAACTATCATGTATAAGAGAGACAGATAAGAAGAACACTTGAAATCAAGTCACTGGTAATCTCAAGTTTTTCATAGACGGGTATTATTGACTACACTGAGCATGCTGCATACTAGATCTCAAAAATGTACTAGTGTATTTTGACCTATATATCTATCTACATATATACCTGCAGTTCCTGGTTACTACTGTCTTACACTATGTTTTTGTGAATTCTACCTTGAAAAACAAACAAGAGCTGGAGAAAATGCCATGTGGTTCAAGTGCCTGTTATAAGTGTGAGGACTAGAATTCTGAGTCCCAGCATCCATGAACATGCTGGATTAGCATAAAAAGCTGCTGTAATTCCAGTCTAATAAGGCAGAAATAGAAGCTCTCTAGAGCAAGCTAGGCAATGGTGATCTCGGTAGGACTGAGAGCTCCTACCTCAATGAATAAAGTACTAGAGCAGTTGAAGATGATTCTGGGCAGCAGCAATACATGTGCATCCACAAACATGTGCACATATAGATGCAGATGGGGAAGGCAACACATTCATGTGCAAGACTTTTAGTATTTGTCTATGTCTGGTTCATTTGCACATGGCATCATATTCTACATCATGGGACAGGGTTAACTTTCTCAAAGGCTAATAATATTTTTATTTAAAGACTTGGGTACTCAAATACACAATCCATTCCCACCCCTAATTCATTATCCATTTGTCTCTCGTAGTTTCTTCCATATCTTAGCAATCCTGATGATACTGGAATGGAGAACAGAAATATCTCTGAGCTAATTAGTTTTACTAGTGTTTATCAAGAAGATTCTGATAAATCACATAGGATATAGGAGGTCTACTTTTGATTTTTGAGAATCCCCTCACACACTCTAATTTTTACAGTCACTGTGAAATGAACATCTCCATCAGCAGGGTAAAAGGGCTCTTTTTTGTCTTTGTTCTCTCATTGAGAAACCATATCATCTCAGTCTGTTTGATTTGATCTTATAGGGAAAGCTCTAAGATTGTTGCAAGGAACACATCTAGGCTTGTGTTTTTGAAAATGTCTTTATAAACATTATAGTTATGAATCTGATACAACTCTCCAATATACTCAACAGTTCATCACTAAAATGTTGGTGCATATAGAAACAGGCAAATGGGGGAGGTTATTCTGAAGCAAATACATACTCTTGGTCCTAGTTCTACTTAAAGATACTGAGTGAAACCTTTATGGCCATGAGACTAAATCACAAGTCTATATGATTTTCCATACCACTACATTCTATGTAAAGTGGTTATTCCTGAAGGACAATCAGATTCTGGTTTAGACTGATACACACAAATGTAGGCACACATATAACACAGAACCAGGAGCTTGCTTTCTCCATGTCTAGTATTTAGGTACAGTAGTTTTTGTGCTTCTTTGTTTGAATTTTCAACATAGATTTTTAACAATCTTAAACACAATTTAACTTTTGCCTAACACTGAAAGAATCTTAATTGGAACTTCATTATAAAATAAAGAATATACTATTATATTATTCAATGTCCAATCCAATGGAAATCATTCAATTCCCTTTCTAATTTGCCTCCTCAGTTTCCTGTAGAACTACCCATCTTGATTTAAAACTTTGTAATCTGAGTTGCAGATCATGTGTGTGTACATGTGTGTGTGTGTGTGTGTGTGTGTGTGTGTGTGTGTGTATTTAACATTTTCCTTTGGAAAAAGTGTTTACATATGTAACCTAGATTGGTCCCAAACTCATGATTCTTTTTAATTCTCGAAGTTATAGGATTCCAGGCACATACCACTACTCTTCAGAAATGCATTCCTGCCACAACCTTCAAGGGTGATGCTACACATTCCTTGAATTATATTTCTCTTTGCTCTTGATTTCATTCAGTCTTTCCTGTTTGACCATATTTCTTCATGGAAAAAAAGATTGAATTGAAATTTATGCCCTGGCAATGCTAAAGCATGCATGGGCAGTCTATATATGGCAGTTCTGTTGAACTTGTCCATATTGGGTTTCATGGTCTAAGTTGATGAAGACGACTGAACAGGTCTCTTTCTCTATTTCTTCATGGACTACTACATAATTTTTACAACTTCTGGGAACCATCTGAAGTTGGTAATATCCTGCCACATCTGTCTTCATTGGCAGTAAAGATGATATCTTCTTGATCACATTGTCTTAGAACACAGGGAAGAGAGCAGGGGGACAAAGCTAAATGACAACGAGTCACTGTTTGAGACTTGATGGAATTTATAGTTCATGAGGGAAGATAGACCCCAAGGGCTATAAGGTAGGGTAAAGAAGAGCAGGACCATCTCATAATCCTCTCTAGGACAGGAATTTAAGCAATGCCTTTAACCCCAATGGTATATGCCTTTAATCCCAGAACCAAAGAGGATTATAAAATGGGAGGAAACAACTCTCAGACACAGTCTCATTCTGAGATTCCTGGAGGCAGGATCACCATTTTCTGGACTGAGGTTGAGGTAAGAGCCAATGACTTCAGATTGAACTCCAATTTCTCTCTCTGAATTTCATTAATTGTGCTTCACCAATTTGCAATTTTCTGTGTCTTCTTAGACAACTGTATGTAAAGATAAGATTCTTGAACCTTACATAAATCATTATTGAAACATTGCTAGCTCATTCTTAAAAGCTGAAGAGATGTCCCTTGCCCTCTTATTCATCCACGGTTTCCTTTACACCCTCAACTTGCTCTCAGCTCTATCTATGTTTTCTTTCCCCAATCTCCTTTTGATAGTCTCCACCTACCTTTATGCTCCTTGTGGAAATGCTGTCCTCTTCTTGAATTTCAGTGCCCTCCTGGGACCACATGCCTACCCTGAGCCAACTTCTTTCACAGAATTTTGTCAGTTTCATTCCCATTCCACCTCTGTCCCGGGTTTATGAGCTAGCCAAGTCTTCTCCATACCCTTCCACTTACATATTCACAGCCTCCAAGAGGTCAATAGGTTCAAGTATTACTTTCATTATTTTATCATATAAACTTAAACAACATCTACCATCTGACCCACTGTTTAGTGTGAGTTTTAGGAGTATCAAGCATATTTCTATTGAACAACCTCACTAAGGCCCTTCTCCAGAATTGCCTACATCTTGTAAATTGTAAATTTACTGAATAAACAATTAAACAATTTCCTATACCCACCTTGCCCAGCCTCTGAGAAACAACACAGTTTATTGTGTCACGACGTAAGATGTGTGTTGCACACATCTATTAACAAGTGGAATCATAAAGTATTTGTCTTTTGTGGTTGCTTTTGAAAATTCATTATGATGTCTTCCAGATTCATCCATGTTGCAGAGTACGCCGGAATGCGATTCCCTTTTAAGCTGAAACACTACACTATCCACATACCATATTTCTCTGTCTTCTCACCTCCAGGTAGTCATCTTTGTTGTTTCCATCTCTGGGGAACTGAAAATAATACTGTAACGAACATGTGTGTACATCTATTTGAGGGTCCATATTCATTTCCTCTGCATATCGAAATAAAAGATTGGTTGATTGTGTGACAGTTCTACAGATGGACTACTTTACATTCTTCCCAAGATCTTCAGATTTTCAGGTTGAGATTCTGAGGGTTGTTCAATGATTACCTAATTTATTAAACAGATTCACAACTGTTCAAATTGAGTATCTCTTCAATGATTAACTGCTACATATTAACAATTTGTGTTGTATTCCTTAGTTACTTTCTATTCACCACCTGTCCTTTCAAGTGTCATTTCTACCTCCCAAAATGATGGCCATCAAAAGAGGCAAATTGTGGATATTCACCATATTTTCAAAGAGACACCACATTGAACCCATGCTGAATGGGTCATCTACCTTATTTGGCTGGATGACTATGCCACAAAACCTGAATTTACACATCAGGGAACAAGTTCCTGGCAAACTGAGATGAGTAGCCTGGCATAGCTAATGCTGTGCACCTGACAGCATGCTTCCTGATACACAGGCAGCCTTCATCCTGTTACCTGTCAGTTACTGTCAAATGATAGAAGTCCAGATAAACTATATTATAGTTACCACGCAAAAGCATATGGTTTCTCATAATAGCATTTTCAATGTTCTTTGATAAAATAGGAGCTATTCTAACATAGTTTGATTAAATAAAATGGTAAGACCTGTTATTTTTCATTGATATAATCTGAACAGTATAGGAAAAAATAAACCTAACTTTGAAAACAATTGGAATGAGCTATGCTTACATGTTACTAAGTGATTTCATCATGTCTTCTACCTGATCTACATCCTAAAATTCCTCATGAATTTTCTTTCAGAGTATTTGAGGACAAGGTTGTGTGTATGATGCACAGGAACTTGGATAAAAGACAGAATCAAGGGAAGAATTATCATTATGTGCTTAACATGGATGATCCAAAAAAGGTGGCCTGAGATTCCCAAGGAGGCCTCTCCCAGTAGTCAGCATGGATCTAGCGCAACCTTGTTTACAGGGCAGAAGAGAGCCAGAGGGAGAACTGTGCAGGGTAGAGAGATGGCAGCCTGAAGTACAGAGGACACACAGCATCATCTGCTTCCAGCATGCTGGTTCCACCGAATTATAAAGTCCTGAATGAATGTGTATTGTTGGCATGGTAACATCATCCACAACCAAAGCCTCAGTCCTGCAGGAATGGGGAAACCTTCCCTGAGTTGAGCTGAGAGGGATGGCAACGCCTTCTTCTGCTCTCTGTGTCGTTGTTGACATTATGTGTGGGAAATATCCACTGTAGCTTCCCTGTCCTGCTGGATATTTATAACCTGAAGACTGTGCCCCTACAGAGGTTGCTCCTATCAAGACTAACCAAACCTGCCTCATTATTTGGTTGTAAATAATAACCCTGCCTCCTTGTTTATCTGTATACAATAAACTCACTTCTTGTTCAGCTACATGGAAAAACCCTACATTCCTCTTCAACTGTATATAATAAACACAATGACCTTCCATGATGTGTCCATACCTCCATCAGAAACCATGATACACAGAAACTCGATGCCAGAGTTTCTGTGTCCGTGCGTCTGTGTGTCTGTCACTTCTTCCTTTCCTCACTCCCCACTCCCACTAGATCAATTTCTAGAGCCGTACAAGGATGTAGCACTGTGCCGCTTACCAGCCATTCCTCAGCATCTCTCCTTATACCATTCCTCTTGAGTCCTTTGCTGTTTCTCATAGACAAATCATAGAGACAGACTATAAGTTACCTATGCAGGGAGCAGTCAAGCTAACAGCAGCCAAGGTCTGAGGCTACATTAATGGAGATCAAAGGACACATCATTAGGAGAAGCATCCACTCACTCAGCTACGTATAACCAGGCACCCAGACACCCTTCTCCAGTCTAGATTCTTTTTTATCTTGTTATCTATCAATAGTGATTAATACTCTGTTCCCAGAGCTGGGATATGACAGAAAACAAAACAGATAAATCACACTTGTCCTTGTGAAGCTTGTATGGAGAGATCTTAGCTCTGTATAGACTAAACCCATTGCTCCATAAGACTTATTTTAAGTTCTAATAAAGAAAATAAAACAGTTTTCTGAATATAGTTTAATTACATTTAAACAGCAGTCATGGTTAGATGAGATTAGCTGATTTGATAGAGGAGGGAAACCACAATTTTTATGGAATGATTGGAGACGTTTTGAAACTGGTCTAATATTCCTTTGGTCATGGCTGCAGAAGCCAAAGTTCAGAACTCAACTATTCACAACTGGACATCCAAACTGTTTTTCTAGGCAGGCAATTTGTTTAAGAGTCTTCACACAGTCAGTAAAGCAAACATCAGGCTCTCCATACCACACCCTTAAAATTGGCAAGGATCTCTGAGTCAGGCCCAGTAGGACCTGACCCCGAAAATAATGCTGTTTAGACCCACTGATATAAAAATGCCTGTCAAGTTAGACACATTTGCCAAATCATTCAACATGGGCATATTTAACCTATGGTCCTATTTATACAAACTATTTCATCCAAGAAACAAAACTAAATGGAAACAGGCATTTTCTTTCTTGTAGTATAGTGTACATGTGTATGTGTCTGCACGTGTAGAGTAGGGGCCTAACCTGTGCTTATGTGCAACCCTGTGAGCATTTATGGCATGCCTATTGGTCCTGTTATATCTCATGGAGAAACTTTTAACGATGTAGGATATCTAATTATCAAAATGTAGTTCTGAATAGGCTACTAAAAACATCCCTTCAGGATGCAGGGAATGTAGTAACACTGCAAAGAAGAGGGGTTAGGAAGAAAGGGAGAATAATGATTCCCAAGATGAAGTTAGCCCACATCCCTCTCAAAGGGCAGTGAGTAAATGTTGATTTCATTTCTAGAAATGACAAAAGATGGTGAATTGGTGGAAATCCCTAGGATTTCTACCATCTTTCCCTATTCAAATTTATTCAGTGTATTTTCTGACTTGGTGTTTTCACTGGGATAAAACATGAAGAAAGCAGGCACAGGATCTTATTAATCACCCCATCTATTGTATAATGGTTCGGAGAGATTAGGATATGCCAGGTCCTCTGCTAGGTATACAGTATTTCGTGTTCTAAGTGCTATGATAACACGATGAACAAATGAACAGATGAACAAATAAGGAGGAACTTGGGAAACTCAATTAAGAGGTATGTTGCATCAGGCTGAAATTCAATTTTCAGGTCTGACCTCATACACAATTTTGAAGAAAAAATGGAAATAGTGAGTGATTGATAAATGATTAAATGTTGACTAAGAATATGAAGACAGTAGTATATCAAATAGCAAAGTAATTCATCTCCTTCCTACTTTAAAATAAATGCCCTGAGGGTTCTGAAGTGTCCATTGTAATCACAGTAAAATAGATACTTAATGTGTTCCTTCCAATGACTCTTTATTGGGACCAGGATGCACAAAGTTTGGCTATAAACAACCACTGTTTATTCAGATGACTTGACAAACAAGTTCATCTCTCAAGGTCCCTATTTGATCCTCTTATAATTCGATTTTCCCTCCTGGAGGAGACATACAGAAGGGAGTGCTCCTCATGGCTTCACGTGGGAGCTGGCTTCATGATAAATGTTTCTAGGCTAATTCTTCAAAATATACTATCCCAATGACTTTTTTGTTTCCTGACTCTGAGAAACACAAATATAGCCTTAGTTTTAAAATACAGTGTACTGATATAGTGTGCTGGAAAGAGGAGTTGGTAGGTTGGATGGAAAGCAAATGACATACCAGTTCCTTCAGAAAAAGAGCCAAGTGCTCTCATCTGGCCTCCAAGCCCCCCCCCCCACACTGCTGTTCTGTGGCTTTGCTCTGTAGTAATAACACTGGGAACAAAGTTGTTCAAACACAGGTTGCACAGAGCTCCAACCATGTGACCAATGTCACATCTTTACTATTATACAAGTCAGTGTTGGAGTCGCCGCTGCCAGGAGACTGCTGTGCTCTGCCCCTGGTGGCGGCATATCAAGTACACCTCCACATAATTCCAAAACACCCTGCACCTCACAACTACTACATTGTCAAACACAGTAAACAGGTTTCTTTTCTCTTTTTAGCCTCATTGTCCAGTTTAGGGTGTTCTGGGGTGTTTGGTGAAGTTTTACTCAATTCAACTACATTATTAGGTCTCCAGTTTCTTTACGGTTATAACAAGGTAAACTTTAGGTTAGTTGATGTTGAACAAATACTCCCTACTTAAAGGTTTCATTATTTGTAAGTTATTTTTCTAGTATCTATGATATCTTCCATTTACTTCATAAGTAATGCCAAAATTTTAACTATTTGTTAGCAGAGCATTTTGTAGTTACATTCTTGTAGTATAACACTGTCAAGGATGGGAGTCATTTCTTTTAAATTTCAAGTCTCAGGTATTCAATAATATTCAATGGTTAAATTAATGAATGATACAAGGAATGAATGAGTAAAATTTGCTGTATCCATTTTACATCACTTCACGGGAATAAGAACAATTTTATTTAGATAAAATGGTTTCTCAGCAAATTACTTCTAAATGAAAAATCACAAATGTCCATCCTACTTCTTCTCTAACCCCACCAGCAAAGTGTGTAGCTGAAGATTGTCACATGATGGTTAAAAAAATTAAATTAAAAACCTGTCAAGTGAGAGTCTGGCTACAATTTAGATTTAAGACTTTTTATGAAGTTAAGTATAACAATGACTGCCAAATTTCCATGTTTCTAAGTATAAAGATACTAGAAAAAAACATCATTAAAAGTAGCATCCAGTGGCTATTTGATCTTAAGATTTTTGTGGTTATACATGTGCTGACATAATATTTGGCAATGATCATGGTAGAGGTCATCGATGCATTTAATGAATGGTATATCCCGACATGAAGTACTTATTCTTGTAATGACAGAAATACTACATTATGCCAAATGTCCACCTATTCTGCAATATATTTTCAAAGTATTTCCTCCAACCAATCTCCCACTCCCCTAGTGCCCAGTTAGTGCTCATTAGGATTCATACCACAGGATCTTCTCTGTTTTATTGTCCATATAAAAAGATTAGACCTTAAGGACTATATGTAGCCAGTTAAGTTCTCCTCATCCTGGCCTTTCTTAACCAAACAGTCTAAGGCACTTTCTCTTCCAGGAAATTCATGATTGGATTTTTGATGGGGAAAATCAGGATTCTCCAAACCGAGTGTGTTTGGCTGAACAGTATTTCACTCTCCCACTGGGGATCGTGAGCTGAAAGGAATTGTAAATGGGGTCCTTGAGGAACTCAGGTTCAAAGGTGAACCCAAAACAATCCCGTGAGAACCAACTAAAACAGACAAATACTGAACGTATGACCATCTTCTATCCATATGGATCCTGCTTCTGGTAGCAATTTATTTTAATCTGCCGTAACATTTACAAAAGATGGGTGTAGGACTCACTGGCAATGAAAGGCTAATAAATTAATGATGTAACTGTTTAACCTTACTCATGTTAGCCAAAAATTTTAAAAGAGTGGACAATGTGATTAAGTGTGAAGAAATGGGCTATCTCTCACACAGCTGGTACATGGTGCAGTGATGTAGTAAGAGAGAGAAAAGTAATGACCATAAATGCATCATTGGAAAAAGAATATAAACAAAGGTACTCACCAACTGCCCTGTGTGAGCTCATCTTCCCCTCATCATTAATTTGCCTTTGCATCTCCTAGTTTTCTTCCACCATCATCATCAACAGCAGAAAGCAGACCCAAAGTCTCTGTGCCTCACCACAAGGAAGTCACCAGTCCTGAAACATAAGTGTCATTTCTGTCAGATAGAGAAAGTTCTGGAAATAAACACGGGGATCTGAATCAGAATCTCAAAAACTCGTCTATCCAGACAGTGTGGCCATGTGAGTACTTGGGGTGAAACCAGGAGGCAAAAAGCAGATAGGCAGAATCCAAGAGCTCACTGGCTGTCAAGTCTGGCTGATCAGTGCATTTTAGGCTCAAATGAGAAGACTTTATCGCACAAAATAGAGAATGATAGAGAACACGAGAAAGAAACATTTGATGTTGACCCCTGGCCACCATACACAGGTGCATAAACTTGCACACACACAAACATGAGTATATACGTTACACACACACACTAAATAAACACCTATATGTCTTTTTAAAATAGATATTATTTGTATTTCATTGGAGACTCTGAGAGCAGAAGTATATATACACATACATATGTGCACTTGTGTATGCATATTCTAACACAAACAAACATATATAGTCATGTATCCCCATACATACTTTTCAGAAGAATCTCACTGTGATGAAAATGGCAAAGCCAAAGAAATTTGACTATTCTGCAGAAGCCTGTGATGGAGAAACTTGACAGCCGTGAAATAAACAGAGGCTTCAAACTTGGGCCTGTGAAGAATGTGAATGAGTAGGAAACGGATATTTTCCTGGATCTCCCTGAAAGATACACATCCTTATGGACACCCTCATTTTAGCCCACTGAGAACCATCTTAGACTTCAGACCCATACACTATAAAAAAGCAAAGTTTGTCAGAAGAGAGCCATATATTTATTTGCTGCATTTGTCAGTGCAACAGAAAGAACAAATTATTTCAGGAAACAAAAACTGATATAACTGAGAGAAGAACAGGAGAAGTAATAATCATAGTTGGGCATTCACAACAAACTCTTGGCAATGTTGGAAATTAGCAAAAATTAGAATAAATGAATATGCTTACCCATTATAGAATCCAAATGATATTAATATATATTCTAATGGACAATGGGAGAATATTTGAACTTTTCTAAGAATATTCTCAAAGAATTGTACCTAAACTTTGTTAGATGAAACTAGGACTCCAATGTTTGAATAATAATGAGGCCGGGTTTTTACCTCGGGAAGCAGTTTTCAAACTTCCCCCTGGTCTGACGGTAATAAATGGGAATAAATAGTATTGCCCTGTTTTTAAACTGAAGTATATGAGTCAGATCCTCTTACTTAGCCCTTGCCTGAAACTGACATGAAAATAAGAGGTGACCAAGGACATAGTCTTTTCTAGTAGAGGGATGAGCAACAGCTATGTACAACACTTTTACAGCAGACTCTGAGCTCTCTTAGACAAAGACTTATTCTTCCTGTGGGGTCCTTGGAAGGCTTTCTATCTCTCCCTGGGTACTCCTTGTGGATGATTTTCTTGGAAAATATTCACATTGATCTTTGGTTTATTCCATTGCTTCTCAAAGGAGCCAAAGTTGAAAACTGACCTTGAGCTCAAGTAACTTCTTTCTAATGTGTCACACATGGAGGCCGAGAGATAAGGCTATGCCTAGGCTGCCGAGAAAGAATGATCCTGCCAAAGAGTGTCTCAATAGCTCTGCAGATAGTAGCAACAACTCCATATAACAGTTAAATCCTTTATGCTGCCAAATGCTTTCGTATACATTATGACATGGAATTCTCAGAGCAAAGCTCTGAGGTTGGTGAGCAAATGTTATGTTTCTCAAATGGAAAAATAAGGCTCTACACTGTATGGTTTGTCTACAATAGTTCACCAGCAAGTATTGCAGGAAATACTGGAGCTTCAAAGATCATCTGTAATACTAAAAAAACAAAATGTTAAAGATAAAGTTCACCTTCCCCAATATACCAGGACACTAAATATTTAAATCTGCATGTTTCTATTAATTGTGCCCCTATGCATTTGCATCTAACATAGCAACCTCCATTATAGTTTTGCATTAAATCTGTTAATATTTATTCTATAACAAGAAGCTGATCGCATTGGTGCATGCCTTCTGTAATTTGATTGCTATTCTTGATGTGAAGAACGATTACTCATCCAATCATTCACCACCCACCCTTCAGTTTTGTTGTGTCCCCCCCCCACATTGGTTTTGATCATTACTTAAGATAAATTCTAAAGTATCTTAATCTATCAGAGACTGAAAGTTCTTTGTTCTTGTTTGTATTTTTTAAGTCAGCATTCAAAGTAACCTGTTTTGTTGACCATCTCATTCTTCTCAAATAAAACATAAAACTTGCGGAGGGCTAGCAGTTTCAATACAAGCCAACTCCAGGGACATTCAAAGCTGCCATCTTTAAACTGAGTAAGTGTTAAGAGGACACTACAGTAAAAATGTTATCTTCCCAAAAGTTGGACAACACAGATCTTTCCCATAATAAATATTAAGGTTATTATTATAGATAATTAAAAGTATTGTCCACATTTGTTTCCTGTAAATTTGGCTTCTTATTAAAGAGATGTTTTGCTCTTTAGTTTTTTTTTCCTGTAGTTTAAAAGCTTAAGTTCTATTCCCCAATTCTGTTTCTTTCTGATGAAAATTTTCTATAATATATGATAAAATGTTCTCCTTCTGATTCATCAGAAATATTTTGTGTAAGAATAATCTTCTAACATTTTTAAATCTTGACTTTTTTTCTTGGTATCAATACATTTTATACATACAGCATTCTTAAATGGCAAAAGCAGTCTGAGGCCTATTTTACTGAATGAAGCTTTTGCAGTATTCTTAAGTCCGTGTCAGTCACCCTCTGCATTAGTAACTATGTTTCTATCTTGGTATTTGTCTTCACATATTTGCACATCTGCACACACATACAGACTGATGCTGTGGAATTCTTCATTTCTTCATTTTGAGAATCACCTACTAGCATCTCAAGCAAGGAAGCAACTATTTACCTCTCTACTCATATACGCCATTAGTTCCCCCACCCCCCTCCTAAAGCTGCATTTTTAAGTCGTTTAATCCAATCTACTTCGGTTTGCTAATGCTATTTACAAATGAGCCACTTAGCAAGCTACAACTTTTTCCTATCTTGCATAAACTTGTTCTTCTTAGGGTCAACGGATGCTTTGTTTACTTCTGTTTTCTTCGTTGCCTGTGTTATTATGACTAATTCACCCCAACACGTTCAGACACATCCAGTTTTCTATCAATTGCATCTTCTTGGAAATCTTTTCTTCCAGAGCCTCTGACTTGCTTAAGTCTGGTCCCATTATTCCAAAGGCTTTTGCCCATTTTTTTCATCTCAGAATTAATTTCTCCATCCCTAGTAGTTAGTATAGGCTGCAAGAGTAGCAGCTACAAGGGTGAGACTTATTGCTCCAAGAACTGTCCAACATCTCTAACACTGGTTAATAGAGGCCTCTTTATCTTGCAGTGACTTACTGGTCCAGATTCTTCCACCCTATCAGTTCACCGTATATCGAGACTTGTGTTCATCTGCATCAAACCTCCTCAAAAGTAGCATGCTCACTATCTAAAACTACTAGTCTAAAAACAGCACCATTGGTTCTACACCCGGCACTCACACGAAGTCATGCGCACTCACACGAAGTCATGCTTAAATGTGGTGGGGTGTATACAATTTGACTTCAAGCAACAAGAAAAAGAAGGGAGGTTTTAGGAGCTCTGGACATACCTGCAAAATCTCCCTCAATGAGATGTCACTTGCTACTGTGAAATCCCATTTTTTAATTCTCTGTCTTTCTCTCTCTCATTTTATTTTTTTTTTACTGGTGCACATCCTAAATAAAGTAATTTTCTGTGAAATGGTGACTGAGTAGTAAACTTTAATGATGCTGACTCTCCATGGATGTCCCTTTCCCGCACTCACATGTAACTGATGAAAAAGATTTTTCTTTAAGTTTTGAAAATGGTTAGGGAAGATTTTGATGTTACTGCTCGGTTTCTGCAGACTCCACATCATTTCTATTCATAACCTCTGGTATATCTAAAATATTCTTTCTCTAGACATCTCAGAAGTGTCTTTTGACTATTTGTAATCTGCAATGGTTTAATATGGCTTCACATCCATTTATTTTATAAGATACGGAGGGTACCTTTTAGTCATGCAATTCATTTTTCATTGTTTGGTGACATTTTGATTATTTCTTTACAAACTTAGGCTTTATCTTTATTTTGTGTTTTTATAGTTATAACTTTAGATGTTGGTCCTTCTCAGATGACTTATTGACATTTATATATTTCTCTTCTGCTTCTTGCTTTAATTTCTAAATTTCTTCTATGAACTTTTCATTTTCAAACACTGGATCCTATCAGCTTTTAAATTTCATAACCCTTTCCTTCAAGTTATAGCATCTCTTTCATAACATATTATTCTTACATTATCAGTGTGAATTCTTCTATCTTTTAGCTTCTTATGAATATATATACATATATACACACATATATATATACATTAATATTTGTTTACTTCTGTACATTAATAATGTATATATGTGTGTATATATATAACTATACACATATATGCTTTCTTTCTATACTTAATCTGCTCCATAACATATTGCTTATTTATTTATTTTAGTTTCTAGCATAAGTTATAAGTGTTGCTAAAATACCAAAGACTACCCAAACATGGTGGTACACCTCTATCATCTCAGTCCTGAGTAGGCTAAGGTAGGAGGATTAAGAGTTCAAAGCCATCCTTAGCTACTTAACATGTTTGAGGCCACCCTTGGCTAAATGAGACCCTCTTTCAAAAATAAAATCAAAATACCTGGTGATGCTTGGCTGTGTGTTTAAGAGAAGTTTTATGAAGGCTGATCAGAATTGATGCTCATACTTAGCGACTTTGAGCTTCAGCTGAACATGTAATCTGACTGAGACATTTCATTGATGGAAACTCTGATAGGTTGCTTTAAGTTTTTGTTGTTCATTATTTAAGAAAAATAAATAGCTTAAGAAAAATCTTGTAGTTCATCAAGGGAAATATAAGCGAGGCCTCTAGACTTCTGAAGGCAGTGTGGGAGGAGGACACTACAGCTGTGCGTTCAGGATGCAGCTGATGAGGTTTTCCAGTCTCTTCCCTTACAAATACGCTTGATATCCCAAATCTGCCAGTTGGAATTTACGTCTCTAGAGATGAACCTTCCAGTGTCTCGAGGAGGGATGTGAGCTTCTTCAGCTTTTGAAGGAAAGGGAAAATGTGATGATGTAATAGAATCTTAAGATACAATTCCACCAAACCTTCTGCTTTCACGTGTTTCCAGCTTACCCTCCTCTCTACTTCAGAGGTAGCCAGTGCTGAGCCTCCTGGGAAGATCTGTGGGGCAAATTACATGTTTACGTAATTTCCTGTGTAGCTGAAGTAGAACTCTTGCTTCCTCGTGTAGTCTGTGTGTTTTCACTCTTTCTCTGTTTCCATTTTTCAAAACTTCTATAACTTTTTCCTTTCTCAGTTTCTCCATGGGTTTATAATCTTATTCTTAGAAAAAAATCTATATTATCATTTCGGTGGAATTCATGAAGAGCGAAATTAAGTAGCCAATTCTTGAATAGGAACTTAGAATTATTTCATATATCTCTAATTTCCCAAATGGACTCTTCTTAAGGCATCACTGAAGTAACAATAATAATATTCTCCTTGTTATGACTATTTCTTGAAAAAAAATAAATTAATCTTATTTCTGGATTTCATAATTTAAGTAGCCAAACCATTTCACTCTCTTTTGTCCCTGGCTCTTTTCTTCTCTTTTATAATACATGTTCACATTCTACTTGCTATCCACAGGCCAGTGTTTTGTCTATCGTGTACTGTTTTTTCAGCTAACCTTTGTAAGCAGAGATCTGTGAAGACTCATCATGAAAGCAATGTGCCAACAAAATTACGTGTAATTTTCATTGTCGTTGCTAAAATTATTTAAAGAGACGTGTTCTTAAAATTAGTTCCAATATTATCAACCATCCTTCTTCCAGCCTATGACAGCCAAAACTGTCTCTAAAGATTAGACATCACCTAGGCTAATGATTTATCACGGAACATGATCCTTTTAGCCTGGTCTTCCAACAGGAAACCCACAGACACATAGAACCAGACACATATTTCCATTATGCATATGTCTTTCACTGTCATTTCTTTACCATTGAATTTCATAGAGGTTGCTGTTTTAGAACATCAAGGTAGCTTCTTATACAAGGCTTTAGCACCCTTGGGTACATCCTTAGTACAGCAAAGATTTTCAAACAGCACTTAGGCAAATTCTCAGGAATAGAAGAACTGCATGGTATAATTTTAACTCTCTGGCTCTCCTCTGTGTATATTCTTAAGTATTCCCTCCTTAGAAGATCTTCTAAGATAAACTTGAGATGGAAAGATCATCTAGGATCTTTTGAGATGAATTATGAAAAGGTCTTCTGCACTGATCTTCGTGATACCAAGAGTGAATTATGCTACGTGTGTGTGTGTGTGTGTGTGTGTGTGTGTGTGTACATACAGAATTGCTTTTGCCCACATACAGATTTATTCAGGATAATACTGTACTTCACTTTCATTATATCTGAGAAATAAATATCATGATCATCTGAATTATATATAACACAAATATTCTTATACCAAATTACTACTACGTTTTTGCAATGATTCCCAGATGTTAAAACTCATTATCTTTAGCAATTATAACAGTCAGAGTGGATCCAAACATGGACTGATGGTTACATGACAGAACAACCTACATGCTTCGATTTAGATAGTAACAAGGAAGATCAATTACAACTGTGGAAAGGATTATGAGATGTAGTGATTCTATGTTTGTGAGAAATATGAGCACATGGCACTCCTGGGGATGATAATTCAATTATTCCTAAAAGAAGTTTGTCCTAGTTTTAAACTGTTTTATTTTATATTCTAGGATGTTTGCCTCTTACAGATTGATTGTGTGGATTTTGGCTTTCCTTGTGATCACTCAGAAACATTCAAACAGTGGTGTGAACTTATTGGAACATTCCTCTCCTAATCTCACTGGAAAAGTATAAAGTTTTAAATGACCTATTTATGGTTCTCAAAAATTTGATTTAGGGTGGGAAATATTGGACTAAGCTCCTTTTTTGTAGTCAAAAGCACATACCAAAAAGAAGATAGTCTCAAAAAATTAGAAGCATAGGGTCCAAAAGTGAAATGGAATCCAAATGTTGACTGAGACACAGGCAGAGACAAGATCCTCTCGCGTCCGTTCCGCTTCCACCCAGAAGAGCCTCTTAGAGGGCATTTGTTTAAAGAACTAAGTCTCATTCCAATAAATGGCCTCTATAATGGAACTAAGGCAACGTAAAAATCAAGAGGATATTGAAAAGTGAGCATTTTTTTTCTGCTCCAGAAGTAGGACTTCCCTCAACTCCAGCTGTTTGATTTCGTTGACGACGAAGACTGCCATCAGCGGATGAGTAACAAGAATCTTTCCATGTTAAAGCTTTAAATTCTTTCCTTTGGGCTTTCCCATCGGAAGCATCCAAGAACAATACACATCCTGATTACCCTCTGGACCATGGGGCCAGCCATGGCTTCAGTTACCCTGAAGCCCTAACATCAGGAAATGCGTTCCTCAAGGTCCTTACTCTGTCTTTTGTTCCCGATTGGGTATGTTTGCCCAATTAGGAGAAATTATAAAAAATGTATTTATATTTCTTCTTGTTTATTATTTAAAGAAATACTAGATTTCTTAATAAATAATAGAACACCACAACATATGATATGCTGGTTTCCTTGCCATGGTCGTTTTCCTTGCTTCTACAATAGAACCTGTGTGGGTATTTCTGTCATTGTCTGGCTCGGTTAATGCAGTTATTTGGTGCAACTGAAGAATAAGGATCAGGGCCAGAAAATTTGCTCAGAGCAAATGTCAGTGGTGTGCTAAACTCTCCACCATAAGGCAATTGCCAACAAATAATGTTATTTATCTCTCATAAAAGATTAGGGAGAGAGGGAGCGGGTAATGAGAAAAGACAGACAAGGGTGCGTATGAGTCAATTTTTGGAAATGTCTGAATAAATACTAATCAAGCTAATGGCAACTAGAAGGAAACACCCTAACGACTCTGGACCAGCAATGCCTTAGAACAAACATAAGTTGAGTCTTAAATTTCAGTGTCTTAAGCCTGGTCTTCTAAATCCACAGTCAAACACACACATTTTTTAAATAACTCATGGAATAGCAACATGAATCAATAAATACACAGGAGTTGGAAATGGATTAAAAAGAGGCAATCCCCCTTCATCAAAAACCTCACCGTGCAACAAGGAACCCTTGTAAGGTCCTTGTTAGCAGAGTGAGGAGTACTTTATCGTATAGGCTCTCCCATTTGACAGTGTGCTTTAGGAAAGATGATTTTAAAGTCAGTTTCTGTCATCCCCTTTTGGTAGCAGAAGTGATCAGTGAATCTTACTGCTGATCCAAAGACATCAATCCTAGGGTCTTTGGTACCTTATTATGAAATGGAAATGGTATTGGATTCCATTGCTTACCAGTGAAGGTAAATGAAGCAAAGTATAAGATGGTGTCTATTCACTTCAAACACAGCAACTATTAGTGGGACAGCCATAAATGACACATTCCTGTATAATTCATATAAATGTGTAAGTTACAACCCCAATACCTACAGAATTTATTGATATAAACTTCTAAAAGACAAATTATTTAAATAACAATGAAATTTTTATACCATTGATTTGCCCTTCTATGTATGGGAAGCTCTAAGAAAATAATAGTGCTTGAACAAAACTTCATTTACAAATGTGATCACTGCATCACCATCACACTGTGCAGACAAATGGGCTGAGGCCGAATGTCTAATAAGACAAAAGTACAAATGTTTGATAGCTATTATGGAAAGTTAAATGAAATGAGCTTAGGGAGGAGGGGTGGGGGGTAGTGGGAGGGGACCGGGAGAAGGGGAAGAAAGGAAAAAATTTTTTTTTATCTTTAATTATGTTCTTGAATGGAAAAAATAAAACAAAACAATGTATGGAAAAAAAAAAAAGAAATGATATGACATGTGGGCTGGAGAGATGGCTCAGCAGTTAAGAGGCTCTTCCAAAGGGCCTGGGTTCAGTTCCCAGCACCCACGTGGCAGCTCACAACTCCCATTCCAGGGGATCTGATAACCTCATACAGACATACACACAAGCAAAATGCCAATGCATATGAAATAAAAATAGATAAATCATTTTTAAAATGTTGTGACATGTAAAAAAAAAATAACCTTGCATAATAGTAGGCTTATGCCAGAATCAAGTTTTTATTCCCTAGACCTATCCTAGTAGACCTCCTAGGTAACTACTATACTAATGGCTACTGCTATGTATTCATCATTTTTATTTTGTCTTGATTTTGCATAGGAGTGAGATAATGCCATATTGTAAGTCTATATCTGGCTTGTTTCACTTAGTGTAACATGCTTCAAATTCATTTATGTTGCAAAAATAGTAGCAACTCTTTATCCACTCATCTACCAATGTACAGTCAAATTTCCACCTCTTATCTTGGAAGATTAAAAAAAAAAACCCTGCTGCAATGCAGAGAGAGTGCAATTATGTTAGCATTGCTGATTTCATTTCCTTTGCATACATTCCTAACAATGTCATCATTGAGTCATATGACAGTTACACTTTTATTATTTTTACCTCATTAGCACATGTGAAACAACTTACTGCAGTTTTCATGTTTTTTTACCTCTCGGATAATCAATGATATTGGATAACTTAAAGAATTGTGTTGGATAATTTTAAGTCTTCTTAGAAAAACATGTCCACTCAATTTCTCTGTGAAATTTTAAGGGAACAATTCAGTTTTTGCTACAAAATTGTGCAAGTTCCTTATGTATTCTATAAATTAATTCCTTATTGAATATATGAATTCATAGAAATTTGTTCCCAGTCCATAGACTGTCCTTTGATTTTGGTGATATTTTTCCTTCTCTGTTTAGACACTATAGTTTAATCTATCCCCATTCCCTGATTTTAATTTTGTTGACTGAGTTTTAATTCCCATGACAAAACCTTTGTTAAAGTCAGTGTCTGAGAGTTTTTCTTCTGCTTGCTCTGAGGAGTTTACAGTGTCATATTCTCTATGTGTATGTGTTGAATATGTTTGAACTTTATTGTTATGGATGGTATATAATAAGGATTTAATTGATTATTTTACATTTGAATATTCAGTTTTCCCAACACCATTTATTGAAGATGACTTCCTCATTGTGTATCATACTAAAAATTAGTCACCCATATATTATAGATTTTTATGGACTTTCTACTCTGTGAAATTTGTCTAAATATTTTTTATTTTTATTTTTATATAGACTGCTCTAAAGGGTATAAATGAACTTCAGAAGAAGACATCAAACCATGTGGTTTAGAAGACTCCCAGGTAAAGAAACTTCTACTCCAGTAAAGCTAGAACATGTACTTTTTCTAACATATGAATGCATTCTTGTAAGCCACCTTGCACTTCCCTGAATGCCATAGTCTGGGTTTTTTGTATGGAGGCTTCATTACATAGACTTAAAAGATTATTAAATTAATCTCCAGACATTTCTAGTTAATATAGAATAGGGCATAAAGTTCCAAGATTGCTCACAAGCCTTTATCTAGAAACCCACCAAGCATTATCTCATCAAAACACAAGCTCCTCCTATCCCCTAGGAAATTCAAGGGCTTAGGGTCATTGTGTTAAGAAGGGGATATAGAGATAATAGTACATACACATTAATTCACATTTCTCAAATTAAAATACATTATCCTACTGGTCCTACCTAAAAGGAGACAAAAGCTGCTTTATAAGTTCTTTCTAGGTTCTGATACCTGTACTAGGACCAAGAAGAGTCTTCCACTGTTCTTTCAAGGCAACTGAGACCTTAGAAATTTATATGAGATCAACAACCCCTCCCAAATTCAGTATTTATGTGTATGTATGCCTGTCTCTGTTTCTCTGACTCTCTCTCTGTATCTGTCTGTCTTTGTCTCTCTCTGTCTCTGTCTTTCTTTTTGTGTCTGTATCTCCCTGTCTCTTATTCAATAAACTAGATGAAATTCACTGAGTGGGCCAAGGCTTTGAAAGACAAAGTAACTATCTCATGGCCAGGCTGAATCAGCATGCTATCAGTTTCTACCTTTGGATGAAGAGCCGTATGAGAATTTGTGTACTCTGTCTGATGTGTCACCCCTTGCTGCCATGGTCTCGGTTGCTTCCAATATACAGATGGCTCTGCCCACCCACAAAGTGATTCTTAAAGTGGCAAAAGTGCCTTGGCCATTTTCAGGCAAAACTATACCTAGAAGCCCTTTGGCTAGGCACTCTTTTTTCAGCCTACAGTCTCATTCTATGTGGTCTATAGTGCTGGATATAGCTCAGTGGTATTTCTTGCTTTTCCGGAAGACCAGAATTCATTTCCTAGGAACAAGTTTGGGGGCTCACAACCAATTGTATCTCCAGTGCCAGTAGACCAGAGATTCCTTTTGTTTCCTATGAGTACATGAATATCCACCCCCAGATGTGCTACATTCTTATAGAGACACTTACACATAAATACAAATTAACCTTTAAGCATGGACTTTGCCTATTCTGAGGAGCTTGGAAGGAATCAGCTGTTTAGAGAAGATCCGAGTTCAGTCTCTGTGCTAGGTGATAGGAATTGGGATAATTAGGGTGTGTGAACTCTCAGGCTTTTACACCACACGGAAAAGGACATTTCCCTCCTTCCAGCTTAAAGTAGAGAGCGCGCCTGCAGCCAGGCAGTGTGGAAGCTGCCTGGTGGAGAAAACTCTAAGCAGCAGATGAATGTGCCCCGGGTTTGCACCATTAGCACCGACACCCCATTTCATTATTTGTCGTCTGTTGAGGAACTCCAAAACTACAGCCTCACAGCTGGTCCTCTTCACCACCGTCCCTCTGAGTGTGAAAAGAGAATTTGAAGTTATGGTTTGAAATGTGTGCAAAATTCCTCTTGTAAAATTATATTATTTCCAGAAGTCTCAAATTATTATAATTTGGCTTTCAACTCACAGGGAAAGGAGGAGAATGAGAAATGGAGATTCTATGGACCCACTGTCTAGCTAGGTTCCAGATGTCTCACGATGGAAAGCAAGAGAAACCTTCTTTACAGGGAATAGGAGCCTGTAGCCTGGCTGACATTGACCACTCTAAATTACCAACAATTCCACACTAATATATGTTTAATCAAACTTTGTTGGCCAAGAAATTCCCCAAGTCCTCCTAATCCCAGGGGTGTAAGTCACTGTGATTAAATTTCTCCTGCATAACTTTATGGGTTTATCAAAAGAGTGCCCAGCAAGAACTGTAAAGGTAACACTGTAGCACTTGCTGCTCTTCCAAAGGCCAGGAGTTTGGCTCCCAGAAGCCTCATCTGGTGCCTCACAATCACCTGTAACTACAACTTCCCGAGATCTGATGTTCTCTTCTGGCCTCTACAGGGTACTGAATGCATGTCACACACACACACACACACACACACACACACACACACACACACACACACACACACACGTACACACCATACACACACTCATACAAACACACATAATACACACATGTACACACCATACACACACATGCAAACACACACACACACGCATACACACACACACACACACACCACACTTTAGAAAACCAACAGCAAACAGCAACAGCAAAAAACCACTACCACCACCACTCAGAAGATCTGGACTTTTCTAAATATTTATAACCCAAATAGAATCTTAGTTTCCTTTGGTGATTAAGGTATGCTGGATAATTAGTGTTCATATCTGAGTCTATATTTTGTATTCATGGACACATGTTTATCTTAAAGTCTTTCTTAAGTACCAATTATACATCAACACCATGCTGTGGGTACCTGGACATACATTTTATGCCAGGCACTACATTCCTGGTAGAACACAGAGAAGCATATGAGGGGTTGGAGAGATGACTTAGTGGTAACAAACACTGGCTGTTATTCCAGATGACCCAAGTTCAATTCCTAGCACCCACATGGCAGCACACAACCCATTTTAACTCCAGTTCCAGGGATCCAACACCCTCACACAGACACACATGCAGGCAAAACACCAGTTGCAGCTCTTTTCTGAGACTTAGTTTTCATTTTAATAAATGAATAATCTGTATTGATATTTATAGGGTCATTATGTAAATCATTAATTCCAAAGTATTTGTAGCAAGGATATCAATGGCAGATGCCCTCTTTCTTTATGCAAAACATAGAATCAGAAACACATGCATACAAGGAGAGGGAATTTGGAGGGGGTGGCAGAGCTCCCAGACGAAGCCTCCTTCAGGCATGGAAGGGTCCAGCCTTCCCCATTTCACTTGCAATGTGGATTCATTTCATGATCCCTCTCTCTTCCTTCAATCTTCAGAGCACATCACTCCACATTGTGACCTCCTGATGCGTTTACATTTGCTCTGCTGTTGTGCTCATGGATCATGGCTGCACTAAGTATATTTGAGGAAGAATTAATCTAAACAGCGTGGTCTTTAGTCCTCACATTGGTAAATGAGAGGAAAGAGAACAACAAGCAAGCAGAGGGGGCAAGAAAAAGTGTGAGGTGGATGGGAAGCAAGATCTACAAGGAGAAAGTGTAAAACATGCTGACGCTTGGCTGGAGAACTAAAGATAAATGCTGCTTTTTGAAAATGTTCTGATGTTATTCATAGTAAAAACTTTGTAACTTTGGTTTTCATATACACTATTAAGAGAACTTTGGATCCCTTAAGCTATGTTCTACAGTCTTCTGAACATTAAAAACAGAAGTGCCCCACATTTAATATGTTCAAGTTCAGCAGCATTCAGGTTGAAGCAACTTCAGTTTCTATTTTTGCACAACAGTTCTATTATGCCTCAAAGCCTGAAATTAAGAATATGATTTATAATTCGTATTTTGAGTTACACTCGCATTTTTCCTTATGACTAAAATTAAACAAACAAAACGTCTTAGATCATTACTGTAAATATAACATATGGGGGACACACCTATGCATGCACTAGTGAAGACCAGTGGTCCATATCAGGAGTCTTCTTCAGTTCTCATCCACCTTATTTTTGACAGAGTAACTCACATTGAACCTGGAGTTCATTGGTTGCCCACATTAGCTGGCCAGCAAACCTTCCCCACCCTACCCCTGTGATCTTTTTGTTTCTGCCTCCCAGAAGTGGGATTACAGTCATACTTTGCCACACCTGGCTTTCTACATCGGTGATGGGAATCCAAGCCAGATCAGCATACTTAAATCCCTGAACCATCTATCCAGGCCCAGCAATATAACAGAGAACTAGTACTCCAACCTCTATCAGATTAGAAGATATTTACACAATGAACTGATCATTACAATCCTCAAAAGAGGCTACATCTGTTTTTCCTCCAATAAGACCAACAAAACTCTTAGCATGCTTCTGGGTTGGCCTTGCCTTGGAAAATGGAACTTACTCTCTTTTAGTGACTTGACTTGTGAAATTCATATTCTGTAAGACAATGAGTAGACTTAGACTGGAGAAAACAACATGAACTGCTGGTGTGTTTCTAAGAACAAGACACAGACCAGATAGTATCCCATTGTGCAGTGCTTAAAGACAAATACTAGTAATAAAGCCTTGTGCATATATATATATAATTATATATAAACTTATATATATAATTTATAAGACTAATGGCATTGCACTGTTTGATCTATTTAAATTTACTTAATTTTTCAATATGTATTTGTTTATTAATACACAATTTACATGCCAAAGATTTCACTCTTAAAAGCTTGTGATTATTTTTAAGTGTATAAAAGCTAATATTAATAGCTAGTAATTCTTGTTTCGAGAACTTTCGCTTAAGTTCTGAACCTTGATTTTTTTTTTATTGGTTTGTTGTTTCCCTGACATTTAATTGTTTTGCTGCTTGTCTTGAGAGTCTTTAGATAAAAGCAAATCCTCTGTTACATGTAGAGCTAGCAAGTATTTTCTCCCATTCTGTCGACTGCCTCTTCACCTAGTTGGTGGTTTCCCTCATTGTGCAGTTGCTTTTAACTGACTAGAGTTCCATTATCAGTTGTCAGCCTTATTTCCTGAGTGACCAATGCCTCCATCTTGTAGTTTTTTCCCTACTATTTCCTCCAGAAGTTTCAGATTTTGAGGTTTTATGCCCAGGTACCTGATCCATTTGTCTTTCATCCTTGTGGAAGGAGAGAAAGGAAGACGTGGCTTTAGTGTTTTATATGTGGATGTCAAGTTTTCCCATACAGGATTCACTGAAGAGGCTTTCATTTCTCTAATGTGTAATCTATGCCTCTTTAGCAAAAATCAGGTGGCTATGGTTATATGGGAGGGAGATAAGAGAGCGTGGGATGTTAAAGTAATCATAATTCACTATATGCATATATACAGTTGTCCATATAAAGTCAATGATTCAATACTCAGAATGTGTTCACAAGAATGGACAGCCTTCATCACTATATCTTTTCAGACCACAGTTACCACCCCAAATAGAAACTCAGTAATATTAGTAATCCCTCCCCAGCTCCTTGTTCCATGAGATTCTGGCAATAACTCATTTCTTTGTTACGCCTTCGGTTTACTTTATGTTTTATATAAAGGGGTTACATGCCATTTCATTTATGCTTTCTTCATATTATGTTTATCATTTCACCCATGATGTAGCAGATACCTGTGCTTCATTGTTTGTGTTTTGTGTATATTTGTGTGTTTGTGACTGAATCATATTCTATTAAGTGTATAGAATAATATTATTTATTCATTCATTACTTGAAAGACATCTGGGTTGCTCCCACTTTTTGACCATTATGAATAGTTCAGCTATGAGCTCTCATGCATGGTTTTACATGGGACACATGTTTTGAATTCTCTTGGGTATGAACGTAGGAGAGGAACTGCTGAGTGGATGGAAACTCACTAAATTCACTAAATGATTTAACATTTAGAGAGGCTACCAAACTGCCTTCCAAAGTGGCTACACCATTTTACATTTCCACTGGCCCTGCATGAGGATTTCAAGTCTCTGCATTATTGTCAACACATGTGTCTCATTTTGTCTTTATTTAATTTTTGAACAACTCCATGAGATAGATACAATCTTGGTTATTAGAGAACTTATTAGGAGACTGCAAGTCAAAGAAGCTAAGAGACTCGCCCAAATGTCATAATCCCATTCGGGTGGATCAGAGCCAAGACCCAAGATATGAGTACAGCTGGTATCTATGACTTTGGCCTTTAGAGCTGTTTCACAGATGCTTTTGTATGGACGGGCAGCTTACATCTGTGTATCATGGGTGGGATCCCTACTAATCCTGTACTTTCTAGCATAAGAGCCAGACAGTGACCTTGCTTGATTCTGTTTTCTGAGTTGTCCTCAACTTAAAATTATATAAAATTCCTATTGATATGGGCAATATTAATAATGAAATTTCCTCTCATCTGTTCAACAGACTTTAGGAAGGGGAAGGTACATTTAGAAGTTGTTTCTATGGAGTATAAACATCACCTGACAATGGAAGACCACTTTCTATGAACATAAACTGTGCTGTGGGCTATGTCAAGTGCTTAGTGTGTTTTATCTCTTTTAATCCACTAAATATCACAAGACCAACACTAACATAATACCACATGAGTAACTTGGAGGGAAATAATGAATCAGACATTTTCCAAGGTTATAAATGACAGAGACAGATTGGATATCTCAACATCTCTCTCCCAGTATCTCTGTTACCACTGCTGGCCTAATTGTTGATAAAATCCAAGCTTATGATGGTTGATTTGTTATTAGTATGTCATAATATAGACAAAGTTGGGCTATTCTAAATATAAACAAAGAGGTTATTTGTCTAATATGATTATGGATACTTCTCTTTTTGTATTATTTTTCAAAATTATTCTTAATAATGGTACTAAATTTCTAGGAAAGGACACATACACACATCCTAATTATGGGTATGGTGATATAGAATGTGTGTGTGTGTGTGATAGAGAGAGAGACACACAGAGAGAAAATGGTGAAAGTTTCTATTTCTGGATGTAAAATTATTTATATAAATATAAACTAAATTTTTGCATCTGAACATATGCTCACACGTGTACCAGTGTTTGCTTTTCTTTGTTGTCATTGTGAAGGTGACCCTTTTCTTGCAGTTTTCTCCTAGCCATAGAATATGCTATGTTGTATAGACATAAAACAGTTTTCCTTGCCCACTACTTCCCTTATTCATGTTAATATCCAAGTGTGTGTTACCTGGAAAACCATTATCCCTCTTTTCTTTCCTGTTTTTTTTTTTATTTTCATTGTCCCATATGAATGATGAGCTCTGATATTGACAAAGATATGACTTTTCGATTTGCAATCCAAGATTGTGCCTGGAACAGTAATTTCTCTGAAGAATCCTAGTTCTCTGATTGCTTAATAAAAGTTGTTAGAGTTTTCTTTTGCACTCAGTGAGTCTAATGAAATATATTAGAGAATATACTTCACATATAACTTATACAACCTGGAACTATTACTTAATGACAAGCAGCAAAGAATGGATAACAAATGCTAGGATTCTGAGTCAGACTCCAGGATAAGTAAAGCTGCCCGCGATAGGAGGATGCAAATCTGCCTGTGGTCCTTTGCAGTACAGATGCACAACTTGAAAATGAAGCCCACCATGGCTATTGATCCCCTGGATATATTTCTCCCAGTGGTAAAGTATTACAGGCATCCTGCTAGGAGGGGAACTGGAACAGATCCCCGATGTTTTGGAAAGTCTTCTCTCCTTTCTGGAAGTTGACCTCTCTGTAGTTATTCCTAAGAACTACAAAGAAAGAAGTGGGGTGGGGGCAAGGGAAAATGGCTTGTGTGCACAGAATGTCACAGGTTCTGATACTTGTGACCCTCTAAAAGAGTATATGAAACAAGGAATAGAAAGGAGAAAACAAATGAGTTTTAGAATCATCTATGAAATGGGTACCATATCCCAGACAATGGAGCTGGCAAAACAAAACAGGGCAGAGATTTGGAATGCCAGAAGACAAGAGTCTCAGAGAATGTTACTACTGCTACTTTGACTACCTCTCAGCAACCACTGCAATGTGTCTAGCCATGTCAATCATGCGGGGCAACATTTCTCTGCTTTGCTGGGCTTTTCTAATAAACATAACTCTTCCCTTACAACCACGTAGACATCGATGCTCTCTATTCTCATTTATATTATTTTTATGCAGTATATTCAATCACAAACGATTGTACTCTTTTGTCAGGCCTCTGTTGTCTTCAACAGATCCACTAAAAAATTCACCCAATAAGAAAATCCCCACTCAAAAACCTAATGATACTGATATGTAGCAAAGAAAAAGACCTATGTATGAGTGACTGCCTGGACCCCTAGCCTGTGCTGTCATTCATTTTAAAGCATTTAATTGACTCACTGTGAACATCAAAGAATCAAATAGATCCTGTAGCTGCAAAGATAGCCATTGTCCCTGGCTTACTTCCTTCACAACCCAGCTTCTTTTTGGGCCTCACAAGCTTCAAAATGCCAAAACACTGCTCCTGACACATCACACCTGCCTCCAGGGAGAAGTCTCACCCCCCCCCCCCAGGCAGGCTGCAGTCTAGGGGCCATGTTTCATGAGTCTGTAGTGCCCAGATGAACTCTTGTTGCTTGGCGGGCTTTTATGGATGTAGCAAAGTCCATTTGGTCTTGTTTTAATAACATCCCAATAAAAGAGCTGGGAAATTAGATGCTAGGAATGACATTTAAATCCTCCATTTCCCTTTGCTGCAATAATGGCTTTCTTGATAATAAAGGAGATAAATTTTATTAAATTATATGAAGTTTTTTCCATTTGAAAGCAATTAAAAAATGCTTTCAGTTCAGAATTACAAAGCTATTCACTTCGGATCTGAAGCTGACATTTTTATTGGTAATCTGAGTTATAACATGCTCAGCTCTATGCCCATTCATTGGTCCCTGATACTTCTGCCAACTTTTTATAGTTTTATGTGAAAGTACAGTATTTAAGCCTCCTTTAAGTTCATGAGCCGCCCCTGCTTCTGTAAAAGGCTCTCTCGGTGTCTCAACAACGCACACCAGGGCTGATGTTTATTTAAAAACATCTGCTCCATCCTTTGTGATATAACATACCAAAGTAGCCTGACATTTTAAAGACTTTTTCTTTACAATTTGTGTCAAACAATGAGAGAATGTAACTACTTTTGTGATGAAAAACTGTTCAGGGCAATTACAAGATGATACAGTAAGTGGACTAAATGGTACCCAAAGTAATCAAAGGAAAACACTGGGATTAAGGTATGCCAAAAAAAAGCTCACTTCCATGGACATTTCTAGCTCCCCAAATATCGACAGGATTGTGTTCCCTATCTTAGTACTTCCTAACTGATAAAGAAAATAGACCTTTGTTATTTAATTTTTAAGATAAGGAATTGAATTATTACATTTTCACGTCTTTTTTTGATAAATCAGAACTAGAAGAGAGGCCACTGTCTCTGTGTCCATAGTGTCTATTTCCACCAGGCGGTCAAGGGCGGGCAGGAAGGCCTTTTGTGCTACTGTCCACTGGTTCACTAGAAGCCACCATTTTTCACAGCTTGGTTTACTTACCAGTGTTTCTGCTCAATGTAGAAGTCTGTCAGAGACAGAAAGACATGTTAGTTTTCTACCAGAAAAGTCCATATGAATTACTTAACTATCAGTAAAGATCCTGCTAAACCAAACTTCCTGATAGAATAGTTCTTTCTAGAAAAAAAAAAAAACCTGCTTTTGATATTTGAATAGATGATTTCCATCAGTTACCAAATACACTGTCAATGCCCCCCACACAGTGTTGTTTTGGGTTGTAGGCTACACAGAAGTAACTTGCAGTAAAGCCTTTACTGACGACAGCTCCCAAATAACTCCAGTCAGCAGAAAGTAGGACTGCACAGTTTGAGGTACTTCAAGTCTCTCATGGACACATTATCTGAGACAAAGAAGATACTTCAAGAACAGGAAGTTAAAGATGGTGGTTTCCTGGAAGACGATTTGACAGCCATGGTGTGCTCGATGTGGAAGAAAGCACGGCCAAGAGTTCTGGTACTCAAAGAAAGCTTTCAAACATCCGTCTCTGCTCTGGTCATGAGGGCTTCATGTTGATTCTCTGTACAAACTCACCAAGTCCTCCTTCACATGACACATGAGGAATGCTCTCGGTCTCGCGTTTAGCCATCAAGAATTGGAACAAGTGCTCATACCACGTGTGATGGCCCACAACTCTACTCAGAGGAATTCTCAATAAGCAGCTAAACAGAGAAGGCTTTAGAAACGTAAAGTAGACGTGACAGGGAAATGTTATTTGTGACCTTTGGTCATTGCAACTCACTTTTGACAATAAATCTCCCTTTTGACCATTGCAGTCTACCCTGTGAGCGAGCAGGATGCCTTTGACTGCAGTCTTTATTAGCTTAGCAAATGGAGTGACTTGTGAGACCCTGTCATGATGCTGACTCTGTTACAAAGTGTGACAGGAATGCCCAACAGCCATGGACCAAAAGGCATCCTAATGCCAAAATGTGTCTGTTTTATGAACATCCATTGAACATAGTTTTTATCAAAAAATCAGAATTATATGGCTTTATCTGATGCCAACCTGTTCGGGACCCCTCTATCCACCACATAACATGACAAACTGTCTTTCACTCTAAAGTCAAAGGAAACAAAGAACTGAAATGTCACCTCTGAGACACCGCCTATAACCATCAATATTTCTTTGCTTGTCTTTATAGTAACTCTTACCTTTTCTGATTTTCCTCTTGATCTGCTTCCAGAGAAAAAGAGTGCAGGTTTTGGTTTCCACAGCAACCAATGCAGCTGTCTGTAAGGCTGCCAATAAACTTCTTGTAGGCGCATGCTCTCTGTCTGCTACTCTTCCTGACCCTGTCTATCTCTCCACAAACACCACCACAACTTTCGAATACGTATACATGTACTCATGTATGCTTACTTATTTTTCTTTTCACAGATGAGACTTTTTTTCTTAGATTATTTCACAGTCCCCATGACACTCTTTTGCTGTCCATAACGTACCTGTGAGATAGAACTTCGTTCTTCACACCTTGACTTGATCACAATAAGATAAGAAGCACATCTTCACTAATTTTGATAATATTTCCATTTCTGATCTCTTTTTCTTTTATTGAAAACAGATTACTTTCATACACTAGATCTTGATTATGGTTTCCTCTCCCTTTACTGCTCCCAGTTTCTCTCCACACCCATTTCTGTCAGATCCATCATCTTTCTATCTCTCATTAGAAAACAGACAGACATTTAATATTCCATATTTAAGAGAAAATATGTAATACAATATTTATTATAATATATGATAAGATTAAACAAAAACAAACAATTGAAATAGGACAAACAGCGGAATAAAAGCCCAAGGAATGGCACAAGAAATAGACTCATCTGCACACTTAAGAATAAATGGCACAAGAAATAGACTCATCTGCACACTCAAGAATAAATGGCACAAGAAATAGACTCATCTGCACACTCAAGAATAAATAGACTCATCTGCACACTCAAGAATAAATAGACTCATCTGCACACTCAAGAATAAATGGCACAAGAAATAGACTCATCTGCACACTCAAGAATAAATGGCACAAGAAATAGACTCATCTGCACACTCAAGAATAAATGGCACAAGAAATAGACTCATCTGCACACTCAAGAACACCAGAAAAACACAGAGCCAGAAGGCTTAATATATACACAAAGGACTCACATGGTATTTTTTTAAAGAGAGAGAAATTAAAATTAAAAAATACAAAATTTTCCAAAAAAAAAAACCAAGAAGCCCTGACTTGACGTGAGTCAAGGAGCTTCCAAAGATGCTGTTGAGTTCCTTTCCTGTTGGCCATCTACTGCTGCACATACAGCTCACCCTGAGGAGTCGTCCGTTTCCCTGGTGAGATTCCTTTAGAGAAACTGACTTTTCATTTTCAAGTAGATATCAATTAAAGATAGTTTCTGGGCTAGGGATGGGGACATGTGTCTTCTTTTTATTTCAGCTATAAAACCCCATCTAGTGGAGACACATCACTCCCTATACATGCTGCCCCACTCTCTGTGAATTCATACGGGTGTCTCTCCTAGTGCATTTAGAAGGCCTTGTTTCTTCAGTGTCCTCCATCCCGTCTGGCTCATATATTCCCTCCACCTCCTCTTCTGAAGGCTTCCTTGACTCCTATGTGGAGGGATTTGATGGCCATATCCCATTTGGTGCTGAGAGTTCCAAGGGCTCTCACTCTCTGCATATTATCTGGTGGTGGGTCTCTGTTTCTATCCCCATCTGTTGCAGGAGAAAGCTTCTCTGATGATGGCTGGGCAAGGCACTGATATAGTAGTATATCAGAATGTCATTATAAGTCATTTAGTTGCTACATTCCACAAGGACAGTATATTTGGTTCTATCCTAGCTCCCTGTGATAACACATAGCCTCAGGTTCTTGGTTACCCGGGCACCACTGCATATGGGTACCATCTCATGGAGTGAGCTTGAGAATTCAGGCGTTGGTGGGTACTCCCACCAGTTCTCTGCCACCATTGCACTAGCATATTTTGCTAGCATGACACCATTGTGGATCAATGGGTTTGTAGCCGGTCTGGGGTTTATGTTTCTCCACTGGTAGCATTCAGAGTACTTTTGTGTACCAAAGAAGCTAGCATGTAGGGGTACAGTTTCCATGTAGGCACCAGACCAACCTTTCTGTGATCAATAATGTGGAGATCAATTGTCTTCAGCAATGAGGCCTTGCCGCCAGTTTGTGGAAAGGTACCCATTGTCTTGGCAATAGCCTGGCTTGTTTGGGGATTCCCAACAACTCAACTCGATGTAACCCAATTTGGGTACTGGTGACGAGAGATGGCCATTTGGGGCTCTATGTCCTCCATGATATGCCAATTTCATTTAGATCACCTTCATATATGTATATATTTCAGGAAGCCTCTACTTAATACCATATACTTACATTTAGATTTGCATTTTTCTAATAAACACATAGTACTTGACACTTGGGGACATGAAGTGTCATAATCCTAAACTCTCATTCATGATCAAAATCCTCTGGTGTCTTCCTGAAGCCCTCCCCCAACCCCAATGGCACTGAATGGCCTTTGCCACCAGGAATTTCTTTGTACTCTTTAGCTTCCTCTCCTATCTCCTTTGCCTGTTGCAGCATGGTGTGTCTTTCCATTCCTTAAGCCCACTAATGACTTTCTCTGCTTCACTTCTGTTAGGTCTGCAATGCTCACCTTCTGAGTATATGGCAAGTTTGACCCTTGACACCCATCAGGTCATCTACTTGTACGACATCTTTTAAGGAGAGTTTTCTCTGATTATCTCCCTGAAGGAGAAAAGCTCAACTCCCTATGTCTGTATCCTGTCTGCTTACCATAGCACCTAACCTGCTATCTCTACTATTTATTCCTAGGTTTATTATCCTTCTTTCCTAGAAGTATCAAGTTTTAATGAGAAATCTTTGTTCTACATGGCTACTTCCCATTGTCCAAAGAGTACACCTTGTATAGCTATCCTAGTATACATATCAATGGTTCAACGAATAAAAGAATATTAGAAATAATGTCATAGATAGTATCAGATTAAGTTGAATTGAACACTAACACAGCAATAACACCTCAGGCATTCTATTAAACTTTGGATGTTTAGAGATCTAGATATTTATGTAAGGACGATGACACAAAATTACTACGTACTAAAGTAAACCTTAACTAGTTACAACTTTAGTCTTCATGAACATACATATACACACATGAGTGATTTTTACAGGGGAGAAATAAAAGTTGTCTAAACAGACATGTTACCATCACACACAACAACATAAAGGAAATGTGTGGTAGAGCGTTTAGGGAACAGTAATCTGCTTCTCTATGGTGGAAGCTGTTGAAAAGCCAGATAAGAAAGAAGGTGCGGAGCTGAGTAAACAAAAGTCAGAATGCTTGGTGGACAATCTCTTGCCAATAAACATCTACTTCTCACAAATCGATTTGCTTTTATTTTAATATAATAATATAATATTGTTTTAATATAATAATAATGTGTTTCTAATTCTCCTCTAAGGGACAATGGATTTCTCCTCAATCCATAAGCCTGAAAGAGCCTGCTTCTGTGTAAATTACAGAAAACAGGACCATATGGATGATGCATAGCTTGCTGAACATGAAATATTATATAACTACCTGAGAACACAACCAACCCTAATCTCGCCCACCTTTTTCTCCAACCTTCATTAGCATCTATTGTAGGGTGATCTCTAACTGGACTGATGTTGGCAAAGGAAGCCAGTGTATTAATTTTGTAAATGGCCCTAAAGTTATGGCCCATTGAGGGAGGTAAGATGTAACTATGTTTTGCAAGTAAAGGAACCAGATTGGGGGTTTCTTAAAGGTGTTACATTCCTTTTCAAATAGCCCTCTCATGAGGGTCCTAGCACTTGAACTCAGGTCATTAGGCTTAGCAACAAGTATCTTTACCCACTGGGCCATGTCATCACGTACTGCACCTTATATAAGGATGATAAAAGAAATCCTTTATCATATTTCACTGCATATGTGTATGACATAATTAAAACCAATAAATTAAAAATAAGAAGTGAAGTGAACTTTAATTAATTTTCTATCTTCATGCACAGAGTTCAGTGTGTGAGATGAGACATGGAAACTCAGATGGACAGGCTCACAAGTAATGGAGTCATGTGGTTTACAGTTAAGGTGCTGAGTTCTTTTTTGCATATTCAGTGAGGACCCAATTCCTAAACTTAATTATCCTTCTGTGAAGATACCTTCTGTCATAATTTAGGGACAGGATGGGGAAAATGTTATTAGCCCTTCCACTATTGTTATCTGCCGTCCTGCCATTTCATCTTGTCTGCCCACAACCCGTTATGGCCTCTACCCTCAACATCCCTCCAGAGACCGTCCTTTTCCATCTCTGCTCTCACTATCCAGCTGGGAGTCTTCATACAACAGGCCTCTCTTCATGTAGGAAAATGTGGAGTGGTCTATAGCGTTTTCATATTTCTTACAATATCCCACATCGATACTCCAAAAATGGAAAAGAGTTTCCTATAGACTTACAGTTCCAGTTCCAAGATATGTACATTGTGTGTGTGTGTGTGTGTGTGTGTGTGTGTGTGTGTGTGTGAGAGAGAGAGAGAGAGAGAGAGAGAGAGAGAGAGAGAGAGAGAGAGAGGACAGACAGACGGACAGACAGACAGAGAAGTAGTAGTAATAGCAGTAGTAGCATATGTGTGGATAGGTACACACACATCTGTGGAAGCCAGAGGACAACCTTGGCTGTCATTCTTTCTGTATGATCCTTTGTGAATTTGTTATTTGTTTTGTTCTGAGACAGGGTCTCCCACTTGTTTGGAAGTTGCTGGCTACAAAACATAGGGTAGCCAGAGAAGTCCAGGCATCTAAGACCTGAATATCTCTACTTCCTAATGCAGAGGGCACCACACACACCTTGTTATGTAGGTTCTGTGGGAGTGAACTCGGTTTTCACTCTTAAAGCCAAACTAACTATCATCTCAGGCCCCATGATGTGCTTTACAATAACTCGACCTTTCCATTTTATTTTGCCTCTTGCATTAGAGTAGTTTGTATCTAACCCTTCTAGAGGAAGAAAATCAGCAATTAATGATGCCCTGTTTACAGGTAATTGTGTCCCAATGTCATCATGCATATATTCGAATTATTTTCCTAAGAGTAGTGATATAGAGCAAGGCAAATTGTATAGCTTAAGAGAGAAGTTTCCACTTTTTATACTGTTGATTTTCTCTTCTGCTTTATTCATTCTATTTTACAATTAGGATGATAATATCCAGTCTCCACAACAGTTTGTTTTCTAAACAAATGACAATTAAATTAACTCACACCAGTCTTTGAACATAAAACCAAAACAGAGCTACCCTATGGAAGCTGTAGCTTTGAAGTTGAAACAGCTATGAATTTTGAAAAAAATCATTTTTCATCACATTTCAGGTCAAAATAAAACCAAAAATATACAATTTTAACTTTTGCCATCCCGGATAACTGCAACCATTTATTGAGTGAATTTTACTGGTGGAGACAAAAATGAGGAAGCACTTACTATGTGCTATCTACTGCTATCACCAGTTCAAAAGGAGAACATGACTCTCATAAAGAATATTCAGTTGCCAAAATTTACTGTCTTCCAAATGATTAGCGTTTACAATGGATTTTCACAATGTATTAATCCCAAAAGCTCTATAGTGGGATTCTATGATGGGATGCATCTTAGATTGATTGGTTCATAAAACCAACATGTTCTCAGTAGTAGCCTGTAACACAGCATTTCAGATAGTACTTTTAAATCTCCCAGAGAGCCAGATGTGGTGGTCTTTGCCTGTCACTCCAGAAACTAAGGCAGGAAAATGGGGCATTACAGACCAGCTTGGACTGTCTAAATAAAAACAGAAGCCAAGCAAAATAAAATAAAGTCCTTGAAATGTCTTAGGGGAATTATGACAGGTGATAGGTAAACACATAAGCAGAGCAAAGCATTTGCTTCGTATAATGTCTGAGAGGGATAAGAAAGAGTGAAGTAAAGATGAGAAAGACCAAAACCGGTTACTGATCCAGTACAAAAGGAATATAAAGTGCATTTTATTTTTTTTCTATAAACCAGTGTCAAGGAATAAAGTGAATTTTAAAATTATGCTAGGGATGTTTTCCCCAAGTTTTTTGTTTTGTTTTCACCAAGTTTAACTCAGTGGGTGTATCTGCTTCCTTGCCTCCTAAGGCTATAAGTTAGAGTCAAAGGTGAATCCAAGATAATTTGACCTCAGCACACTGAGAAAGAAGCTTGAGCGCTAGAGAGATGCTCAGCACTTAACAACGTCTGCCGCTCTTGGAAAGGACCAGAGTTTGATTCCTGGCACCCATGTCAAATGACTCACACTTGCCAATAACTCCAGCTACAAGTCATCCAATGTCCTCTTCTTGTCTCCATGAGCACCCACTTTCACCTCCACATCCCCATACATGTATAACATAATTAAAAAGAAATAAAATGCTAGAAAGAATTTTAGCTCAAAAGGCTGTCATGCTTGGTTTCTGCACTCAGACAGACATACACTACACTCTGTGGGAATCACGGAGAGCAAGGGTGTGTGAGTGGAAGAAGGAATGGTCTGAGGTCGTGAGGACATTTATAAAATCAAGTGTCTATTTCACGTAATGTTTGTTGTCTACTCACGACTACAGAAGGTTGGAAAAGCTTTCATTTCACCCTTTAATCTTGCTGAATGGACACATACCATGTAGAAAGATCTGCTGTGGTCTAATTACTATTTAATTGTTGTTTTAAACAACTTCAACCAGCAGCAAATATTTTTAAAGTGATAATCAATTAACTAACATGGTTATTGATTATTTCCCAAATGTAATCCCTTTACTATTACTTCTTTTTTGCACTTAAACTTTGGCTGTTAACTGGATACTTAAGAGATTTATTTACATTGGTCACCAGCCAGTCAGAAATATTTAGATACTATGCTTGGAAGTAAGGATTATCTAACCATTCACAAGCTCTTATAATAAAACATTTGTCATAGCCCATTAATCCATTAGGACTTAGTTCCCATCCCATCCTTTCACTAACACCTTGCTTTGAAACATAGTCAAGTTTGGCTACAATTTTCCTTTTTATCATATATCATAATTACAGGATGGGATGCACCAAAGTTGAATTCCAAAAGCCCTGCACTCTGCTTGAACTTGGCATACAGAAACTCAGCTAGTAATTCCAGAGCTGGGATGTATCCAGCCTCAAGTCCTGAGATCGCACTTGAATCATGGGGTAGAAGACAACAGGAAAAGTGTCTGGGTATGTTATTACCTCATAGAGATTTGAAAGTAAAGTTTGAATCATCTGACACTATTCTGGTGGCCTAAAGTGCAGGACTAAGAGAGCCACTCGACTACAGTCCTTTCCCCATAGCTCCTACTCCAGCCATTGTGCCTTGTGAAATACCTATGACCCTGCAAGTAAAACCCCTTGTATGTGATTGTACTTGAATATATAACACATGTCTGCAGGTTTCAGTTCAAGAGCAAATGACATTCACTCTCATATAACTTATATTTAAAGAATTCAATGTCATTTTGGTGATCCTCAAAGTGGTCATTTTTTACACAAAGAGAAGCAAAGAGGAAACACAAGATCACTAACCTAAAAGTAAAGATATTTTCTTTATAAATAAATGTGTCATCATCATTCAGTAAAACTGTTACTGTTGTTTGTCTATTTCAGGCTAAAAAGTTCAAGCTAGCATTTAAGAATCCATTTTGCAAATTATAAGGCAGCAGGTATATAGGCCATTATTTTAATAATTGATGGGAGTAAACTTGAAGTTATGATTTATTGGGTGCTGTGCCTATATTTGTGCTGACATTAGAAAAAGTCTAAGGATGTAATATATGGATCCAATGTAAACTAAAACAAGTACATGACCACAGTTCTAGGGACAAAGAAATTGAGGTCTTGAGATATGACAATTTGTGCCAGGTACCATCAGTATCCCAGGGCAAGAGCCCTGGGATTTGCTTGCACAAGATCCACCAGCAAACTGTTGTTTATCATGAAACTATTTACAACAGCTAATCTATGGAATCAGCCATGGTAACCATTACAGATGAATAGATACAGAAAATTTTCTGTGTGCACACAACAAAATGTTAATCAGCCATCAAGGAGGAAAATCATGCCTTTTGCAGGAAAATGGATAAACTGTGAGCCCATATGTCAACTAAGCCAGAACCAGAAATGCAGCTAGCATTTGTCTTTTCTCACCTATGGATTCTGGAAAACAAAGTTGATGAAAGTTGGTGCAGGACTCTGTAGAGAAAAGAATTGGACCAGAGGGGAGGATGATGAGGGAGAAGGATAAGAGGAAATTCAATATAATCAAGGTATGCGATACACACATATTCAATGTCTTGATGAAACCCATTATTATGTATGTAAGTATAGGATAATTTTAAAGTGACAAAAATTGTTCTTCAAGGCTAAGTCAATGGGATACACTGTTTCTAAGCCTCAAGTTCTTTATGAGATTAATGCATCTGCCCCTATGGTCATGGTCATAAAGAGTAATGAAAAAGAAAAGCCCGTGTAGAGCAATCAATTGCACTGAGAGGAAAACCATAATCATATTTATGGAAAATGATCACCGGAGGAAATGCGCTGGGTAATAATTGGATTGAGCTGGACTTCATATATGACTTCACATTTCCCTGTTCCATATTAATTTTTCAAATACACTCAGTATTTTGTTTTTTCAACTATTTATCTTTAATTTGGGGGTATGTATGTACTTTTCAGTGTGGCTTTGTAAGTGTCTGTCTGAAGGTTCCCATGCATGTATAAGAATCAGGTGTCTTACCTCTATTGTTTTCCACCTTTGTTCTTTAAGGCACCTTTGTTCTCTCACTAAATTTGAAGCTCATGGATTCTGACTAGCCAACGTAACTCAGGGGTTCATCTATCTCTGCTTCTATTTCACTGGGAGCCACAAGCATACACCACCAGCCCAGTTCTTACTTGCATGCTGGGGACCTGAACTCGGGTTCTCTTGCTTGTATGTCAGGCAGTTAACTGACTGAGCTATCTTCGTATCCCCAAATTTAATTTTTAACTGATATATTATAACTGTATACGTTTATAGGGTATAATACGATGCTCACATGCACACAATGCACACTGCAAAATATGTCATTTTAAAAAGAAAGCATACTTAATAATGAAACATCAAAAACACCTTGCCAAAGGAGATCAAGTGGCCATTGGGGGACAGTTTTAGGCTTTGCTTTCTCATCTGTAAAGACAGGTCACCTACATGGCATCTATCTGTTCAGCAGTCACCTAGCCAATTCCATTTGGTAATATCACACAAGAACAGATTTAAGTTTAGATTTATCAGGACAGCAATTGCTCAAAATGTTTAAAGATTTTATACATATGCAGCAACTCTGGACAAAAATGTTTCACATCATACCCCTGCCCTGTGGCTCAGAGATCATTGGGGAAAAGGAATGCAGAAAGATTGTAGATCCAGAGGTCCAGGATGACTACAGAGAAACTCTTTCTCAAACACAACAGGACAGCCTCACATATAAACCCAAAGCTGTTATGACAGCATGCCTAAGACCTGCCCATGCTCAAGTCAGACAACATCCCATCATGGATGTATGGCATGGAGTCCAAACCCAAGCTGAAGAGCTATTGCAATTTATAGGTCTTGGATAGGGAAAGTCATTTTTCTTTCTCTTCCCCACTAGCTCCAACAGAAGGCCACACACCTGAGGGTATATGAACAGCACAACTTAGATTGGTTGGTACTTTCTTTAATGAGGATATAAAGTTGGTGAGTAGGACAGAGATTTGGGTCTGGGAAGGATTCGTGAAGTGGATGAATATGATCAAGATATGTTGTATGAAATTACCAAAGAATTAATTTTAAATAAAGAAAAATGTTTCTTATCATTGAAACAAATTGCTTATCACATGTCACTCAGTTCATGTGAGTAAAGATTCATTCACATGTTTCAAATTAACATGCATTTTCTCCTAGAATGGCAGCAATCATCCCACATGAGTAGCAATCACCCATGATATTAGGCCAGTAAAGAAAAGACCACCAGGTTTGTTCATATCCTCCCAGGCAACACCCAGCCTCTCTAGTGAGAAATTCCTAAGACTGATTCCAGGTTCTCTAAAAAGAACTTACTAGATTGCCTGTGGGTGGTGACTCAATTCATGGGAGAAGGGATGAAATAGCAACTTTTTGATAGTCCCAAAACTATACTGTCGTTTCTAAAGGACCATGTCAAGATAATGAGCAGTTAGGAGAAAATATGTAGCCAGATTGTCATCTGTCATTTCTAACAGCCAAACCTGATTCAGCAAAACCTCCAAACGCTCCTTGAAAGATTATTCCCCAACATGAATGTTGCACCTCAAGAAGAAGAATGCTATGTGCATTATATAGATAATTATATGTTGATGGTATTTTGTGAAAAAAAAAACAATTAAAATCTTTAAACCATCCTTCCCATAACCAGGCTATCATTTAATCTAATGAGATGGTTACCGTGGTTAATATGTTAGAACCAACAGTGGATGAATAACATCATGCAAGTTAATCATTTCTAAGTACAGGAGCCCACACCTCCAGTCCTAGAAGGCTGACTTGGAGGTATGCAAGTTGGAGCCCAGGAGGGGTTCTATATTGAGACCCCATCTCATAGATACTAAATAATCAACACTTACTAGGGAATCTATTAAATTTTTTTTTAAAAATTTGTTAATTAATTTAAAACTTATATCTCTCTTTCATAGGTACACTATTGAGATTCAAATGAAGATGTGACCCCATTTTCACTGCTCAACTGTTAGATGATTCTCCCAGAGTGTTAGTACTGACTTCTCCATCAATGCATCTGTTCTATGCTTGTCCCATGTGACTGACCCTATTATGGAAGAGAGCATTGACCATCCACCTAACAAAGTCCCCAATCTTTACAGCCACTCCTGGCCATGCATGATCCTTAAGACACGGCACCTGGCCTTGGGGAAGCTACTTCATCTCCAAACATTGCTTCTTGAGATAGTATTTGGGAAACTACTCCTTACAGACCTTGGACTGAACACACACAGGATTTCTGTCTATTTTCCCATGCACTCTTGCCAAATGAAACCGTGACTTACCTAAAGATCATCTCATGCCTTTTGAGAGGGGTTTTGTAGCCACATGGCTTATGTCGCTTTCATTATCTCTAAACTTCCCTCCCACAAGTCCTGATAATTTAGACAATAAAGCAATTAGAGAGAAACTATTTTTCATCTACTTCCAATCAGCAGCAGGTCATCCACGCCTAGGCTGGCTAGACTGCACCATCTCACAATCCAATCTCAGCTTATCTGTAAAGTAGAGAGTGAGAGAGAAAGCCACACTCAGATCCCTTCACTTACTTTAATTCATTGCTCATTTAATGACGTCAAAAGCAGACGCGTCCAAATGTCTCCATCCACTGACACATTGCAGATGTTCAAGCTTGCTTCTGCTTTCTGAGGGAAGGCGGCAACACTGAAGTGTTGGCTCCCTGATTGCTTCCTGACCATATAAAGCTGTCTAAGATGTCTCTGCAACTTATGTGTGACTCATGCACTTCTCCACCCTTATTGTCTATGAGCACTAATGCACTGTCCCCTCCGTGAGTGTATCTGGTCCCATTTCTTCCTTAACTGACAAAAAGATAAAATTAATTATAGTGATGGCTCTGGTCACATGTGTGTGTGTGTGTGTGTGTGTGTGTGTGTGTGTGTGTGTGTGTGTGTGTGTGTGTGTACATAAGACCTCGTGTATGTGGGTGGGTGTGCATGCACATGCCAGTATGCATATGGAGGTCATAGGATACCCTTGTGTGATTTTCCTCCTCAGCTTCAGCACGCCTTGTTTTTTGACACAGTCAGTCCCTCACTGGCCCAGGCTTCACCAAGTAGGCTGGCCCAGATGATCAGCAAATATCAAGGTCCACCTGTCCCAAACTTCCCAGCACCAGGCTTCATCAACAGTGTTCTGAGAACCTAAGCTACAGCCTCATGCTTGTGTGGAAAGCACCTTGCTGATGTGTCTTTTCCTCAACTCTAACTCCTGCCTATCTTAGGTTCCTTTGCCTGACTTCACCAAAGAGTGGACCTTATAAACAACACATTATGAAAACTAGGGGTACTCTGATCTCCATGTCATGTAGATCTCACATGTCAGCACATTCTAGAGACGCTCCATTCATTTAGCAAATACTTTCTTTGAAAGAGTGTAAGTTCCAAACCAAGTTTAGCTATCAACAACAAAAAGAAGATGGACAAACCCTGCTCTATGAGAACCAAACACAATAGGAAAAATCCTACTCCTGGAGACCTCTATTTTCTGACATAAGGATCCAGAGAGAGGTCTGGGGGCAGTGATTTTGCTCCTTTGAAGCCTATTGTTTCCTCAACCCATACTTACTTTTTACAAGCATTTCTCCTTTCTATAAACATGAATGGCATAACTGTTAAGTTGAAAGTCATTGTCAACACTGTAAATGTCAGTACAGGCAACCGGCTGTGTATGTTGCTCATCTTCCAGACACTGGTAATAATTTGGTATGGCATACTGTACATCTTACAGAACTAAATATCTTGAGACCAGTGTTTGTGCTATACTCATCAATTATTAATGTATAGAAAAACAACAAATCACTTTTCATGTGCTTGCTTCATCCTCACAAAAATTAACTAAAATACTTGTATGTACACAATTAACTAAATTAATCAAAATACTTGTGTGTATGTGTTGAGAAAATCAGTTCTCTTTGTATATTAAAATGTCATTGGGCCTTAAATGGCTGCAAGCAACAGTTAAGGAAGAAATATTACTTACATTTTTAGCAAACTAAATTAGTTTTAATTATATGTAGAGGCAATCTTAGTTTCATTGTTCCATTCCAGGATCAAGACAAGGTATTGGCCACAAATAAAGAACAGAAGTGGGTCCTGTCTTCTGACCTGCCAGGATGAGGGTCTGAGAGCTGGCAGCTTGGCCTGCTCTCTTTTGTAGGGTGGCATTTAAATCCCTGTAGAATCGGTCCCAGAAACCTCAGAAACAGTCCCTCTGAGTCTACATGTCCAGACTCTTAGAGAGAAAACATGTTTCTCCCATCCTCTCAGAGTGTTTAGACAAATGAAGAATGGCCAGGTTTCAATTGATGTCCCATAGAGGATGGAGGATTCTCAAAGAGGAGGAGGTAGATAGGAAGGGATTAAGAAGGAGAGGGGAAGAAAGGGGTTGGTGGGAAGAAGTAGAAACAAATGGGTAGGAAGAGAAGGACAGTGGGAAGAAGTGGTATTATGAGGGAAGGAAACGGAGAAGGAGAAGAAAGGAGGAGGATGGGGAGGAGGAAGGAAAGGAGAAAGATAGTGGGTGGAGATAGAGGATAAGAGGAGATAAAAGGGAGAGTAGGAAAAAATGGGGAGAAGCTGAGAAAGGGAAAGAAGGAGGGGAGAAGAATACAGAAGGAAGAAGACAAATAGGAGAAGAGAAGAATAAAGAAGCAGAGGACGGGGAGCAGGAAGAGGAGCAAATTCATTTAATATGTGAAGAAAATGAAGCACATAACATGTTACCAGGCCAGGCACGCCTTTTAAAAAAAAAAGTGAAGGGTTTGTTTGGCTTTACAACTTCAGTGATACAGCCCATCATGGCAAGTAAGATATGGTGGCAGAAGCAGGAGGAGTATGGTCATGTTACATCCACAGTAGAAGAAAAGAGAACGATAACTGTTTGTGTTCATTCTATTTTCTATGCAGGGGGGGACCCCAGTCTATGGAATGCCCACACCCCATTTAGAAGTGTTCTCACTCTGCAATTCACATCACCTAGATAATCCCTCACAGCTGTGCCCGGAGACTTGCCTTCTAGGCAATTCTGCATCCTTTCAAGTTAACAATCAATGTTATGCATCACAGAGATCTTAGTTCATAGAGCTGGGATTCAGTCCCAGGGTGTGTAGCACTGGAGACTTGTTTAACCGTCGTTTCTTCCCTGGACCACACCCAAGGATCCAGCTGTTCATCCAGCTTCCTGATCCCTCTACCTCCCATGTCATATTTAAACTCCATGCTTTCCACATGTTTGTTTCTGCCTGGATTACTTCCTTGGCACATATCTCCTCAGCTTTAAAGACCTACACATGTCTCATAAAAACTTCTCCTAGTTTGTTGGTAGCCCCAGTCGTTATAATACAACTTCTAAGAAAGCAGCAACAGAAGTTTCGGTCTCTCACATGAGATTATAAGGTGCTCAAGAGGAAAAGGGTATGTGTGTGTGTTGTGTGTGTGTGTTGCATGTGTATATGGCACATATATACAATTTGGTTCTACATACTCCAAGCTGTGCATAACAAGATCTGTCTTCTACACAAATAATTTTAAAATGATGCTGGATAAGTCGGTGTATGAGCTAGACCAACTGGCATTTATGTAGCAAACTTAATGTGTTCAAAATTGTCAAACCTAACAGAAAGCTCTTATTGACTGCCAAAGAAACAAGAAGAGATAGAACACAAAAGAATATAATGGAGAGATGAGAAGAGTAAAGGAGAGGAGAGGAGAGGAGAAGGATGGGAAGGAAATGGGGAGGGAGAAAGAGAGGAGGGAAGCCAAGGGAGAGAATGGAAAATAAGATTTCAAAAAGTCCTGAACAAAATATTTAGTGAACTCAAACCCCTACACGTGGAGATAACGTAAACCTCTGTAAGATATCCCGGAACAGATATAAAACTGCAATCCAGAATAAAGTTTAAAAGATTAACAAGGACCTCTTCCCAGCTTTGGAGAAGAGAGCAAATGTGAGCGCCATCTCCTCTGGTAAGAGCCGTTTCTATGTGGACAGATACAGAAGGCAAAGAAGGGTCAATGAGTGACACACGGCCGTGCAACACACCCACAGACGTCCCGAATTGTGGGGTTGTGCCCCCCCATGATGACCCGTGCAGGGGAGGATTCTGTTATGTCTTTGCTAGCATAGACTTCTGTTAAGAGGCAACATGATGTGGAGAATGTTTGTATTACTCCCCTGTCCTCAGCCTGTTTGGGTATCTACACGTTGGAATCTGTATAAGCAGAGAAAAAAAATAAATCTCTTTCTTAGAACTGAGTTGAGCTAATCTTCTCCCTGGATAAGACGTAAAAGGAAGGTGATAATTGTCTCAGCTGATGGCTGTGTTTACAAACTCTTCTGTCTCCAGAGAAAGGCCACCTGTGCTTCTCTTGCATCAACACAGGCTGCGCCAGCTAGGAGAGGCTCCTAAACAGGGCTTGCAAGTCTTTATCCTGTGACCAGTATTCCATTTTCAGACCACCGAGTGCTGAAGCCTTTATTTGACTTGTTCAAGAGCCCTCGAATAAGAACTATGGTGAAATCCTTCAAAAAACACGTTTTTGCATAGCACGTAAAGCCTGCCATAATTCTCCCTTCTCTCTGAAATTAAAAGTATGTTAGCGCCTGAGTGTGGTAGCAGACATGTCCAGGAAGTGAAAGGACCCAGTTCTGTGGGTCCTCCAAGGAGCGACTGAGCTGATCACATTGTTTGACATTAGGGTGAGTTTTCAGATAGTGAAATTTCAGTTACCAGGTGGCAGAGGCAATTTATCAGACACTCATAAAATAAAGATCAAAAAGCCCATCGGTCGCCCAGCACGTCTGGGATCTAGGAAGGAACACTCCGGTCTCTCCATCCTCTAAACAGCTCTCACTTAAAGAGATTGATGTTTATAATAACAAGAAAAGGAGAAAGGGGTCAGGTCAAATTCTGCCGAATAGCAGGTGTTGTTTTAAGTTTTCTTGTTCTGTCTTTTTTTTTCCCCCTTAAAGTGTAATCTAAAAGAATATTGAGTTGTCGCAATGAACGTTCTCCATGGGTATTTTTAAAATGTATGCCAACATTAAAAAGATGTGACTTGAAAACCAATAAACAGAGCCTTTAAGGACCCTCAAAAGCATTTCAGAATTTTCCATAAAATTCTCAGTATACTAAATTAATTAAATAAAATAAAAATTTAACACTAAAAATACTGGGCAGGTTATATTTATCTATTTATGTTTATGGTCATAGGAGAGGAATAGAGAAAGTGATGTAATTTTATTCTAATATATAAAATCAAGTTAAATAGATTAGACACTGGTATTTTTGGAGATGGATCATGCTTAGCACATTAATTTTGTTTGAATATTTAGTAATTACATTTATGCCTGTCTTTTGAAGCATGATTAATACAAGTTCAGGGATAGAAATTGGGGTTCAACCTGAAGACCAGAAAAACAAACAGCCAGTCACTGGCTCTTACCTTGACCTCAGTCTGGAAATGGTGATCCTACCTCCAGGAGTCTCAGAGTGAGACTGTGTCTGAGCACTGTCTTCTCCAGTTTTATGATCCTCTCTAGGGCTGGGATTAAAGACTTCGACCACTGGGATTAAAGGATGTACCACCCGGTTTCTATGGCAAACTAATGTGGCCACTGGAATTAAAGGCATGTGTCACCACTGCCTGGTCTATAAATCAGTGAGGCTGTTTTACTCTCTGATCTTCAGGAAAGCTTTATTTATTAAAATACAAATGAAATGCTACTACAATCTTTGGCTCTTCATCATTTCCATGAAGAGAAGGGATTTACCTGTGGGTCCAGATATACAAGCTAACAGGGCAGGTGGCACCTGATTTGGGCTCTAGAACCTGTGTTCTCACCACTGGTCACAAACGCAGAAGAGTTTTAGGCTTCAGCTTGGCACCAGGTGGTCAGTGCCTCGACAGGGTGTCACCTTTGCTTTTCCCATTGAATTGAAATCGTGACACCTAAAGTTTTGAATAACTAAAAGCCAACTTGAGGGCATTGATTTTATTAAGGAATCCTTGCCTTGCCTTATGAAATGATTTGGAGGATTTTGACAAAAAAAAAATATCATGCACTGAAGAGTTGGTCTGCAGGGTGACACTGCTGGGAGGCGGGGAGCCTTCAGGAAGGAGACTCTGTGGAGGTCACTCTCATGTTTGGGGAACTACGCTCTTAAAGGGGACTTGGGGACTCCACCCTGTTCAGTCCTTTTGCTTTAGGACATAATTGATTTATATCTACCACAAGCTGTCCACCACTACCATCCAGCCACCTCACCAGAGTCTTGACATAATGTACCAGAACCTCCAAAGGCATACCTTAAAATGGATTCTTCTGTTTAGAAGTTAATTATCTTGGCTGTTTTGTTACAGAGATTGAAAGGTAACAAATATACCTTAGTTCCAAATGCCTATATTCTTCCCATTTGTCTTAAACAGCAAAGGGACATGACACAATATAGAGTAATCATAATAGGCTTTTAGAGTTCATCCATGGAACATCTGAGGTTTAATGTGTGACCCATAATAGCAGCGTTTCTAGTATCAAGATCCATCTTGTCTGTTTCCATTAACTCATCTTGCTACTTTAGGCTTGCTTGTCCTTCTTTTGATCTAGCTCACTGTATCACTCATCTCTTCTTTCCCTCTTCCTCCCATTTCTTCTCCTTCCTCTTTTTCTTGTGATGGATCTTAAATTCTTCTTGTACTGTGGAAGAAATGGAGAGGAAAAGAAAGAAGGAAGAGCAGAAGGGGAAGGAGGAGAGAGGGAGGAGAGATGTTAGAAGAGAGAAAACACAGAAGCAGAAATGGAAAGCTGGTAACACAAGCATAAGAAAAATGAAATACTTAAAAGATTAAAATCTAGTAATGTGTATAAGGACTAATTAAAGATGAGAACTCAAGACTAACTAGGACAAAGGTAAGAAAAAAGGAAGAAAATGATAGTTTGGCTTAATGGAAAAATTCCACCACTGTTCACATTTCTAGTCTTTCAAATTTGTTCATTGAATATGTTGGTTCTTTAAAATATTTGAATATAGTGAGAGAAACTATTAATATTAAAACTATTTTTAAAAGGATAAAAGATAGATGAGAAAGAGATACAGTGATACATGGACAATAGATAGATGTACAGACAGATGAATGAATGAAAGGATAGATAGATAGATAGATAGATAGATAGATAGATAGATAGATAGATAGATAGATAGATAGATGGAGAGACAGTCAGATAGAAGATTTCGAGCCTAGAAAGCGCTTTGTGGCCATCATGATATTTTATAACAAATACATGGCAATCATCACAAAGCAAATAAACAATTTCAGTGTCAGATCCTGACCTACACTACTGATCCAAGAAGGTATATTTATAAACATACCAAAAGTATAAATGAGAAGGAAAAAAAGGTGGATACTCTGTAAGCTTAGACAGTCAGAGTGAGGTTCTAATTCAGCCAACAAGAAAATATTCCTCTCCAAATGTGTTGGACACAGAGAAAATAAATTGAAGATAGCATGGGAGACATAGTCATGCGCTGGCCCTACAGCTCACACATGGGATCATTAATTCATGTTTTTGGGGAAAGGAGAAAAGTCAGTTCTTACAAAATATATTTTTCTTAGCCCACAGCCATTCCTAAATATCACAGTTCTTTGGCATTCTTGTGAAAATTATATATCTTAGGGGTCTTAAAATTACTCCCCCAAAATTCACATTCTCTGGGCCAATGGCAATTGAAGGCATAGGGTTAAAGGGCTTTATATCAGGGGATCCTGCTGAGAGATTAAGAAGGACTGATATGCTGGCATCTGTCTCGCAGCAGAGAGCCAGGGCTGATACCAAAAGGGCTATAGGTAAAGTATTCTGCTATTGGCAGACAGGGACCACACAATTGTCAGGCCAGGGGACATCAGATAAATCACCATCTCTGTCTTATTACTTCACAACCAATCACATACATAAGTAGCTGCCATGGAAGAACATGGGTCATATTCAAGTTCCCTAGAACTTTAGGATAATTAACTGCCTGTTGCACTTTTTATCCCTAAAGTCAGATAGGATCAAATTTTCATTGAAAACTAGGACTCATTGATCCACACAGATTGAACTCCAAATTTCGAAAAGTCAAATGACTTTATAAATCTATGATTTTGATGATACCCTCAATTCTTCCCTGTTGACGTCTATGAACATAAGGCCTATAGAAACATCGTGATGGCCTAATGGCGTATTCATATTCTGACTCTGTGGAACCCATGAGAACTACAATCAGAAATGGAAATTGTATTATTTTGGATTTTTATAGTTCACTGTAAACTCTTAGGGTTTGAATTGTGTTGACCAAAGATATTTGGGGAACCTTTAATGCCTACTTCACAAAGACAGAATCTTACTTGGAAAGAGTTTTCTTTAATGATTTGTTTAAAAAGAGACAACACTAGATTTGAGTGGACTCTAAATTCAAAATCTGGAATCTTTATAGAATGGGCATGTGGAATCCCAGAGATCTGAGACACTGAGGGAAGATAGCCACATGAAGACAGATTCAAAATTTTGGTGATGAAACTTTGAGGCCAAATATAGCAAGAGTTTGAGCAAGCAACAGAAGCTGAGAGAAACAGACAAAAGTGAATCTACCTCAGAGCTCCCAGAAGGAACCTATGATGTCAAAACTTGGATGTGGAATGGCTAGCCTATAGAGCTGGAGAAAAAGTAGCTTTTAAGTCATGAATTCATATTAAATATGTGACAGCAGCCGTGGAAGCTAACGTGTAGATCATGGAGCATAAATACATGGAGAAACCTATATAACCTTTTCAGTGAAGTCCTGGGATAATTAAAGACACATGTGACCTCCAGTTTATTACCTTTTCCCCATTTCCAATGGAGTGAACACATGCTAGGCACTAATTGTTGCTTATTTGAAATCATTACTACAACAAAATGAAAAAAAGGTATCGTTGGTCATCTTTTATAGAATTTGAGCGGCTTTGCAAAAACTCAAGCCCGTGACCAAAGTCTCCCTTTACAAACTGCATAGTCAGACTTTGGACATTTACTGTCGAATTCAAAGCCTTAAACAGTTTAGACTACTCCATGATGCAACTCAAAGGAGGAAGGTAAAAAAATGAGCAAATTATTATATCTTAGCCTCCTTATTTTATAGGTAAAAGAACTGTACTCTAGATCCAGATGATTAATTTCCCTCAGCCACACATAATTCGTAACAATAACATAGGTCTTTGGCCTCTCATTCCATCATAACTTGTTCCTGAACCATTACCACCATTCCTCACACCCTCTGTACTGTATAATACATACCACATTTTTGAGAAACTTAGGAAAATATGAAGAGCCCTGAGTACAGAAATCCTTGGGTCCATCCTCCTCAAACAGAGTGAGCTGTGAATCACGTAGCAATTCATTCATGAAAGACTTTCCTGTTGTACCTCCCTTCTGGACCAATTGTTTCCCTTGCTTTATGACTTGAGATGCCTGGATACCATTGTATGTGAACACCAACACTGTATCCATTGCTGTCCTAAAACAGCAGCCTAGAAAATCATCAGAAGAGTCAGTAATATGCCAGAACCCATCAGTACACAGATCATGCCAGTTCCATAATAGTTGAGTTTTCTTTGATCACAGGTTCTCTTGGTGTCATACAGTGGTTCTTACCTTCAATACTGGTCTACATATGGTTAAACAGATATGATGGTACAACTTGGAAGCCAGGATTACACATATAATAAAATGATACAGAATTTGTTCCATTATATATTTATGTTCAGTCTCCTTATGAAAGGAGGGAAGCACATATGTTAAATACTAAGGAAGCAAATGACATGAATCTTTGACAACTGTGACAAGTCATGTTCCTATACCATAGGGCTGTAAGATTGCCAAGAATTTCATAGATATTCCTCTTTTTATATATTAATGCCACTACCAATAAGTAAGTAAGATTATAGAATAATGTGTAAGCACGTAGACTTTTGCCTCTAATAGTTTTGGATTTGTTCACTGGCTTTTGTGGCCCTGGACGACCCATTAATCTTTCTGAACATGTATTTTCTCACTTATACAGTGAGTATAATAATCCGTTCAGAGAGTCTACTGTAAGCATTATTTATGAAAACATGCAAATATGTTACTAAAATGCAAATATCAATGTATTCATTATTATACAATGTATGATTTATAAAGTGAATAAGCTTTGAATTTAATTTTGTTCATTATTATGGCTTGCTTATGTGTGAGTGTCGAATACATAGGTGCTGTAATAAGTGGGGCAAGATAAGAGAACAACCTTTAGGAGTCCTTTCTCTTCTTTCATGGTGGGTTCTATCAATTATATGCAGAAATTGCTTTTACACCGCCTACTGAGCCAGCTCCCTGACATTAAATTAGTTTGTACTCTCTCTCTCTTTCTCTCTCTCTCTCTCTCTCTCTCTCTCTCTCTCTGTGTGTGTGGGGGGGGGGGCAGATGTGTGGGAAAGAGAAAGTCATGTTATCAGCTCAAAGTCATGGAGGTGTTGAAAGCATTGAGCATGGAAACCTACTCTGAATAGCTTTTCTTCATCCCACAAGAAAAGTAATCTTCTTGGGACAGAACGTTAAATGTGAAACACTGCTTATGGCCTTGGAGATCTCAGGGTCTTGCTAAGAATACGATTATGTAAAAAGGCAAGGGGAAAATAAACAGGATGCCGTGGGACCTAGGGAAGTAGCATGGATGGGATAGATCCTGTATCTATATGGATGGTTGGAAAGGGATGGGCTGGCCCTGTGGAAACCAGTGCGTACCCTGGAGCCTTGTTCATTCTTCATAGTACCCTGTCCTGAAAGGTGTTAGGTATAGAGTTCTATACCTCTAATGCCATCCCTCAAGAGGTTGGAGGCAAGAGGCTTATAAGCTGGAGGCCATCCTGGTCCATCTACAAAGAGTTCCAGACTAGCCTGGGGTACACAGTGAGACTGGATCTCAAGCAAAAAAAATAAATTAATTAAATTAAAAAGTCGTTATTTGTCAGAGAACTTCCCAGTTTTTAAGTTTGCAGAGTAGCTTCCTCTCCTTTTAAGTAATGATTTT
>PVIU01000816.1:0-265000 GCA_004026605.1 Ondatra zibethicus
CACACCACACTGCATGGGAATTTGGCAGGCCCTTACACTTCCCAGTGCACACTGACGTCCCCCTGGGTACAGTCCTCAGGGAGAAAGGACAGGGATGCGCAGGCAGCACCTAGAGTCTTGGCCTGAAATTGACACTCACAAGAAGAGAGGGCAGAACGGCTCTCACAATACAAACGCAAAACTGAAGGGCTGGGGTTCAGAATCAAGAGGGGATCCAGTGAACCGCATCTCAGGCCCAGTGAGCAAAACTTCTTTCCAAAGATGCCTGAGGCCACAACTGCAAGTTTCTACCATTCTGCAGAACACCACTTAGGGGTTTCACCTAGAACTGGGCCCGAGACACTGTCAGCCTGAAAGATTCTAGTTTGCAAATACCATTACCATGCTAGCGAAGTTACTATTCATTCAGAACACATGCAAACGGAGTCTGTGACTTTAACTGCCGGGTTAAATCATGCTGATTATAGCAAAGATGAGCTTAAAAGAAATCACGTGGGTGGGGTCTAAAAAGGAAGAGTACAGTAGCTTAGGGTTAACTCCCAGAACCGACAGAGGAAACGACTCCTGGAGCTCTGATTGGCATACCTGTCTGCCCGTCCACCCAGCTAGTGAGGGCTGACTGGGGACTCCAACAAGCTGGACACAACTCAGGTTTACTCCACAGACTCGGGTGAGATTTTGGTTTGACAGTATTTATTCTTTCCCACCTCTAAAATTATTCCAGCACCAGATCGTCTAATTTCATATAGGCTCTGAGCCTGTGAACCCATGCTAGCCCGTATTCTTAACCGTGAGGAACTATGGTTAGCTGCTTCCGATCTGCAGCCCCCTGAGTAGATGCTAGAGGAAGGCTGTTTGCCACTACCGCAGAGGGGTGACTTGGGAGAACTCTGATGCCACTCCAGACAGATGGGCCAGGAGCAATAGTGTTGCCAGTGACTGATACATATACTGAAGAAGTGTTTCTGAGGCAGAATGCCCATAAAAGAGTAAGCTTCCTCAAAATTAGGAAATGCTAGAGGAAGTTCTCTTGAGTAGAGTCACAAGGTGTGTGTGGGGTGATATGGGAGAGAGGTTCATGAGATGGAAGGAAATTTTGGTTTAAAAGCATGGGCTATAGAGACAGGCAGATCTCTAAGGGCTCAAGGCTAGCCTGATCTACACAGTGAGTTCTAGATCAGCAAAGACTACATAGCGAGACCTTGTCTCAAAAGAGCAAAAGAAAAGGCGACAGCAGGATGCTGGAGACAGCTAGGCCAGTAAAATGCTTGCCTTTCGTGAATGAGGATTCCCGTTCGATCCCAAGAACCCAGGCAAACATGCTAGGCATGTTGTTCCCTGGCTTATAACCCCAGCACTGGGGAAGGAGAGTCTCTGGGACTCTCACACTGGCAGACTTGGTGAGTTTTGAGACAGTGTGAAACTTGTCTTTAAAAAAAGTGTATGGTACCTGAGAAGTGATACTGAGATTGTCTCCTTCCCTCTGTATGTGAGTATATACATATGTGTGTATACACACACACACACACACACCTACACACACAAGAACATGAGTGAGTACATGTGCAGAGAGAGAGAGCATGTGCATGCACACACCTGCATATACAAGAATATGCATGAACACATGTGTGTGTGGATGTGCACACACACGAGAGAGAGAGAGAGAGAGAGAGAGAGAGAGAGAGAGAGAGAGAGAAAGGAACATGAAGTTCAGAGCTATGGCCACATACTTACCCTCTTTTCAGCCGTCCACCTCATTGCACCCCACTCCCCACCTACCACGCTTCCAGTGGGATGAATCCACCCCTCCTTAGCAAAAGGTTCTGTCTAGAGAGAAGGATCCATTCTAAGCACAGCAGATGGTCTCTTCTGCACGAGTTATCTAAAAATCAGCCTTTCTTTACATATATTTGGATCCCCGGACTATGGCTGGAAGCAAGTAAATTTCCAAGCAGAGTTTGACTCAGCAACACAGCTAGGAAGTCAGATGAGAACTCTGAGCCATCATGCTGGCCCTACTGTAGGGAAGTCGCCGAGGGGTGACACCGACTCTTCAGGAGCCTCACACTGGGAGAACAATACTAAAGTTGCTAAATTTTGCAAGGGAGGAAGAACTGAAAGGAAGCACGCGATGAAAATACCCAGGCTGGTCTCAGTGGAAGTGAGCTTGACTCAGCTCAAAAGCCACATGCTGCGCTCAGCGGAACTATAAAAATTAGTGGGAACATAGGGGAATAGACCCACGACATCTCCGGGAGCAAGAAATAGAAGGCAGTTAGTATGGCTAGAGGAACTTTACCTCTTAATGTGGCTGAGCATGTACTTAGAGAGCTATGATGAAGATGGCAGTGTCTTCCTCTCACAGAGGGAGAGGTGACTTTGGAAGGATCTTGACAAGCATCTATCTCTTCAAAGGTTGTTAGAACCGAACAGTAGCTAACAGGCAGGGAGGGCGAGCTGAGTGCCAGACCTCCAGGGAATTGTTACTGTTGAGACTCTTCTGGTTCTGTCAAAAACTTCCCACCAAGGACAAAAACTGGGTGTTTCTATGGCCCTTTGAAAGGATATGCTTGCCCTTGGGACTCTCATCGCCTTATACAAAAGGAAAATTGGCCAGTTCTGTCTATTAGAAGATCAAACGTAGGAAGTGTCATTTAAAAATATTTTTCATTATTTAAAAAATAATGAAAGAGGGCGTTGCTGGCATGTGTGTCTGCACACCACATGGATGCCTGGTGCCTGTGGAAGCCAGAGGAGCGGGGCAGATCTCCTGGAACCAGCTATTTCGCATACACTCTCTAGCTGTCTCAGAGCCGCCCGGAGCTCCTCCTACCTAGCAGAGGACCCGGGCTCACCTCTGGCAGGGACCTCAGCCTGCAGTTCAGGTTTCATGTGGCCAATGATGCTGTAGCTTTGTTGATAACTGCAGTCAGCATGGGAAGCAATTAGCTCCGGATCCTCATTGATCCTGATGACTGATCCAGCGACAAAGTAAAAAGTCAAGTTCAACTTTTTTTTCTTCCTACCTGACTCAATCACACACAGGGTACTCACCGAGAAGAAAGATGGCTGGCTGCTCTGCATGGTGTTCAGAGAAGTCATTGGGAGCACCACATCAAGGTGACTTCTGGCTGAAGTCATCCGTCTATATTATTGAGCTACCTTTTCTTAAAAACTAAAGAATACACTAAAAGGTGGGTATTATTGATGAGCAAAACAACTTCCATTCACACAGCTTTTAATTCAGTGGGAGAGAGAAAATCTATATGGGGAAGACTGATCTGAGTTAAGCCAGAGAAAATGGTGACAACCCCCATCCATGGGAATAAACCAAAGATAGTTGGAGGATAGCTGTCTATGAAGGCGATGACAGCAGTGTTACATTAGTTTCACAAGTTAAGAAAGGAAGGAAACTTCAGGAATCAGAAGGAAGAGTGCTCAGAGTACATTCTGGAGGTTGGGCAGTTGCATGCTGGGAGAGGAGCAGCAACCAGAGAAGTAACACAAAAAAGCCAACAACTCAGAAGGTACAATCAACACTGGGCATCAAGACTGGGCACATCACTAAGCAGATTTCCTATCTTAGGGTTTTTGTTGCTAAGGAGAGATACCATGACCACGGCAACTCTTATAAAGGAAAACATTTCATTGAGGATGCTCGCTTACAGTTTCAGAGGTTTGGTTCATTATCACGGCAGGGAGCATGGCAGCATGCAGACAGACATGGTGCTAGCCATACCTTGATATGTAGGTCACAGGAAGTTGACTGAGACACTGGGCAGTATCCTGAACATAGGAAACCTCAAAGCCCACATCCATAGCTACACCCTTCCTCCAAGGAGGCCATACCCACTCCAACAAAGCCACAAAATGCCATTCCCTATGAGCTTTGGAGGACAGTTACATTCAAGCTACCACACTTGCATTCCAACCAGACAGAAATCTTGGGGTCAGCACACCATATTAGATGCTGGGAAAATCTTATCTTCTCAGCATCTGGGTAGAGTAGTGGCAAGAAGCAATTAAAAGGACCCCTGATGAATGAGCAGCCAGGCTCTAGAGGCAAAGTCCTTTCCTGCATGGTTGCCTCTGGGGCCTCAGGGCAAGTGTCAGGGAATTACTGCCTTAGTCTTGGTGTGTAGGATCCCTCTAACAGGTTGGGGAAAGCTGTGTCTGAACCATGCCACGTCCCGGGGGTAGAAATCTGGCCAGAATGATACTGAGTGAGTCTGGAGTGAGACTTACTAGATTCCAAAGTGACAGCTTCCATAGATTCCCCTTATAGATTCCCAATAGATTCTAATGAGAGTGATTTAGTTGAAATCCCAGACAAAGAATTAAATGAATGAGTATAACAGGCTCTGAGAATTAATGAATGGGGTTGAATAGGATTCAAATGCTCTGAAAATCAGAAGATGTAGAGAGAGCCTGTAGACTGGGATAAACATCTAGAATATTTAAAGAAAAAGAAAACAATCCAAAACAAAACCAAGCAAACAACCCAATCAGTGAGTGGGCCAATGAAACAAGCTCACAGTTTTCAATAAAAGTACAAATGGCCAATACACATATGGAAAAATGTTCAACATCCTTAGTCATCAAAGAGATGTAAATTAAAATATTTGAGATTCTTCCTTACTCTTTAGAATAGTTATTACTCAAGAATAAAAGTAACAGGAAATGCTAATGAGGAAATGGAGAAAGCAGAATACTTATGCAACGGTGGTGGAATCAAATTAGCCCAGACACCATGAAATCAGTATTAAGTGTGACATAAAATGAAAAAATAGAACAAAAGATTCAGCTATATCACTTTTGGGCATATACTTGAGGACTCTAGGCCAACATATCACAGAGATACTTGCATACCTATGTTTATTGCAGCTCTAGTTTATAATGGTCAACCTACAGAATTAGCCTAAGTGTCCATCAACAGATGAAGGGGTAAAGAAAATGTGATACACACACACACACACACACACACACACACACACACACACACACACACACACACTGTCTACTAGAAAAATGAATGCCAGACTGGGTAGTGGTAGTGCACACCTTTAATCCCAGTACTTGAGAGACAGAGGTAGGCTGATCTCTGTGAGTTTGGGGCCAGTCTCATCTACAAGAGCTAGTTCCAGAACAGCCAGAGCTGTTATACAGAGAAACCCTGTCTTGAAAAACCAAAAAAAAAAAAAAAAAGAAAGAAAGAAAAGAAAAAAAAATGAATAACATTAGATCATCATATTAAGTGAAATATTTGTCTCAGAAAGACAAATACTAGATATCTATAGATTCATGAAACCATATATATGGCATGAAAGCACCAGAGGGACTTGGGTAAGGGAGGAGACTAATGGGAAGTGGTAGTTGGTAGGAGAAATGGTGAAGGGTAAATATAGTGAAAACATGTGATACACATGAAAGAAACTGCTTTGTGAAACCTGTAGGGTAAAACAGGGCAGTGAAAGAACATCCTGGCCCAGAGACCAGACCCAAGAAAACACACCCTCCCCATAACCAACTCAGAAACTGAAATCCAACCAATCCCTGAGCATGAAAAGCAACCAATCCCAGAGCACAAAATCCAACCCATCTCTGAGCTTTTCTCAGGCCCAAGAATTGAGATCCTACTAATCCCCACCCTGAAATTTTCCACCCTGAAAAGCTCCACCCCTAAGAAAGCCTATATATACCCTGTACCTGTTTAGTTTGGGGCTGCCCTTTTTTTTCCCACCCTGGCAGACGCAGCCACTCTCCTGGATTCCTCCTGCCCAATAAATCTCTTGTGAGGTTTGTTGTTATAACTTTCCTTTACTGCAGCAGAGCAGAGCTGTAACAACTTCTGCTGGAGTAGGTCAGAGTTGTAACAGCTCTCACCAGAGCCAAGCAGAGCAGAACTGTAATACTTTGGCTCCAGAAGTTTCCCTTGCTAGAGCCAAATTGTTACACTCCAAGGAAACTGAGCAAAGCTGTAACATTTCTCTGGAGCAGAGCTGCAACAACCTGGCTGGGGAAAAATCCTGCTAGAGCAAAGTTGTTACTTTTCCATTAGGGAAACCTGTCCTGGAGCAAGGACTGTAAAACTTGCTAGGGAAACCATCCCCCACCAGAACAGAGCTGTAACACTTGTTACACTTGTTGGGATACCTTTCCCTTCAGAGCTGTAGGTATTCCTTGGCTTCTGACTACCAGGATGCCTTTTCCTTCAGAGCTGTAACATTTACTATGTACTATATGTATACAACAACCCCAGGAACTCTGCTTCAGAGAATTGCAAGGTTACCAAGTGGGATGGCTAATCTCCATCGTCAGCTCAACTGTATTTAGAATCACGTAGGGAATGTTGAAACACATTTCTGGCTGTGTCTATGCGAGCATTTCCAGCAAGGATTAACTGAAGGGGAGAGCCACCTTGAGGGCGGATGCTACCATACCATGGCCTGGGGACCACAATAAAATTAAAGAGGTGAAAACTAGTGGAAAGGTAGCCTAGCCCTTTCTATTCTCCCTGGGCTGTGTGATGTGAACTATGGGACCCTGTCACACACTCTGCCACCATGAGACATCCTTCCCGAGTGCGTGGGGTCAGCAACTATGAAATGGGATCTGAAACCAGGAGCCCAAATAAACCTTTCCTATTTTTCACGTGTTTCTGTCAGGAATTTTGGCCATAGCAAATCAAACATAACTAATACAGCAAACAGGTGCCAGAGTAGGAGGCCATTGCTGTGGCTGAATATAGTCATGGGATTCTTAGGCATTGTCAACTGGTTCGTTCAAAGCGTTTCAGCTAAGCAAGCCTTACAGTGCAAAAGGTAGAGCTTAATAAGCCCTGTGGTAGGAGCTGGGCAGAGCAAAGCACTGATTCAAAGCCAGGCAGTGAGATCCGGGCTCTTGGGTTTGGCGTCCCTCTCCCTCTTCTGGGAGCCAGAGGCCATTCATGCTCCATTCTGACAAATAATTTCCCCACATCTTGAAAATTAGAGGACGGCTGGATTCGAAGGAGAGGGGTGAGGAAATTCAAGATCACACAGCAGGAATCCTCTTGAGGCTATTACTGAATGCTTTTCGGTGAGTTTCCAGAGAGGACCCATCACAAACATGGAGCAGAACAATGTAACAAATGTACTTAAGTCAGAGAAGGACTCATCTAAAGCTGCAGCTAAGAGCCCGCAGCTGTTAAAAACCATGAGCGCCATTAGTGACAAAATAACCACTTTTCGCTGTCATAACAGAAAAGGTGAGAAGAGAATTTTAGGAAGTGGAGAGCCCTTTGCCCATCGTGGCTCCAGAGTGTAAGACTGTAAACTCAGCAGACTTTTCTGTGACAGAGCACTTGTCAGACACTGCTGGACAACAGTCTCCAAGAGCTCACCTATCAAAGGCTGCTAAAGGGTCCAAGGGGTCCTAGCTATGGCTCGAGTGGGCAACAGCACTAGGCGTTATCCACTCAGTGCTCGTTTTGAAGGCATGGAGAACGCAAGAGTGATGAACTAATGGAGGATCCCGCTGTGATTCTAGACAAATGTCGGTGAGAACAAGCAATGCGCAGCCGGCTAGATTCTTTGCTCAGAGCTCCTGAGAGGACGGTGCATGAAGCTGTGGGGGTAAAACTCAAGTTGTAATGGAGACCCAAGGATGCAGTATGTCTGCTGGAGGAAGCCGAGGATTCTGAGTGAAGTCAGTCTAAAAGAAAGGACATGTGGGCTGAGCACGGCAAGGGCATAAAAGAAAGAATACTCAAGTATGCTAGAGTTTCAATGATGCTACCCTGTGCCCTCAATTATGGATACGGAGTTACAGGATTTAGGGCTTCCTCTGCAGGATTTGGGTCCCATTATTCCTTTTGATGCCCCCATTCCTCCCTTTTGGAATGTTTACTCTGGCCCATTGTATATTGGAGATGTGTAACTTGGTTTTGTGCTTCTATAATTTTTTTTATAGTAGCCCACAACTAAGAATTGTCTTGAGTCTCAGAGGAGCCTCTGAAGTTATATTTTCTGAGTAACAATGGAACTGGTAAGACTGTGGACTCAAGGAGACATGCTGAGCTCAGTTTTGCAGAGGTAAGCCTTTTGCTTAGGTCAAGTTAACAAGGACTTACAAGGGCTAATTTCCATTGTCAACGCCACTGGGTTTAAAATCACCTAAGAGCCAGGGAAGCAAACATCTAGGTGTGCTTGTTAGTGGTTTCCAGAGAAGACTAACTGAGGGAGAGAGATCCTGCCCAGAGGTCCTTGAGAACAAAAGGGGGGAAGGGGAAAGCCAGTAGAAACCTGGTATTCCTCGCTCTGGCCCCTTGTTTAAGCAATGTAAACAGCTGTCTCCTGCCACATACTCCTGATGCCATGACGTTTTTCCCAATGTATGGTGTCCAGAGATAAGGGAATGAAATCCTCTGAAATCATGAGCTAAAATAAGCCTTTTTGTTCCTGTCAGGTATTTTGGTTGCAGAGTATAAAAGTGACTAATAAACCACAGAGCAAACATAGGACAATGGCAGGGCCTGCCACCGCAATGAGGACTATGGCACCCAATACCAACTAAGCATTTTCTTGTTCTACATGCGAAACTCGTATGATCTTTGTGTGCAACTCCCATAATCACTCCAGCACACAGGTTGTCCTTGGGTCCAGGTCACAGACTGAGCTGACAAGGTCGGGAAGGCACACATCTATGTACAGAATGCACACAGAGACCCAGGAAAACCTGCTCGTCCACCTTCTAGGCACAACTCAGGTGTTCATGGGGTTGGAGCATGACATTCCCTTGAGAGGAAAGATATTGCCAAGTTTCATTTCTGAAACGAAAGCAGCTATCATCTGTTGAAAGACTTCTATGTCAAGTCCATTATACCATGAGCTCATAATAACTCTCAGATGTCGACATGACCCCACTTATGAAATGAGGAAATTGTACTCTAGCAAGGGCAGAAGAACTTGAACCTGGGGGACAGTGTGAGAAAAAGTACAGAGAAAATCGCTGTCGCCAAGCCTTTTTGTTTTTTTTAAAGCCTCTCTTCACAGCTAGCTTAGAGGTTATCACTCCCCAGGTTTCCCACCTCACAGTAAGCCTGGCTCTGCATCTCCTTCTCTGTGAAGAAACAGTGAAGATATGTAGGCTATGTTAGAGTAAGGCTTTCCTATTTCCTAGTCCTGAAATATGAAGAGTGTACCTTCCCAGCTGCACGGAGCTATGGATTTTGGCCAGTGCAATCAATTGGATGACCACACCATTGCCAAGATCCAGTACATCCCAGAAGTCCTCATACTTATTTTTTGGTAGTTGATTTCCAGTCCCTGGAAACTATCAAGATGGGTTTCATCGCTTTTGTTTTGCTTTTTCAAGAACGTAGGCTGGAAGTGCATAATTCATAGCCTTCCTGTTCATCGAAAGTACCCAGGCCTGCAGGCTTTCCAGCCTCCTATAGAGTGTGTGTCCGCAGGCGGCATGTATCAGTAGCTTGTTCCTCTCACTGTACTGGATGGGAGCGGCATTTGCTTACCTTTCCACTCACTGAAGGACAGTGGGTGGTTTTCAGTTGATGCCTATGGATGCAGCTACCGTAAGCAGCCACACAAAGAATTTTGTATGGACATGCCTTCATTTATTTTTGGGTGAGCATCTGGGGAAGGGATAGCTGGGCTCCACACATTAGTCTATCTTTAGCCATGGTTCCACTTTTCCCCTGTGGATTCTTTCTGGCGTCCATTCCTGGCATCTCTTAGCAGTAGCTCTCGCAGTGTTGGTTTTAACAAGTTCTGTTTTCTGCATCATGTGCATGGCAGGCCACTCACTGTGTCTCTATGTTTAACTTGGAGGAAATATGCATGGAGCCTCAATTCTGAAGTCTTGTGAGACGGAACAATTGTTTCCACAATTTCCTTTATGGATTCAGTGTTGTCTCCACACAGCTCTACTGTGGGCGCTTTGGGTTCAAGGACACCGCTGTTTGCTGCCTGCCTGATGACAAGTCTCCCCGCTCCTTCCTCAACTTGTTTCTTTAATTCTAAAATAAATGGCATGTGAATCTGATAAAATATAAGCCACACCATATCTTTGTTGTTGAAGTAAAACAAATAGATTCTGAAAAGGCAAAGTAATGCTCAAGGTTGGCACCAGCATTCAGGGATAACAGAGGCTGGCTCCCTGTTGCTTCTTCTCCTCTTCCTTGTGTCTCCGCTGAAGCCATTCTGCTTGGGCTACTCGAGCGATGATCTCCACACACTAGTGCTATCTTCCTCAGACCTTACTTCAGTGGTCTCGTCTAAGCAGATGTCCAGCCATTGGCTGAAACAGTCCCCACCTACCTGTCCTTTGCACATTTGGGGTGTGACAGTTTGAATGAGAAAGCCTTCCCTATAGGTGCATATATTTAAACACTAGATCCCAAGTTGGTGGAACTGCTTGAGAAGGACTGGGAAGTATGGCCTTGTTGGAGGAGGTCTATCATGGGGTGGGGGTAAAGAGTTTTGAGGTTTCAAAACCCATGCCATTCCTAGGTAGCTCCCTGCTTCTCTCTGTGCATCTTGTGCCTGTGGATCAGGATGCAAGTTCCAGCACCACCTGCTGCCATGCTCAAAACCCAGGTGACTATGGACTCTGCCCATCTGGAACTGTGAGCTCCAATAAACATTTTCTAAATTGCATTGGTCATGGTATCTTATCAGAGCAATAGAAAAGTGGTTAAAACCCAGGGTCACAGAGGACATTTGAGAGGCTTACCTGGTCATATGGAGATGGCTACAAGGATAAGACAGGGACTTAACTCATCACTCTTAGACCACATAAGTGCCTGGCATGCAGTGGGCTGCTAAATACCATTCACTAAATAAATCAACAACACTTTACTGGATATAGAAGCAGAAGAGATAGAGTCATTCACAGAGGTGGGACATATGGGGCCAGATATGACCATCACAATGGCTTAGAAGACGAAGAAAGCAATGTTAAGTTGGAGAGTGTTTTTGAGCCAACATAGCACGGGGTCCTAGAGGTAGGGTTTAAACTCAGGAATAAGAAATCTACTACTATAACTGACACACTGTCCTTCCAAGACATGATACCGATTGTATCTACTCATATGGCCAGAGTCCTTCTTGGTACCGAAGTGCCATTCCTTAGAGGAGTCTGGTGCCAGGATCTCAAGGGATGGGCCAACTGGACAAGGAGGCATAGGGCTTGCCTGATATAAACAGATGCTATGAGAGAGGGGAATTAGATGTTCCAAAAGACGGAAACAAGGTAGGCCTGACAAGGTCCAGTGTGGAGGTGGACATGAGGCCTTGACAATGATCTGGTGACACTATGATGGTGACAAATGCCTAGGTCAGCAGGCTGATGGGATGGTGGAGACAATGAAGGGGAAGAAATGGTTGGGAGGTAATGCCTTCATCAGAGAACTACAGACCAGAACGGACTATTTAGAAAGGGGTTGTGACTCTTTTTGGCTAATATTTCCTAGTGACTTGGAGAATTCATGGAACGCTGACTGTTTCCACTGGTATGAGCTTTTGCTGTCACAAGCTCCCTGGTTTAGTCACTGGAGCCCATCTACGGAAGCAGATTGTAGGGATGATGTGGTAAAATGCTACATTTGGAAGAGGTGATATTAAAAGTATTTATCAACCATTATGTCATAGTGCAAACCTGGTAGATCGAATTCCAGCTCTCCCTGGAGGGGGACATTGGTCACAGGACTGGATGAGGCCATCTTTCATCATGGAGCTGGAGGGTGACACTGGAAACAAAGGGCAGCACTCGACAGACCATCCACTGCTGAGAGTCCCATTTGACGGAGAGCATGTGACAAAAGCCCACAGTACAATGGAAGGAATTCCACATCCATCACACAGACATGATTAGTTTGACTACCCAGGGTTGACTCCTACAGGGTTCTTTATTTGTATAGTTCTTGGAGAAATACACCTGGGCCATCTGTCATTGAGGAGGTCCAAAGTGGAGTTTTCAAAGCTTTTTCCTTTTAGTTCTGGAAAACTTCATTAAGACCTGTTGTTGGGGTTTCCTTCAGGGAACCCAGTAACCAATTGAGCAGAATTACCAGGCAATTAAGAGCAGGTACTTCTAGCCTTAGAAACAATCTTGGGGTAAAATCAGAATATGACTATACTGCATGATGTGTGCACACTGCCGGAGAACTTGGAGAAAAAAAATGCAAGAGCAGGTGAAAACAATAGTAGCCACTGATATCCAATTAACTTCCATTAACCTCTTACAAAATAAATAAGAAAAAGAAAAGAACATCTTTCCCCCAAATTCTCCTCCAAAAAACTTACATGAGTGGACCAAGTGTAAATCCTAGTAGCTAAAAAAAAATGAAAGCTGTTCTGTATTATTAGTCAGGATTCTCTACATACACAGTACATACAGAGTACATGGCTATTCAATGCTTCATGAAAACCTGGCTGCTCTCAGTGATGCTAACTGCTCCCGTTTCTTAGGCAGGAACTGGGATGAGTTACTCACTCCAACCCTGAGCATCCACCAAGCCATCATAGGGATTGGGGACTAATAGGCTCCATCTCCTAGCCTTTCCTGCCCAGTATGTCTTTTAAAGGGTGTGTGGTAACACATGTCACGTGTTCAATTCTGCTCAAAAAGATGTATTGTAGCCTTCATCTCTAGCACACATCATATGACCTTGGTGTTTTTTTTTTTTTTTTTTTTTTTTTTTTTTTTTTTTTTTTTTTTGTGTGTGTGTGTGTGTGTGTGTGTGTGTGTGGTCTCCAGACAAGACACATAGGACAAGGGTGATCCTGGGTAAGCAATTGGTATTCTTACAAGGAGTAATTCATGCAGCGGGAATGAGAAGGCAGTGGTAGAGATGAGGGACATGTCCACAGCTGAGGGATACTCAGTAAGGCTTCTGGAAGCAAAGAGTGTTAGGAAGGGAGCAGATCTCAGTGCCTTTCAGATGCCACCTACCAATACATAGGTTTTTTTTGGCTACATGGCTTATATAACTCTGAAGGATTACATTTCTGCTATATAAGCTTCACACTCTATGGCTGTTTTCTATGGCAGACTTGAAAAATACAGCAAGGAAAACCTTGGCACATGACACAGGTCTGGGGCTCCGTAAAGATGACTGGGTATGATGGGAAGCCAAAGGTGCAGAGCCAGACGCATGGCTGTGAGTTCTCTCTGCTGTGTCAAGTTGGTCCCTCACGTGGCCTCGGGCTCTTCTGTCTGCCTTTGACTGCCACACTCAGAACTAGCAGAGGTTCTCTCTGGTCTGTTTCCCAGCCTTCTGAAACTTCAGAATGTTTAGCTTTTCAGCCATGTTTTTAGAAACGTCTAAAAGAGAACTACCTAATTAGTTCTAGTTTAAAATAATTTCTCAAAGACAGGTTTAGGATTGTAGTTTAAGAAAACAAAATCTTTGCTTTAGAGCTATATCCACTTATGACTAAGCACATACCGTGCTCATCTTTCTGGGTGTGGGTTACATCACTCAGGATGTTTTTTCTAGTTCCATCCATTTGCAAGAAAATTTTAAGATGCCATTTTTTTTAACCACTGAGTAGTACTCCATTGTATGGATGTGCCACACTTTCTTTATCCATTCTTCAGTTGAGGGGAATGTAGGTTGTTTCCAGGTTCTGGCTATTACAAATAATGCTGCTATGAACATAGTTGAACAAATGTCCTTGTAGTATGACTGAGCATCCTTTGGGTATACATCCAAGAGTGGTATTATTGGGTCCTGCAGCAGGTTGATTCCCAGTTTTCTGAGAAAGCACCATATTGATATCCAAAGTGGTTGCACAAGTTTGCATTCCCACCAGCAATGGAGGAGTATTCCCCTTACTCACATCCCCTCCAGCATAAGCTATCGTTGGTGTTTTTGATCTTAGCCATTCTGACAGGTGTAAGAAGGTATCTCAGAGTTGTTTTGATTTGCATTTCCCTGATGACTAAGGGTATTGAACATTTCCTTAAGTATCTTTTGGCTATTTGAGATTCTTCTGTTGAGAATTCTCGGTTTAGATCTGTACCTCATTTTTAAATTGGATTATTTGGTATTTTGATGTCTAATTTCTTGAGTTCTTTATATATTTTGGAGATGAATCCTCTGTCTGATGTGGGGTTGATGAAGATCTTTTCCTATTCAGTAGGTTGCCTTTTTGTCTTATTGACTGTGTCCTTAGGATAATGAGTCTATAGCCCACAACCCCAGAGAAGCTAAGTAACAAGGAGAACCCTAAGAGAAACATACATAGATCCCCTTGGGAAGGGGAAATAGATAAGATCTTCTGAGAAAACTGGGAGCATGGGGGTGGGGAAGAAGGGATGGATGAAAGGGGAGAAGAGGGCAGAAGGGGAGGGGGGAGGAGAACTTGTGGGAATGAGATGATCGAGACGGGAGGACAGAGACGGAGAGCAAGGAAAGAGTTATCTTGATTGAGGGAGCCATTTATGGGGCTAGTAAGAAACCTGGCACCAGAGAAATTCCCAGGAATCCACAAGGATGACCCCAGCTAACACCCTAAGCAGTAGTAGAGAGGGTGCCTGAATTGGCCTTGCCCTGTTGTCAGATTGATGACTATCTTAAATGTCATCATAGAACCTTCATCCATCAACTGATGGAAGCAGATGCAGAGATTCACAGTGGAGCACTGGGCTGAACTCCCAAAGTCCAGTCAAAGAGTGGGAGAAGTGAGAATAAGAGCAAAGAGGTCAAGACTATGAGGGGGACATCCACTAAAAGAGCTTACCTGAGCTAATGGGAGCCCACCAACTCCAGTTTGACAGTGAGGTAGCCAGCATAGGACCAAACTAGGCCCTCGAAATGTGGTGAGGGTTGTATGGCTGGGGAAGACTGTGGGGCCACTGGCAGTGGTACCAGGATTTATCCCTACTACTTGTACTGGTTTTTTTGGAACCCATTCTCTTTGGAGGGATATCTTGCTCAGCCCAGATATAGTAGGGAGGGCCTTGGTTCTGCCTCAAAGCAATGTGCTAGATTTTGTTGACTCTCTATGGGAAGCCTTACCCGCTATGAGGAGTGGATGGGGGTGGGATGGGGAAAAGGTAGAGGGAATGGGAGGAGGGGAGGGAGTGGAAACTGGGATTGATATGTAAAATGAGAAAAGATAGTTTTTAAAAATTTTTTTTTAAAAGAGAAAACCTCAAAATATCAAACAAATCCTCCTGCCCCAATGTTAGCTCTGATCTACATTGTGGCCATTACAGGGAGAGTGACTATGACACGGATGTCCCATCTTATTGTGATCCTGAGACACTGAAGATTTTCTTCTCAGAACATGACAGAGAAACACAAACCACGTAGATATCACAGTGATGACTTAAAATTCTACCAGTCTGGATTTTAATTAACAACCTGGTTGACATTTTTGCTCTACATTGGTCAATATTCTATTGCTATTGAAGAGATGCTGTAACCACGACAACTCTTACAAAATAGAACATTTAGCTGGGGCTCGTATAAACATTCAGAGATTCATCCATAATTATCATTGTGGGGAACATGGCAGCAGGCAGTCAGATATGGTGCTGGAGAAGTAGCTATGAATTCTATATCTGGATCTGCAGGCAACATGAAGAGAGAGAGAGAGACACTGGGCTTGGCTTGAGCTTTTCAAATATCAAATCCCACCCCCAGTGACATATTTCCTCCAACAAGATTTCAACAAGGCCACACTCCTAATTCTTTTCAAGTAATGCCACTCCCAGATGAGTAAGCATTCAGATACATGAGCCTATGAGGGGAGGTAATTCTCATTCTGACCACTGCATACTCACATCTTCCAGAAGGAGCTAGAATTAAGATTTAGACAGATCCTGGGCATGAAAAAGTAACTTTTGAGGGCTACTGGAGGAACCCCTTCAGCCAGTGGCCTTTGAGATGCTGGCCTACTTTGGGCGTAGCCTTGGCTACTATAAAAACAGATGTAGAACCATGCACAGCTGCTCTTGGCTACTGGATATGGTTCCTGGTCCCCACTCATGATCTGTGAGTTGACCCCTAAATAAAGAGCCATTTATTAAACTCCATTCTGAGCTTGTGTGGGACTACTTTATTGCAATCCCCAACAGAGGGCTCTGAAGAGAGGATCGAGGTTTACAATTATGATGCCAGGTAGACGCTGCCTTTGCACACTGTCCTGTCATGTCAGCTCTGATGGGCAGATTTCCAACGCTGAAGAAAAGTATGTTCTTGGCTGTTGGAACACGGAGACCAAGGTCAAGTGTACACTCTGTTACTGCTTGAACAGCTAGCATGGTTGGTATCAAGCTGTCATTTTAAACTATTCAAGTCAACACAGTGCAACCTTCTTTTTTTGGGGGGGGGAGCAAAGCGCTTCCTACAAATTAGCAAATACTGTAATGCATTCTTTCACTATCTGCTTTGACCCCCTGACTGTTTTCCACACGGCTCGCAGGATGCATGCTGGGTAAAAGCTGTGTACTAATGTACACATGGCTAATTGATTTCGGCAACAAGCAGAAGGGCACTAATTGTTTTTGAAGAGTGGTTCACTTTCTTCGGGAACGTTTGTTCAAAGAGGCCAGCTCCTGATCTGTAAGTAGCATTTTCCTGTTCCTCCATATTTCTCTTTCTACTTCTGCACCTCTCGTGTTAGCAAGGAATGGCAGGGGCTAAGGCATTAGATACTCACAGTGAGGACGCAGGAGCTGCGATGATGGTCTCTCTCTCTGAATCCACCCCAGGCCTGTCTTGTACTCAGTGCTCTGCCCTCTCTCCCATCGTCTCTGGCAATGAAGTCCTCTGAGGATGGGGATTCACTGCTGCCCCATGAAAAGGGATTATAGGCACCAGCTCATTTGTACTGATGTTTCTCTCCTGAACTTTGGCTATTTCCTCCATAATAACAAGGCCTGAGTGTTTTTATTTCCTTGGGAATAAGACTAAAAATAACCTTCGTGTTTCTGAGGGTCTTGGTGGCTTCTTTTGAAGTGTTTAGGCAACAAAATGGAGAGAAACTCACAAGATATAAGAATGGTCCGAACAGTGCCATCAGCATCACTGGTCACTAGTGCTTGGCCCTTCCTCCACTCTTCCACATGTGCCAGGCTCATACTGCACACAACTCTCCTAAATTCCATGCTGACGGCCAGCTGCTCATTGTACAGGCAGTGCTGCTCATACCAGTCCTCAGATGGTTCTAGAAGCACATAGTGTGCAGTTTGATTTGGTGGTAACAGTCCTGTTTACTGGATCCAGTTTGCCTTGTCTGACCCATACATTGTACCATTTGCATCCTCAGTGAAGTCTATTGGTGCTACAGAGCAGCAATATATGAGAGCTACCAGGATCCATGTACTGAAACTGCTTCTGTTCCCACCATGAATAGGTGTTGAGCCCATGCAGAATGCCTAAAAGGACTCCCAGGAGCAGGCACAACCATGGGATGCAAAGGATTATGCCAGTACTTCCACATGGCTCAGCCTCTCTGAGTTGCTTGTGGGCATGTGCTAGAAACATACAGCAGAGCTGTCCCGCAAAGTGTGCTAGCATCAATACACACCTTCTCCTTGGATCCCTCATCCACTCCACTAGAGGCTTGGCTAACTGCTGCTTCAGACTTCCTGCAGCGGGGTGACGAGCAAGGCTTGCATGCTTCACATGAGAAATGAAGTATTTTCCTTGCAGATGAAACGGGTCCTGTGTGTGGCATCCACAGAGGCCAGGCGTTCCTGAGGCAGGGAGTCTGGTATGTTCTACAGAGACAATGTCTCTCCAGGAAGTGGCCAGTGAACCGTGCTAGATGTGGTTCTGTGGTTTGTGTCTTCATCCTATGAGCACCTGTTGCCAAGCAACGTGTGCTGTGGAGCCGAGCCTGCAGGCCGTGTGAGGAGGACAGAAGAAATCAATTGGATTATCCCCGCATCTGCCTTTGTGGTGTTGGACCTAGGAGGACAGCACTCTGTCTAACGTGAGGCTGGCCAATATCCCTCCTTCATGAGCCCCTTTAGCATCCCTCATCTTAGGCAGCATCGCCAGCCACTACTCATGAGCAGCACGCGCATGGCCTCCTCGGGTTCATGAGTCAGAAAACCCAGCTGTGGTTTCCCCACATTTTAATTCTCTCTGTATGGTTGACTGAGAGCCCCGAAGACTTCATGTGGAGACAGCGAAGGAAGCCACATAGGCTGCACGGTGGAGTAGATGGTCTGACACCGCAGTCTCTACCTGCAAAGTAAAAATCACTCCGGATCCCAGATTCAGCAAAGAGCCTGCGCACAAACTGAAAGCTGTGGGCGCTTTGCCTCAATATAATACAATGAAAACACAGACAAAACTGTCTCCAAAGACAACTCCTTAAAAGGGTCAAGTGAGCCATTCCAAGAAAGTAAAGCTTGGTCACTGAAACCGTAAGCAGGTGTCACACATGACGGTGGCTCTAACCTGTGTTGCAGGCAAAAGGGCAGTTGCGGTCAGGTGGGAGAGAAAGGTACTCAGTCCATGCTACACTTGCTGCTGCAGCCTGTGACGGAACGCGTACTTCTCACCTCTTCTGGTCGCCACTGGCTTTGCCAATAAACTGTAGCAGCATGCTCTCCAAGGAGTCACTTTGAGCACAAATACGTCAGGCATTAAAAGGCCTGGCAGGTGTTTGGCTATGCAACTGCTCCATAAATATAATACAAGTCTTCGAGTTAATAGTCTGATTTCGTCACAGCTACTCAAAACAGCGAGCAACGATCCCCCCCTATTGAAGAGGAAGCCTCTGGGACATGGGAAATGACCAACGTACAATGGAGTAACTAGTCTTGGATGTGACGACTGACAGACCCCTTTATTACAATGACAGTGCTTTCTGTTCAAGGGTAACATGAATGGGACCAGAGCTGAAGAGCAATCTTTGGCAGTGTGTGTAAACTGTTCTTGCTGTGTCGTTGCTTAGCTTTGGGGTCCCAGCACACCAAGGTGTCCCACCTACACGGCAAGGCCTAGGCCTCTGATTTCTCTACCTGCAAAGAGATCTTAAGGGACACACCTCTGTCAGCTCACTTTGCTTCCCCTTAAGAAATAAAATGCCCAAAGAGGGACTCCCGAGAAAGCTGACATGGCTTCCCGAATGCCGCCTCTGTTCACGTTACACACGCACACACAATTCATCAATTTTGCAAGTGACACATGCTTGGTATTGCAGTTAATTTGAGGAAGCAATGGCTTCAGGTCCAGTTAAGGTTTTCCCGACAGTGACAAACAGGTGCATGCAGAACAGTGGATCTCAAACATTTCTCTACTGCAGTGCTCACTGGAGGCTCGGCATCAGGATTTCAAGACAGACTCAGATATGTCCGGTTAGTGCACACCTTGGAGCTTCAACTTTATGATGTGCAGGAAGATGCTACCTCAGGCACAGTGTCTGTCCTTTCAGGTTCTCTCTAGGGCAGGTGCATCGTCCTCCTGGAAGTGGTGGCCAGGTCACCAGGCCCAAGAGCTGCATAGAACCTGAAAGGTGCACAGCCACTACAGGAAACTGTCATTACACTGACCTTTCACGCTGTCCCAGGCCACCCAGGGCTCTCTTCTTTCTTCCTGGTTGAATTTTTTTGGCAAATTCATAATTTATGTTCTCCTGCTGGCCCAAAACATCACAGTCACATCCCCAAGGCTGAGTGAGGGTGCTGCCTGGGCTCTGCCCAAAGCCTGCACAGCATCTAGGCCCACCCTGCTGAAGGCAGAAGGCCTCTGGGGAAGATAAAAGGCTACACATGCTACACACCGCTTTGCAGGAAATTTTAGCTTCCTGAATCTCAGCCATTATCCTGAATAGCAGTAATAGCCATTGTATAAACGTATTAGGTTGAGCTACAGGAAGCTGTCAATTTTGAAAGTCAAAAACAATGAATTATCAGTCATCACATCTTGTCAAACACAATAAAAGGGAAGGCCATAATACTGCCCCAAACTACAAAATGCGGCAAAGGTTTGGTCCCTTACTGTGCAGAAATACACATATATTCAGAGCAATAAACCTAACTGGCCAAGTTACTAAAAACTCAAAAATTACATGTTTCCAAACACGCGGGTGGGAAGCAGCATAAGAAGGTCATATGAGGGACTGAGAACGAATATAGCATGCAGGGACATTTTGCTTTCATAGCTTCTCTGAACCACAGTGCAAAGTAGTTTTATACGCTATTGAGATACACATGCCTTTGAAAACAGGATTAACGAAGAAAATAGCAAATAGCAGAGTTACTGAGTTTCCAGACACCCGCTCTGCTGCTGCTGTGAACCCATGCTGGGAAGACAGGAAGCGTCAGGATGAAGCGAGAAGACGGCCATGCGGGGAGGTGTTTGGCTTTAGTTGTAAAGTTCCACATTGCATGAGAGAGGAGATAAACATGGCGAGAGACACAGATGAAGAGAAGCTGCTTGAAAGGAGATATTCTTTTTAGTAAATATCAAATATCTTTTTCTTTTCAAAGTGAAGTGGGTTTAAAACATACTTGCAAGGACGACCTGTCTCATCAGAACTGGAGTTCTAGTGCAGTGCCATCAGCTTGTCCTATTTGTATTAAGGATGTTAGAGATGCTAATTAGGACACAAACCTGTGCTTCTAGAGATGGTATAGACTCATAGCTGCGGCGCAGCTCTCATTAAAGCCTGCTTCATGCACACAGAGCCTCCACAGAGATCAGAGGGATATTCCACAGGGATAGAAAGAAAGCTACCCGGATTCTATATTCTCTTTCTGCAATGACTCCCTTGCATGCCAACCAAAGAACTCATTGTGGGATACAATTATCACTTAAGAATAATCCCTCCAGCTCAGATACTGTTAAATGTAAATATCTAAAACAATTAAGATGGAATGTAAAGACATCACAGATGTGTGCAATTTCATCTATATATCTATATAATATGCTTGAGGTCACAAAATTAGTCAGGGGCTATGAAGGTAGTGACAGAATTTCAAGGGATGGAGATGGACAGCAGTGGTATAAAGGGGTAAAGGAGACTAACAGAATAGAAAGGGTTAAACAGAATAGGACTAGGAGGGCAAGATAGAGAAGAGAGTAAGGGAGGAACATCTAATGCTAAAGACATTTTGAAAAGGTGTAAGAAAACCTACTACATGAGAAGCTTCCTAAATATATACATACACACATGCATATATAATATTTTAAATGGAGTCAATGCCCCAACTAGATTCTATAGACAAATAAGCAAAATGCCCAGTGCTAGGGATTGGTTACTTCTCTTGGAGTGGTTGGCCATTGAGGTCCCATAGGTTCCTGAGTATTGCAGGCTATTGCTAGTGCTGTTGGTTACCCTCCAGAACTTGCTAAGTCCCTGTTGCTGAAGACAACATATATGGGAGTCCACAGAACCTAGAGCTACCAAGCTGGTACTGACCTGGAAGAGTCATCCTTATTAGTTAGCTTTCATGGTGCTGTAAGTTGCTAGTCATATTACCAGAAGATGAAATTAACCACCAGGCTTACACAGCTGTGAACTCTGGGTATAATAATGACTGACATAGCAAGACATGGCTACTGGTGCAATAATGGCATGAATGTCATGGAAATAACCAACCACTTCATGGTTGGATTTAAGGCTTGCTCCACAAGATGAAACCCCTATCTGGCACCATTGTTAGAGTTGAGAATGTAAGGATAGACATATCATAGGCTCTAGTGGAGAACATACATTTATTACCCTGCTAAATGGGCATAGCATTAAACCAACTCCTAATGATTTATCACTATACCCATAGTTTAGTGCAAGTCTCAACCCTTATTAGAGATTAACACAGAGACCCACAACTGGCCAAGGTGCAGAGAATAAGATACTGTGGAACGTTTAGACACAAATAAGGTATCTGTGTCATGCCCTCTCCTCCTAAGACTCAGAGATCATTGAGGAAGAGGGGACAGGAGAAGTGTAAGAGTCAGAGGCTGTGGATAACTACAATACAGTGACTTTCAGATACAAGGAATTTGCCCATATGAGCTCACAGAAGTTATGATATCCTGTACTGGACTAGTGAAAGCTGACGTCAGACAAAATCCAAGCACAGGGAAGTGAGAGTGAGGTCTCCCCATAGCTGAGGAGCTATCAGTAATTGATGGTTTTTAGGACAGTCATTTTCTTTAAGTGTGTAGCCCCTTATAGGTCAAATTGTTCCAGCCAATGACCACACAGCCAAGAGTATACAAGCAGCACAGACTGCATGGGATGGCTTTAAAAGCAGAGGACATGAAGTCAGTGGGTAGGGAAGGAGAGTGGATCTGGGAAGAGTTGGGGGATGGTGTTGAATGGGATCAAAATACATTGTATAAAATTCTCAAAGACTAATAATTTCAAATGTGTAAATATAACACACACACACACACACACAGGAGAGAGAGAGGTGGGGGGACAGAGTAGTAATCTATGTGTAGGACTAACCGGGGTACAGAGATAGAAAAGAGGGTACTTTGAATAGAGCTCCTGGTCTATAGGCCTGGTATGGTAGGGGCCACTGAAGTCAGGAAGGGCACACTGGAGCCTGATACCCAGTACTCACCTATCCACTGTAGGCGTGAAACCCAGGATTCCTGAGCCCATCATTATATGCAGACTCCTTACAGTGACCTCATTAATACACAGACCATTACGGCTCAATCACAGAGTCATACAGTGTTCGCCATTTACTGAGCACTTCTGGACCATTCATTTTATTGCATGTATACGAATGTCTGTACTGCACATATGTATGTGTGAATGTGCACCACATACATGTGCGTAGTGGTTCTGGAAGAGGGCACTTGATCCTTTGAATCTGGAGTTACAGATGTTTGGGTGCTGCCATGTGGGTGCTGGGAATTGAATCTGGTCCTCTGGAAGAGTATTCACTACTCTTAACTGCTGAGTCATCTCTCTAGGCCCCTGTTTTCATACTTCTTTTTTTTTTGGTTTGTTTGTTTGCTTTTTTGTTTTGTTTGTGTTTTTTGAGATAGAGTTTCTCTGTAAATAGCTCTGGCTGTTCTGGAACTTGCTTTGTAGGCCAGGCTGGCTTTGAACTCACAGAGATCAACCTGTCTCTGCTGCCCAAGTTCTGGGATTAAAGGCATGTGCCACCACTGCCCAGCTAAATAATGTGTGGGTTTTTTGTTTATTTGTTTTGAGATAGGGTTTTGGAGGAAGGGGCCGCCCAGAAACGAAATAATCACACAGAAATTGTATTAATTAAATTACTGCTTAGCCCATTAGCTCTAACTTCTTATTGGCTAACTCTTACATACTAATTTAACCCATTTCTATTAATCTGTATATCACCATATGGCAGTGGCTTACCGGCAAAGATTCAGCATGTCTGCCTCTGGCCATGGATCCATGGCGTCTTCCTGACTCTGCTTTCTTCCTCCTAGAATTCAGTTCTGTCTTCTCTACCTACATAAGTTCTGCCCTATCAGGCCAAGGCAATTTCTTTATTCATTAACCAATACAAGCAACACACAGAGGGGACTTATACATCACCTGGCTTTCCTGGAACCCACTCTGTAGACCAAGCTGGCCTTGAACTCAGAAATCCAGCTGCTTCTGCTTCCCAAGTGCTGGGATTAAAAGTGTGCACCACCACCACCCAGCCAATTTTACTTCTTAATTATAAACAAAGTATTTCTTTAGATGTCCTTTTCTTTGAAAACTCTTATTTATTATGGTTGTTGCGTTCGTGTGTGTGTGTGTGTGTGTGTGTGTGTGTGTGTGTGTGCATGAATTGTGCAAATGTATGATGTGCAGGTATGGGTGCATGCAGGCCATAGGATCTATGTGAGATCAGAAGAAAACTCTGTAGAGTAAATTCATTCCTTCCACCTTTGCACAGGTTCTAGGAATTGAACTCAGGTCATAAGGTATGTACAGCAGGGACTGCATTGAGCCATTGAGCCATCATGCTGGCCCTAGGGACATTTTCTATTACTTAAAACACTCAATTCACTGAAAAACAGTGAAGTTTTTTTAAAATATAATTTATCCCCCTTTTCTCCATTTTAAAAAATGTAACCTAGGTTGGCCTCAAACGTATATTCCCCCCTGCTCTGGTCTCACAAGTACTGAAACTACAGGTATAGAGCGTCATTACTACAAAGCTGGCAGCTTCTAAAAGAATAGTTTCTACTATTAAACTGGCCACTTCTGAAACCACCATCTCTAGAGTCCTCTACTTGCCAGAAGCAGAAGAGACACCACGGGGGACTGTGAATAGCTCTGAGGCTGCCGAAGGCCTGCTGATGCGGGAGCCACAGGACAGCCTCCATTTGTGATCCTGGCAGGGTCCCAGCCATTCTTCTCAGGGTGAAGTGCAGCTAGCAACACGGTGGCTCAGAGAAGCAATCGGTGGGACACACCTCACAACTGCCACAGTTCTCTCGTTAGAAGACATGATCTTCAGAGGTGAAGTGGCAGAGTAGTGAGCACGTTGGGAAAACAAAAGACACCAACCCCAATCTTTCTGATTTCAAAATGTTGCAGCGGTCTACTCTCTGAGGAAAGACATTCTTCGAGAGGCCAGCAAGATCACTTCTGAAGCAAATGTAACACGGTAGGAATTTATACCAACAGTATCTGCTGGCAAAACATGCCAGCCAATGGGCATGAACATGACTCCTCAGAATGAAATCAACAAGAAGCTCTTAGGCCAATATGCACAATCCTGTCAGTTCTTTCTAGAACCTAGGTGACGTGTGCCGGATCTGAAGTCCCATGACCCAGGGCCGGCAGCTGAACTTCTCAGGTGTGCGTATTGATGGGGCTCTGATCACAAGCGAGTGGGGTAGAGTGCCTGTCTTCCCTGAACTTGTGGTCTAGTTTGTGTCAATGACATCACACCTAAGATGAAAGCTCAACCACTAGGTAACCTGATGGAGCTGAGGCCAGGAGTCACAAGCTCTCCTCCCTGAGAAGTCACTGGACTCAAAATATCTGTGTGCCTCTGAGCTGGGGTTCCTGGGTGGGGGGGGGGGCTTGGGGCTTGATAGAAGAATAGCATCTGTTCTGCCTCAGTGAAACCTGGTCATAGGAAAGGTAGAGACAGTTAGGTGGAAGAGAAGGCTGGGCTGGCACATGGCTCCTCTTCTTTTAATTTATCAGCTCTCATGAAGGACTAGACAGAAGTCTGTTGGGACCTTGTCTTCGTTAGGGTGTCTACCGCTGTGATATATGCAGGCAGATATAGTGCCAGAGCAGCTGAAAGTCCTACCCCTTGCAGGCCATGGAGAGTTGAATGACAAACTCGCCAGTATCCAGAGCATAGGAAACCTCAAAGTCCACCCCCACCATGACATACTTCCTCCAGCAAGGCCACACCCACTCCAACAAAGCCACACCTCTCAATAGTACCACTCCCTGAAATTATGTGGGCCAATTACCTTCAAACTACCAGAGGCCACTGTGCTCAAATGTGCACACTTGCTTCTCAGATACATTTCCCAACTCTTAGGCCTCACAGTCAGGAGTAGCCTGGGGCCTGGGACACTGAGGTTCATTAGTTAGGTCATGGATGTACAGTTCACTCCTGCTGGCCTCTTCTGTGATTAAAAAAGCTGTTCATAGCTGACCTTGGGAGAAACAGAACACCTCAGCTGTCACTCTAAGCATGCAGGAAAAATGTGAGGTTAGCACCTCAACTGAGGTATCTGGAATGTTCCATCCATTTTTTTTTTGAGCCTGGAATGGAGCTCAGAAAAATGCAAGCATTTGATTTAGATGAATCTCATGTTTTCTGGGGGGTAGACAGGTAATCTAATGGACCTGGACACACCTAACACAAGATGACACTCTGTCAGGGTTTCTATTGCTGCAGCAAAACACCATGACCAAAGACCGGGATGGGGAGCAATGGGTGCATTCGGCTTACACTTCGGCATCGCTGGTCATCACTAAAGGAAGTCAGGACAGGAACTCAAACAGGGCAGGATCTCTGAGGCAGGAACTGATGCAGAGGCCGTGGAGGGGAGCTGCTTACTGGCTGGCTCAGCCTACCTTCTGATAGAACCCAGAACCAGCAGCCCAGGGATGGCACCACCCCCCATGGGCTGGGCTCCACACCACTGATCACTAAAAGAGAAAACAGCCTTACAGTTGGATCTCATGGCAGCAATTTCTCAGGTGAAGTTCCTTCCTATGATGACTCAAGCCTGTGTTGAGTTGACACATGAAACCACCCAGGCTGTTTATTGTACCTTTGGGATTCCTGGTCTACATTCTGTCCTGGCTTTGAGGAACTTTTCTCTCTGCAACCTCACATCATCTGGATTAAGGAATCATTTTTTTGTTTTTAAGGCGAGGAAAACTAGGTCTGCAAACTTAGACGAGGGCAGCATGATCTGAGCAGAGACAAAGAAGGAAAATCAAAACTTTATGGAAGAAATCAAAGCTCACTGAGACCAGGTGTGGGCCCAACTGGAGCCCTGTCATGCGTTTTGGACTTGTTGTATGGACACAAGGCACATACACATACAGGCACTCGTGCTTGGTCTGAAGTCCTGCGGTCCACTCTCATGAAGTCTACAGGGTTTTCATCCTGAGTTAGGCTCTGAAGCTGCTGTTCGGCAGCAAGAGCTGCATCGCCTGGCACCGGCTTCTCTAATTGCCACCTCACAGGCCATACTGATCACATCTGGCTTTTTGTCTGTGCACATGTCCAAATTCCAAGACATGCAAAAAAATATATCTGCATGTATCTGAATATCCAGTTACTATGGAGACGGAAATCAAAGCGAACTGTCTAATGAGAGGTTTTCTCCCCCACCTCCCTTTTTTTAAAGGACATAATTCTTGCCTGATGCCTTCCAGTTTGGGAGCATGTTGAAATGCCTACTGGTTATTATTCCAAACACATTTTGCTAATATGCAATTGCATATTCTAATGAGAATAGCTGATGACAGCTCATTTTCACGGCTGTGCCCCCCGGGACCCTCACAAATTCTCTGATTACATGGAAAGGCAGTGTTTTCGGAACTTCTAGAACTCTGAAGAGGCCTTCTCTCAGCCAGGATGGAGAGTCTGGGTGGATGCTGCTGTCTTTGGCACAGATTAAATTATGCTCACCTCTTTGAAGGGACCCGGGAGACATTTTGTTAAGTTGTCACCAAATTCAGTTTGCAAATGACTTCAGTCAAGAGTAATCCACTTAATTCCTGGGTGCTTCATTTGGAATTCATAACAATTTTCAAAGCTACCCCACGAACACACTGGCACACGCTCAATTTTGTCACTTGTGTGTAGAGGAATTGGATTGACCCTACCAATAACCCAGTTAGAAAAGCAAATTTCATTACGGTCTGCACTGCTCTCAAGCTATCTTTGGGGACACATGGAGGATTGCCCCTCACAGTTCGAGGAAGAAGAGTCCTCCCCGTGGCTGGTGCTCCTCTGACCTTGCACAGCTTCTCCTCTGTCTCTGGACCCTGATGACTTGGAATAGCCCTGTGCCCACCACAGTGCCACAAGCTCAGCCTTCCGTGACTGAAAACCACATTCACCCCCTGGGTCACTAGCTTTCTCCAGAATGGCCATCCTTCAACCCGCTGTGGCTACTACCAGTCCTCAGCAATGACACATGGTACCTCCTCAGGGAAGACTTTTTCTCCCTGTCACATGGGTGCTGGCATCACGTGTATTCTTAGAACACCTCACATAACACACAGAGCATCTCACTTTCCCAAACCACCCGTGTTTCTGGTGGTATTTCACACTGGTACCCAAGTTCCAGCACTGCCCTGATACATGAAGATTCATCAGTTTCATAGCACAGTGACATGTCCACCACCCCTCTCACTAAGACAGAGGCTTCTGGTCATCAGTTTCCTAACTGGGGGATTGGTGTCCATCTAAGGAATTCGTGGGCGTGGCAGAGCTGGTCTAAAGACCCCACTCTGAGAACTCAGCCCAGCTGAGGATCTGTGCTAGAATGCCTAAGGGGCTACCCTAAACATAGGATGCCATGGTAGGATGAACATAGGATGCCATGGTAGGATGGTGTATGGTCCAAGACATCCTCATTTAGATTAGATAGCGGAGCTGAAGGGCTTGGGTGGTTGGCACTTGTGTCCACTGTGGTGGGGGAAGTAATGGCGGTAACAAGGTCCTCGTGAGGTGAGGCACTGGCCTGCGATGGGACATTTAAGAGCTGTGTGACCTCCCCCGCCCCCATGGCCAGGGAACTACAGTCCACACTGGACACGCTCCAGGGTGGGGAGAGCCACTGAGCCTGGCCAGACACAAAGACCATCTATGCGCAAACCCTGGGCGGACAGGAGTCTCAGAACACATGAGTGTGCTTCATCCTCTCCGGAGGGCAGAATTACCTCCACATCCTTCTCAGGGCCAGGCTGAGTCATGGCAGAGGTGATGGGAACAGAAGAACAGCACAGAGAGCCAAAGCTGAGCCATGCACCCAGCTGGCCATCTCCCCTGCTTCTGTGCTACAGAAGTTCTTCAGGACAGAATGCAGGAGGCACACTTACTGATCATAAAGTCAGCCTCTCCCTGCCTGTGCTCCCAGAAGGCTCTGCGCCACAAGGCTGTATTGGGCTGGGCTGAGCTAGCACGGACCACTCCAGGGGTCCCCAGAGAGTCTCATAGAAAGGGCATGGGCACAGGTGATGAGGAGCCTCATATGTAACTAGATCTGGTAAGATCATTCTCTCTCTCTCTCTGGCAAGTATCACTTCAGTTCAGTGGTGGGTGATGGTTTGTTCTCTATACAGTTCACCAAAGGAAAATAAGACCCTGTCCCTGGATAGGCAGCTCCTAACCCTGTGAATATGGAGAAGACTTGGTTATGTGGGCCAGGTGGTAGTGGGTACACACACCAAAGGAGCAGCTGCAGTGGGGAGGCCTGGTTCTGTCACAAGGCCCTGGACAGACACTAAGTCTCAATGTCTGTCCTGATGTGTCTGGCATAGATCATACTGACGTGAAAGGGGAAGTTTTAAGTCACTGCTGAAATATTGGTTTTTCTCCTCAAAGGATTTAAGGGATTTGGGGGGTTATAAATCCAGAGACATAAATCTATAGAGCCCTTGCGTGTATATACAACCATATCACGGTGTCTTCACTACAGGCAGCAATAATCCAGACATGAAGACCACACGGCTGCTCATCCAACTATTCCTGACTGTCTCGACTATGCTACTGCATGACTCTTGTCTCATTAGCTCCTCCAAGTTCTAGAATGTTAGCATATATTCTTATTCATGCCACACTACATTCAGAGCTGACAGCATTGCAGATTATGGGGTGGCCATCCGTTCATCCAGGTGGTAAGTAATGCAGCTATAGCACACTGCAGGCTGCCTTAAAAGCCAAGGGCAGCATGTAGGAGTGGGCCTGGAACCACGTGCTATCCTTGGATAGTGTGGGGGAAGGCCTAGGCAAGAGCTGTTCAGCAGTCTAAGCTAAGCCACTGGTGGCTGTACTAGTGAGTTCCTGGCCTCTCTCATCTGAGTCTGAGGTCAGATTTCACTAGAAAGCAAGCCGTTGCCCTTGGGTCCTTCCATCAATGACTGATTCTATAGACTTCAAGCTCTTCTTATTTGTGTGTGATGGATCAAGGAGAAAAGAGTTTAACAACACTTAATGTACCACTAAGAGGACATCTAATAGCTTTGTTTATCCGTGTCTGAATAAACAACACTCTTAACGCAATTAGCGCCTCGGTAAGTCCCTCACTTACAATCCCTCTGTGTAAATGAAGAGTTCTCCACCCTCTGAAGCCATCCAGCCTCTCAAGCCTCCCAAGAAAAAGCCCTCGTCCTCTCTCAGCTAACTCAAGTGTAAACCTGCGCATGTCTGAGCATGGGTACTGAGAGCTGATGGAGTTGAAGCGATGTGGAGGCACTGAGTTGGTCTGTCTGCATGGATGAAGAAGAGTTGGGTATGGAGCATGCCAGGCAGGATTGTGCTCACACTGACCACAGGAGAGCAGAGGGGGACACCAGGGGAAGATGGGGGACTGGTGAAGTCTGGAACTCCTGGTAAGGGTTGGAACGCTAGGCACCTGACTTGGGTCACTTTTATTCAATCGAGTAATACTTGTAAGACCACAGAGGAAACCCCACTGCTTCCAATACCAGACCCTAGATGCTCCGTGTCCTTCTCTTAGATTGTGTGTTGAGGCTCAGCCAAGCACCGGAGTGCAGAGGGCTTGGAAATCCACTCACCGTTTCTGCAGACCTGTTTCCCAGATGAGCACTTCACCACCCCGTCTGCCTCTGTGGCCGGTGAGCTCCTGAGCACCTAACGCCAGCCACCATTCACAGTGTTGCAAGCACTTCCTAAAATGAGTGAAGTGGCAGCAGATGCCACCTGACAGAAAAGCACACATGTATCACATGTTCAGGAGTCTGCAGGGTTGTCCTGTGGCTGTCCAGGCCCTGCTCACTGATCCATGTGCAAACCCCAGGGTAGCCGGCTGCACCTATGAGGCATATTATGCCCTGTGGATCTATTCACCCCAATTGGAATCTCCATCATCTTCACCTAGAAGCACACAGGTCTTCCCAGCAGCTGCCTCCAACTCAGTACCAGCTCTGGGAGTTTGAGAATCAGCATTCTGGTTCCCATCTCTTGGTTACCCCGGCTACTAAGGAAGAAAAGACCTGGAGTTTCATGTCTCTGGGCCACTGTCAGAACCATTAGTTTACTATTGTGCTTCCATGTTTTTCCTGGGTGTGACCTATGGCAGAATGGCTCTCTGTCATTTGGCACTGTTCTTATATAGAGAGAGTTACCAGAAAACACACTAAGCATTTTGCAGGGATCCAGCAAGCCTGGAGGGTCCTCAGAAGAAACCTTAGCTACCCAGAGGAAGGCAGAGGGAGGGAGACAGCTCCACATACAGCAGTCGACTATGAGCTCAGCTCCAACAACAGTCAGAGTCGCCAGCTGCAGCAGCTGATCTCCAGATTTGTAGAGGGATGTTCTACCTAAGGGTCATGATCCAGTCATCTTGCTACATGCTATTCAGAAACACCAGGGCTAAGACAATGGAGATGGAGAGGCTGGAGGGATGCAATGGTTAAGGACATAGCAGCAGGGTGTTTTCTGAGAAGGAACTTGGAACTGCTATGCTCTGAGCTGAAGTCCTTTGAGGGTGAAATGGAGGCTATGGCTGTACAGTTCGCCTGTATTGTGTGCTATATGGTACTACACCTGTAGTGCCTGCCCGTGCCACTACATGGGCTGGGAACTGGGCTGCAGACTTAAAAAACACAGGCACACAGACAGACAGAGACACGAGGACACGGGTCATCCTTGATACAAGAATGCCAAGTTTATTGTGCTCCAGGGAAGCTTATATAAAGGGATCCTTAACTGATAGCCACACCCAGCTTTCAGGATCTTTCAGCTGCAGACCTTACCAGAACCCACTCCCCTGCCATCAGGTCTTGTGCTCAGAGCGGCATAAGGCACAGGTAAACAAGTTGTTTTGCTCAGTTCACTCCAGCAGGCAAAGGTTCTGAGGCAGACAAAGAAAGTCAAGGGGCCAGGGGTCTGCAGCTCCCAACATACCACTGTCCCTCCCATCCTGGAGATTGGAATCATTGAATGTGATGATGCATATACAGCACCAGGTAAGACACGTCCACTGTGGGCTGGGCCCTCCTGCAGGACATGAAGATCTCTCCTGGAAAGTGAAATGGCCACTGGCCCATCCCACAAAGTGGAGATACTGTTATACAAAGCTTGGGTGCTAAGCTGGGGTAGGCCAGTCTGTGTAATTCTTTTCTGATTTGCATAGTTCAGGACATGTGTTACTGCTCAGAGACCTCATATGTGTGAGCATTCGAAAAGCTCTGGAGTCTACAGAAACTAGACCTGTAATCTTATAATTTCAAAGTAAAATTATATTCTACTGGGTGGGGGTGGGGTAGGGAACAGAAATCATACACAAGTCAATGCACTAACTTAACAAAACAGCTGACGCACACACAAATGTGGCACTAAGCAAACCTTGCTCCAGTATCTCTTTTAAAATAAACTTTACCCTTTGAGGCTTCTGAGTTCTATGGCTCTCTCTGAGGCTTCTGCCTAAACAGCACTTTTCTGTCTCTCAGGCTTTTGAGCAAGAGATAAACATCAGATGAAACATCCCTCGCCACTCAGCACCATGATAACTGACATCCCCACACAGCTCCACTTGCTCGCATTCCCTCATGCGACAATACCGGGCGTATCTATTATTGAGAACTACAGTGTCCGTAAATTACAGAGCAGGGCCTGTGGGTTCAGGGCAAGGTTGGAAGGAAAGCAAGCGCCGAGGGGAAGTTTCCAGGCAGCCACACGGAGGAGGGTATGGGTGAAAAAGTTCCCAAGTGGCCTTGGCTGATGTGAAGAGAGGCAGGCCCTTGCGATTTCAGCTGTCTTTGCAGGTCCACACCTGTAGAAACGGGACCTTCCTGCTCTGACTGCAGCTTCCAAGGTGGTTCTTTGCGGCTTGCTCTTTGTGCCTTTCCATGCCACCACCAATCTGCATAGCCGTGGGAGGCTGAAGTCTGAGGGACGGTGGTTCTCTGGATGTCCACTGCTACCCCTAGCTGGAACTTTTGTTTCTCAGAGGGACTCAGGAAGTAGCCAAATGAACTCCCACCAGAACTCACGGTGAGGCAGGGTCTCCTGAAAATTGTGGGAACACTGACCACTAGGTGAGAATGTGTGCTGTGGTAACTTCCTCCACCATCTGCCCTATGAGCTCACAGGGCTTCATCCTCCTCAGGTCACCCTGCAAGCTCCGGCTTTTCCTGGTGTCATGTCTGTTGCCATGACGAACACCCTGGTGAAAAGCAAAATGAGCTTCCAGTTTGGTTTACAGTTCCAGGTTACAGTCCAGCATTGAGGGAAAATCAAGATAGAAATACAAGAAACTGGTCCTCTCACAGTCAAGAGCAAAGAGAAATGGATGGATCCTCACTTGCTGTTGTTTTCACCTCTCCTCCTTCTCTTGGATACAGTTCGGGATCCCCTGCCCAGGGAGTGGTGCCATCCACCATGGGCTGGCTCCTCCCACACCAACAAGCAATCAAGACATCACCTGCAGACTTTCCCAGAGGAAACCTGATGTGGAAAATTCCTTACTAAGTCTTTCTTCCCAGAGATTCTGGGTTGTGTTGAGTGGATAGTTAAAAATTAACCAGTATCTTGGCTCACAGTCCTACCTGTGAAGGCCCATCAACTGCCTGATCCTGGCAGGGCAGCTACACCTGAATCCTTGCATGAGAACAGGCTGTCAGGTGACTCTCAGGCTGGGCTATGAGGCATGGTCAGGTGACTATGCAAGTTGTTTTTTTTTTTTTTTTTCTCAAGCAGGATACATTGAGAAGAAAAGGGCACCAAGAATCATGATGTGACAGTGGAAAGTCCTGGAAAGTCAGGCTGAATGACTAATGTGTTTATGCTAGGACATGGACTATTTTCTTTTGTTCTGGGGCTGTGTCTCTACCCTTGAAGGACCACTGAAGAGCTCCCAACAGTACCTTGCATTTGTATTTATTGGACACTGGATATATCTAATACAACTAAAACGAGACTGTCAGTTCAGGTCTGGCCTTGCTGCCTAGCTGTCCCTGAGTGGCCATATCAGACTCCAGCCCATTGTGCAAAGGTTTGGGGACACAGACACAGCAAGCCTAGCTTCGAAGTGAAAAAGAACACAGGCAAAGAAGATCAAAGCTGGCTGGAAGGTGACCGTATGACAATGGGAACACAGAGGCATATAGGGAAGACACTGATTCACAATGGAGATGTTGCCTCCAAAATTATAGATCGTTAGCCTAGAAAATGAGGGGCACACTAAAGAGAGGTAATGGGAAAGAGTGGAGTATTTTCAGGGTGTTCCATAGGGATTCCTTTCCTCTCCTCGCCTCTCCGCTCTCCCCTTCTCTCCTGTCTTTTCCCTCTCCCGTCCCTTCCCCTTTCTTCCCTCCTCTCTCTCTCTCTCTCTCTCTCTTTCTCCTCTCCTTTCCTTTTCCCCTTCCCTCCTCTATCTTTCTTTCCAATGAATCAGCACATAAATAGTACCAGGTGAAATACACGAAACAAAGAAAAGCCTCAATACAGGAATATTTATAGTGCTAATTTCCAGAACAGAAAGCTAAAAATCTCCTTTTATCTAACAATGGGAGCATTTGGGATCATTGCTAACAGTTAAAATGCCAGGGCATGCCAGCCTTGCTAATAGAGATGATCGATCTTTTAAGGCACACTGGAGACCAGAGCAGATGCAGGCATAGGGGGACTTGAACTATGACCTAATTCCAAATGGGGGACATTCACAAATATGGGTGAAGTCACAAGAATGCCAGGAACATGCTACTGACAATGCCAAGTTGCAGCTCTGCTTGCTGATTTCAGGAATGGAAACGAAGGCTTGAAAAATCAAAATAAGGTGCTTTTTAAAAAATTGGTGCCACTTCCAAGTAACCTGATCATGGACATTTTGGACAAGCTGTGCACGTGTTGTATGAACATGAAAAGACAGCCATAGTAAGCGATGATGGTAGCTATATGAAGTGATACATATGGCGGGGATGGTAGGCCAAAAATACCAGCATCCTAATGTTAACTGTATCACTGGGTGGTCCTGCTCTATGTTAATGTCTTTTCATGTTCGTCCACATTTTCTAAGCTCATCTGTAACATTTAGGAATAACTTCTGTGCTAGGAAAACATTTTAAGTTATTTTTTAAACTGCACACTGGAGTTGCTCATATATATGCAGCATTAAAATGATAATTAATGGTTGTCTTGGAAAGCAAAATGCACAAAGTATTAAGAAAATGATGAAAGAAATCAACTTTAAGTCACAATTAGAGGTGCCATAAACAAATAAGCCAAGCAGTTTTGAAACCCTCACTTGGAGGAGAGAACCTGGGTGCAGCTATCAGGTACACGCAGTGAGGCTGGATTACAGTCCTGGTGCAGACCAAGGGCAGGCCTGCCAGTGCCCGGTGGTGCAGACCAAGGGCAGGCCTGCCAGTGCCCGGTGGTGCAGACCAAGGGCAGGCCTGCCAGTGCCTGGTGGTGCAGACCAAGGGCAGCTCTGCCAGTGCCCGGGGGTGCAGACCAAGGGCAGGCCTGCCAGTGCCCGGGGGTGCAGACCAGGGCAGGCCTGCCAGTGCCCGGGGGTGCAGACCAAGGGCAGGTCTGCCAGTGACCGGTGGTGCAGACCAAGGGCAGCTCTGCCAGTGCCCGGGGGTGCAGACCAAGGGCAGGTCTGCCAGTGCCCGGTGGAGGGAGCAGACCCAAGGGCAAGCCTGCCAGTGCCCGGTGGATGTACAAACTGTTGGGTCTTCTCTTTGGCTGGGCCAATGACCTGTCTGCCCTACACCCACAAAATTTAACAGCTCATGTGACTGGCAAACACATGGTACCTTCCATGGAAACTGGTCCCCCTGTTGCTCGTGTTACATACTTGGGAAACGAAAGTGGCCTTGCCTAAGACTTTCCTCTAAGTGGGGTCTTACATTAACAACCCTTTGAACGAGTGAACATTTAACAAAAGTGGAGGCTTAAAGACATTTCTATTATTTAATAAGCATCTACTTAACTAATGTAATTTTATGCAAATTTTAAATACAATGATAAATAGTGCATACATAATTAATTCTTCTAGAATTTATGAAAAGCAAAAATGCATCTTAATGAGGAGATTAATGCGGAATAAACACGGCACATCAATTTTAGTAATGCATCTTTCATTCAAACATCCCTTCCTCAAAGCTGCTCTTCCTCTGGCGCATGGTTATTCTAGGATTACATCCTGAACACGCACTTTCCTTTCCAGGGGTTTCTGCAGTTCTAAGAACCTAACCCCTGAATGTGTCTTATCTTTTTTTGAATAAGTCTTAGCCACCCATCTGAAAAAAATCACAATGCTGGGAGGACTTTATGTGGTCACAGGTTATATTCATTTTCATAAAAGATATTACAGAAGGTTGCCCTCCAAACTGGGTACAGAAGCAGCAGTCTAAAGCAAGTAATTACAAGAGTAGTTATCAAGGATCTATGCAATAAAATTGGAATAGGCATTCTAATGAATTCCTATTAGCTGTAAGATGATGAAAGAGTGATTCTTTGGTATTAACTGACCATTTCCTACCATCTTATTCACAGATGCTGGCTCATCTGCAACAAGTACCTTCTGTCTTCACCGCCAGTCACTGTTATGTGAAAAGATGTGTAGACAGAAGTTTTCTGTCCTGCCTGGTGCCATAGCTGTTCAGTCCCAAATAAACACACAGAGGCTTATATTAATTATAAACTGTTTGACCTATTGTTCAGGCTTATTACTAACTACCTCTTACAACTAAAATTAACCCATAATTCTTGGCTATGTTTAGCCATGTGGCTTGGTACTTTTTCTCATCTTGCTTCCTCTGCTCCTAGATGACAACTGCGTCTCTGCCTTTCCTCTTCCCAGAATTCTCTAGTCTGGTTGCCCCACCTGTACCTCCTGCCTGGCTATTGGCCAATCAGCAGCGTTTTATTAAACTAACACAAGTGACAAATCTTTACAGTGTACAAGAGCACTATCCCACTTTACAGATGTGAATAGTCACCGTGAGCCCAAAATAGTGTGGATCTAGAATGTCGTCTTCCAAAGGCCCAAGAATTGTAGGCTTGGTCCCCAACTTGTTGATATTGGGGGATGGTGGAACCTAGAAGGCACATGACCTAGTGGAAGATCTTAGGGCTAGTGGTTGTGCCCTTGAAGGAACGTTACCTCTTGTTCCAGGCTATGAGATGGGTAGACTCCCACTATAATGCATTGTTCCCCACATGCTGTGCACAATGGGCCCAACTGTCTACAAGCTGAACACCTATATCTGTGGCCATTATGCATTGGTTCCCCTTCCCGTCATTGTGACTAAATGCCTGACAGGCATCATTTACAGAGGAAAGATTATTTTGGCTCAGGGTATCGGAGGCTTCATTACTCAAGGCAGGAAAGGTAGAGGGGAACATGGCGTCTCATCTCATGACCAGGGAACAGAGGTGTAATACGAAGTGGCCATCGTAGGGATAGCCCCTAAGGACATGCCCTCCTGCATCCCTTCCTTCATTTAGGTCTCACCTTCCATCATCTTGCCACCTTCCCCAAGCTGGTTCAACTTCAGAATCCATTAATAGGTTGAACCCTTGATGAGGTCAGAGCCTCAAGAGGTGACCTGCTGTCTTGGGAGACACCATCACAGACAGACCCAGAATAGAACTTTACTAACCTACAAGTTCTATTCCTCATCCAATCCCATGGACCACCAGGATTAACTCACAGAAAACAATTTCCTCTTTGTAAATGTCTGCTTTATTTCCCCTCAGCTCACAGTTCAGGGTGACAGTCCATCACTGTGGAGTGCAGGCGCGGGAACTTGAAGCAGCTGGCCATTGCATGACCAGAGAACAGCAAATTAATGTGTACTTTCTCTCGCTCAGTTCCTGCTCTCCTTCATGCTCAGTCCGGGGCCCAGCCAATAACACGGGGCTGCCTACATCCAGACAGCCGTCTTGCACCCCAATTAAACCAATTAAGAAAAAAAAAACCAGACATGCCCACAGGCAAATCTAATCTAGACAATTATTCATTCTCACTCCCAAATGATTCTAGAGTCTGTCCAATTGACAGCGAGAACACACATCACCACAGCAGCCATTCCGACAGATGTCTGCTGTAGTGAGAGAAGCCAAGGCACACACAGCAGTTACCATGAGCCTGTCGGCCACACGGAACAACACAGACAGTGGCCCATTCTCAGCTGGTCACGCCCCACTGTGCTTCCATTCAGGAGGTCGACAGTCCTAAGGTGGAACAGAAAAGAGGGCGATACTGGACTAGGGTGGACCTCCATATTTGAATCAGCACAGTGACATCACAGCCACGTGGCTTTGAGAACATGACTAACGTGACAGCCAGCTCAGGTGACGAGGTAGGATGAGACTGGAGGGCACGGGCAGTGCTGGCACAGGCACAGAGGCAGGTCTCAGGAAGATGAAGCCAACCCAGTCAGTTCAGCTGGGCAAGCCTCTCAGCTTTCCTTCCTGAATCTGCCACATGCCTGATGACCCCTTCAGCAACATACACAGGCAGCCACAGGCTGCCTCCTATGGAGAGGTCAGGACCCAATCCCCTCCACATCCCCTGACCCCCAGACTGTGTGTATTTCACTTGTTCATCTGTTTATTTAAATTTCCAATAGCTGAAAATGCCCCGCTGAGCTTCAGCAAATCAGTACAGAAGATGGAGTCACTACTGTTTAAGACGAGCTTGGCCTGTAATTTCCAATTTCTCCCTTTTGTACTTATTAAGTCTAAACCGAAAAGGATATTTCTTTATAACCAAAAGCTATTTTTAAGTGGACAGCCATATTTTAACAGAATGTTCCTATTTTCATGTTGACGCTTAACAATTGTGGGAATGATGTTATTTCTAACAAAAAGTACCATGGAGGCTATTAATATCAGGATATTGGTATTAGATACCATTCAAATTTGACTAGAGTTTGCCTGCGAACATGGTTCCCATAGCAACCAGCACTATATCTTACAGAAGGCTGTGGTCCCCATCCTAAGAATTCTATCGTCATCACAGGAGCAATTTTCTGAAGATGCTCCTATTGTGAGGGTTCAAATACCACCCTGGAAAAAATACTTATCATTTCCTTCTTCATTGTTAGTTTCCCAAAAATATTTTAGACACAATTGATTATTTTTTTAAAAAGAAAATTTTCTCCAGTCAAAAGCTGTATGAGTCACCACATGTATATGGACTGGGGTTCTCTTAATAAGTCACACGGCTTTATGTGTCTTGCTATCATTAAGTTAAATGAATAATCTTGCTCTTTAGAAAACTCCTCAGCAACCCTTTCAGTGCCCCCTGATCTGGACAAAGGGTTTACTGAAGGGAGACAGACAGCAGGCTGCAGATGTTTGTGTCGGGAAGGGGGAGGGACCACACAGGGTATGAGAAAGGAGGGACCATGTTAAACCGTGATGCTGAACATATGCTCCTCAAGACACAGGAACCATCACTCTTGTGCCTTTGGAGTCCTTCCTCCTCGCCTGGAGGGAACCCCAACACCCTTTCCTACATGGGCACAGGGTGGGAGAAGTCTTAACCAAGGGATGCAGAGGGCTAATGTGGAAATAGCCCAGGATTTAGCAAATCCTATAAACCAACTGTTTAATTTAGGTCTCTTTCCCTAATTTTGGCAACAATACTTACTTTTGGTGCACAAACTAGGTGCTAATTAGCAGGATTAAGTGGACTGGTGACATAATATTTCCTCGTACTGTCAGGAGCTGTGATGAGAGGTAAGTACCTTGAGGGGGTACCCCCTGTGCTGGGCTCTGACAGGTCCCGAGACCAGAGAAGTTGTGCTCCCAGAAATCTATGTCATCTGAACTTTAGAAACACGGGTTCATGTAGAGCCGAATGCTCTCGGGCAGTGTGGATCCTACTTAGCATGACTAGACATGATCAGTGTTCCCGATGATGGTTTTAGAGGTTGTCAAGCACTTGCTTCCTGGCTGCTTGGCCTAAGCCACGTGCGTCACAGGGAAAAAGCCAGTCCTGTTTCATCACAGTGCTCAGAACTTGCCTAAGCCACAAAGTTACTATGGAAAACCTGGGATTTAAACCTAAATACCCTATCCCAGCAGTGCTTTTGTGAGAAAAAAAAAGCCCAGCACAGGGTTACAGGGCACTATATCCAACATACCCAGACATCCCACAGTGGTCACAGATTAGTGGCCTGCTCTGATGTTGACAAAGCTGCAGGCTTAGGGAATGAGGGTATTTTGTTACACATATGAAATGACAAGTGCAGGGAGTCAATATCCCTGGGGTGTGAATATACGGTATCAGGATCTACCTGCTCAGGTTGATGGGGCAGAGGGAGGAGAAGGAAGAAGACACGGGGAAAGGGAAGAACAGGGGAAGAGCGCAGAGCCCATGCCATGTTTGCAGAATGCCTCTCTATCTGGATGCTTCGCAATCATGGGTAGTTTTTCAGGGCCCTGTGGAGGGTTAAGAGCCCCAACCAGAGAAGAGGGATAGCTCAGCAGGTGGAGAGCTAGCTCACAGTCTGACTACGTGTGCTCTTCCCCCGACTCTAACTTGGGTGTCTCTCTCATGACTCGGCTACCCGGCCCCAATGCAAGGATGCTCTCCATGGACTATGGCTGCTGGAGAAAGAACCAGTCCACCCGCTCTGTGCTTAGCATGAGTCAGCTTGGGCGAGACTAAGACACAGCTGAGCTGTACACAGTTTCTTCCGAGCACACAGCATCTAACTCTCCCAAGTTCGTCCCCATGCCTTGGGCACAGACCCAGCTGGGCTCTGTTTCTTTAATCACCCTGCTGCAAGAAATGCTTTGGAAAAATCAGAGGGGCTTGGTGAGGTTCCCACTTCTCTTCTTCTCGCTGGTAATATTGGCATACTGATTTTGAGCTTGTTTTCAGAGAGGTATCATTCCCTCTGTTCCTGATAGCACTAGGGTTCCTGGGAGCCCAGAGGCAGTCCTAGCTATCAGCACTCTCCTGGTGAGAAACAACAGACAAGATTGCTCTACCCACTGCAGAAGTGACTTCGTCTCCCAGCACAAGAATCCAGTGTCAGCTCTCCTTCATTTCAGTATCTAATACAATCCTAGGCAGCTTGCCATGCTTGGGGGTTTGCTCGATCTGTGTTTGAAGACATAGAGAAACTCCAAATTACCCACTCTGCTGCTCGCGTTGTCCCGGGGTCAGGAGCTCTGCCCTGTTGATTATGTCTCTGCTGTAAGTGTGTGGGCTGGCTGGGTGACAACCAGGGCAGGCTCCCAGGTCATCAGGTGGGACTGGCTGACAGTGTCTACCATTTCTTCCTAAGGCAGACTTATGGATTGCGTATGGAGTCCTTCTACAAAATATCCCCTGAAATGTGCCACGGGAGTGCCAGGCCCTGGCCAGATGTCTGTGCGATGAGACCCCGGGGAGCCAGCTCACAACTGATTGTTTACTCTCCACCGGAGTCGTGTGCAGCCGAAACTTGTACAGCCGAAACTGTACAAGAACCCTCTCAAGAGATTTAAACACTGGCATGTGACTGTGGGCTTATTTTCAAGGCAAGCCTCTTTGAGAGCTTAGAACCTGAACCCAGCAGATCTCACAGAATGAGAGAGCAGGAAATTGGAACTCGGTGCACAATGCCCCCACCCTGCCTGCTCTGACAGTCCCAACAATTGCCATTGGAAGTCCACGGAATGAAACTTGACAGGATCACAGGGGGCTGTCTATGCAGAAGGACAAACATCCCTTGATGTAGGAATCTGGGTATCCTTATACTCACGGGCTTGATGTTTCAGGTCTTGGGCACAGTCAATTCACATTTCATGATCCAGATACCCAGCTCCTGGCATGGGTTAGGCTAGCCCACTTCCTCTGAACCAGATCTCAGCTCACAGGGGGAATTCCAAATATCTGCAGGCAATAGGCAGTGGGTGGACCATGGCTCCCCCATTCTTTGGTTCCCCTGAATCATAACATTGCCAGCACGACACATCCAGAATGGGGCGGCAGGGTGCAAGTGCTTTCAGTATGATGCTTCCAAATGCGTTTCCCCCCTTATTACCATTAATAAACAGTCCTGAATTTAGAAATATAAAAAGAAGATATGGTTTAATAACTTCACCATCTTTCACTCCCCTCCCATCTCTTTTGTCCCTCAGACAGCAGTTTTAAAAGAATATGCCCCACAGATATTTCGGAGGCAATTAAAAGCAAATGTTTAGACAAGACCCATCTCCTCAATGGGGCTAATCCGTGGACTCCAACCCCTTGAATTCAGAGCATGCAGCCTGCCTGCCTGTTTATCCGAAGCTTGGAGCAGCTCTTGAAAGCAGAGGCCATTTCTCAGACTAAATTTGGCAGCCGCTTTTGTGGAGAAAGCAAAACAAATCCATGACGAATGTGGAGTGCTACAGTCTTCATTTCACAGCTGGTCTTTACAAATGTCTGCGCCGAGGGGAAACGGGTGGCGGACAGACATCTGTGCCTGTAATGAGGATGTGAAAGGAAATTGTACTGCGTGTTCAGAGCGCCAGACTCAAGTCCTCCTAACCTCTGTGCGGTGGCCAGCCTGTCTGAAGTCTGTGGGTCAGGGTTGCTGGCGAACATCAAAGAGCCCAAGGGATGGACGTAGCGGGAGCCATATTTTGTAGATGGAGACACCGCATGCATAAGACACCACATGAGGAAGGTGACCAGAGGGAAGCAGATGCTCACCTGGCCTTGTGAGTTGTATGTATCTTATACATAGAGATACCAAGACCTCATCTCAAACATGCTGGTGAGTTGGGGGACCACAAATTGACAGTAGGTCACCAACAACTCAAGATGAAGGTTGCCTACCTCTGTTCTTGGAGACAGCTTGCATGGAGAAAGTCCTGAGGCTCATTGGCAGAAATACCACCTATACTTCTTGTTTCTTTTCTTGGTGCCCCATTATTGGGGGAGTTGTGATCCATGGTACGGTAGTTTGAATATAATTGACCCCCCACAAGCTCATAGGGAGTGGCACTATTGGGAGGTGTGGCCTTGCTGAAGGAAGTGTGTCACTGTGAGGCAGACTTTGAGGTCTTTTTTGCTTAAGCTTCGCTCAGGGTCACAGTCTACTTCCTGATGTCTTCTGATCAAGATGCAGTCAGCACCATGTCTGCCTGGATGCCGTCATGCTCCCCACCATGATGATCAGGGATGGAACCTCTAAACTGTAAGCTGCCACCTCAGTTAAATGTTTTCCTTTCTAAGAGCTGCTGTGGTCATGGTGTCTCTTCAGAGCAAGAGAAACCCTAACTAAGACACATGGGTAGAACCTACTGTCCAGCAAGGGGACTGAACCCACACAGCTGGATGCAGAGAGCTGTGCCTGTCAGCCATACCATCAATGATCCTGGGAGATCAAGAGAAATAAATCCATAGTCTATTTCTAAGCAGTTACATTTAGTGAGTTTAAGTCTCTAAAAAGTTTTTAAAAATGAATCAATGCTCAAACACAATAATTCTAGTGATATTTCAGGCATGAGATCTAACTATTACAAAAGGCTGATAGCATGTACCAATGACATTCCAGTTTAGTGATTTACACTGGGAAACCTGGTATTCTCCTTCCACCAAACTGGAAACTGTAACAAGGTAACAATAGCGGCTACTTTGGCTCAATGCCTTGCAGCTCCAGTTATACCTAAGTCAACACACTTCCTTCGCTGTGAGGAGTGCTGGCCTCTTTCCAAACAAATATCCCCAGGCAGCAGAAACAATGATGCCTTGACGAAGTCCCAAAGATCAGAAACAGTGGGGTAAGGATTGGAATGCTGGCCTCTGACTGTTCACTCCTTATGTCTCTGCTCTTCTAGGCTGGGATAAAGGTATCCATGGGGTCTTTCATTTCAGTCACCCACAAAAAGCCTATTAGTAACCATTATTATTATTGTTGTTGTTATTGTTTGCAGATCTTCTAGTATATATGTCCAGAGGAAATGGGTTTGCTATAGGTGTTGTTGCCGGGGGTATGCGGATCCAGGTTTTCTGAACATCTAATTCTAGGCTCCACCCATCAAAATCTAGTCCACCACCTACAGTTCTCAGTCTCAGGTAGCTGCCTAAGTGACCTTGGGGGAAAATGGTGCTCTCTTTGCATGTGAGGAAGCACACGACATTAATGTGTATAGGTGGCTCCTCCACTGCAAGTAATGAGCCTCTTAACATTTAGTCAGCATTATTATTTCCTTCTTATTTTCAGCAAGGATGATTTCAAAAGCTTATTTAGAATCTAAATTAAAATCCAACCAAAGGAACCACAGATCACCAACAACATATAGGGATTAAAATCTTTTTGCCAAGAATGTCATTTTGAAAGTGAACACTGAAGCCCATTAATGAGCTGTAACATTACCCAAAGGGCAAAATTCCACTTCGTGGTTTATTTTACCTACCGTAACATAACTGTTCTCATTAAAAATGAATTACACTTTTGTGTATCCACTGAATCTCCCTTGTCTGTTTTCACTCTGTGGTGCAAGGGTTTCTGTTGAGTATCTCCAAATTAAGAAGAATGCCAAGTACCATCATTCTAAAGCATTCCCATTGTGCCCCCTCACCCCACAGTCATTGACCACAGTGCTCCAGGCAGATCAGACAGACAAAGTCAGAATCATTTCTAAATGGACACAGAGGGCTCCTTTGCCTTGCTGGCAGGGTGTGGGAGAGCAACCACTGACCAGGACCCAATGTAGAAAGAGGCACCGTGACCTGCATCCTGGAGGAGGAGCCTGTGAGAGGAGAGGTGATGGGGACACCTACCCCCTTCCCTCTACACTACAGCACAGGTGTATCTGTGCTCACATTTGGCCCCTGTTGCACTAAGAAGCCGTGTTTTCCATCTTCATCTTGGTGGCTGCAGAAGCACATCCTTAGGGAAGTCTTCAGTAAGCTTTATGCCTTCCAAAGACTAGCATTCCACCTCAGGGTATAACTTCAGTTCACATATCAAGAAATTAATCTGGAATATCTTTTTGGGATCTTCATCTCTTACCTCCTGGCTCTCCAGGACTGGGTCTAGCCCTGAACCACAATCATGAATAAGACAGCGTTGAGATCATAAGTTCCCAGCAGGTGAAAGAGACCACTGTCTTATAGAAAATGTAACTGGGGGTCGATTAGATTGGGATGACCCCAACACCTGAAGTTTCTATTATGCAAAGAAACTCAGTGAAGATAGAAAATGAAAACTGGAGGCTTCAGCACTACAAACTGTCAGCTGGCTCCTGACCAGAGCTGTACAAGTCAGAACCTAACCAATGACTGTAGCTCTACCAGCTAGAATTCTAACCAATGACTGGATCTCTACCAACCAGAACCCAAGCCAATGACTGGATCTCTACCAACCAGAACCCTAACCAAGGACTGGATCTCTACCAACCATAACTCTAACCAAGGACTGGCTCTCTACTAACCATAACCCTAACCAATGACTAGCACTCTACCAAAAAGAACCCTAACCAATGACTGGTACTCTACAAACCAGAACCCTAATCAATGATTATGACTCTACCAATCAGAACCCTAACCAATGACTGGAGCTCTATCAGCCAGAAACACAATCCATGACTGAAGATCTACCATCCAGAAACCCCCAAGTAACAAATGACCAGTGATATACCAGACAGAAACCTCCAAGTAACCAATGACTGTAGCTCTACCAATCAGAAACCTCCATCTAATCAATGATCAGGGTTCTACCACCCTGAAGTGTCCATGTAACTAATCCTCAGGGCTCTACAAACCAGAAACTTGCAGCTAACTTCTTACTAAAGGCTTTCTCAAACAGGAACAACCAACCACCATATCAACTTACTGTAGCCATATCAAAGAGAAATCATAAATGCACCCCAGACAAGGCACTTCTTACTTCTGTAAATACATTTTTTGGGTGACTCCTTTAAGGAATGTTTGCTCTCTCTATTTGACGGTACACACTTATCGTATTACATCTGTCAGTGTTGTCCAAATCTTCTCTCCAACTGGCCTCTTGGGAAGAGTTTTGGATCACTCAGCTGCTATTTCTGCTAAACTCATTCAAGCTATGTGAGTAAGCTGGTCATGGAAATATTTTCTGTGCTGCTTGGTAATTTAAGTTCTTTTTGACCCACTGTATTTGTGCTTTACTAACATCCCTCCTTTGAGGACAGACATGGATAGAGCGTAGGGATACGGAAGTCATTTTGAGACAGATTAGTCTTCATGCTTTCTTCAATCACATGGGTCTACCTGCTCCGGCTGCCTGTACCACTCCAACCTTCCCACCTACTTGTCTCCCTGCAAACATTACCTAAATGATTGTTGGCAGCATTCACAGCCACTGTGAACTTCATTGCTCTGCACATTCAATGGGGGGGAGAGCAGAATTGCTAATCTCAGCTACCCAGAATCATGAGCAGGCTTGCTTAGGGCTGAGCTTTCTGAACAGATCATGATCAGCACTTCCAGAATATACTATGACAGAACCCGTCTTGGAAGCATTGGACCTTACCTAGCTGGGGCAAGGGTTCAAGAAGTGGCTGAATTAAGACAGCAGGGCCAACTCAGGCAAGACATCAGCAAGCCAGATGTGATGGAAGACAGAGATTCCTCAGCTTATCCTGGGTCAGAAATGGGGTGGGGCTTGGGGAGAGGGGCCAGATCAATGTGTAAGTTCCCAGGCCTCCCTTATTCAGACAAATTGTCTCCAGGAATTGAGGAAGATTGGCAGCATGGAATGGTAATGGTAAGGGCAGAGGCTAACCTGTGCTTACAAGCCCTGCCCACTTTCATTTATGATAAATACATAAACTTCTTCCAGCCAAACTCCAACATGTAGATAAAATCACCACCAAAGTTTAGTTATTCATTCATTATTTTAAAATAGATTCCTTTTAAGACTGTTCTGCATTGTGGGGGTCATCCCAAACATCTTTACTTGGATGATTAAAAATACTCGTATTGCCATATTATAAATGTATATGTCTTCAGGAACCTCTCACTAAACAGGATGTGGCATGTTGGATGGTGGGGGGAGCAGGTGAGAGATGGGAATGGGTAATAGGCCTCTGTCCTGTTCTGGATACTTATGGGGTCCCTTTGTGCCCAGGAACTCTCCCTACTTGCTTTTACTTCCCTGAGGATAAAGAGAAACTGACTGCTTGTCTGTGGTGAGTGGCCTATATACCTATGATTCTTTCAACTTCTTAGCCGCTACCTGGGAATAACATCTCTAGAAAACATTGCCAGAGGAGGAAAGAATGCTCAAAATCGGCTTCACTGTGTGGAAAAACAGACTTTAAATCAAGGAACAAAATATTCAGAAGTTGAAATATCCAGGTCCATGGTAATATTCACACAAAGAAGAACAGAAAACAAAAAGGATTTTTTTTCCTTGGCAGAGACTGAGAAAGCCAAAAGGAATGTTTTGATTAGGAAAATCGGGGTTCTGCAGCAAGAATGCAGTAGTTAAAGCTTGTGGGAACTGGTGGGGGATGCTGAGAAAGCAAAGAGGCTTCATTGGCTCCTGGAGCAGACTCCTAATGAGGGAAGCCCAGGACTGCATGCAGATGGGAACCAGAACAGGGACATGGGTGAGTTTTCACTGAGGGGGGAGGAGTCTGAACCACCCCACAAATTATTTATGACATGGAGGGATCATCTTTTACCTGTGTTCGCACTGGGTACATGCCATCTGATATTTCCAGATATTCAGCATAAAATGCGGTATATGTGCCACTGTTCCCTTTGAGTGAGGCACACAGGTGCTCCCTGAGCTTTCCTGAATGTCTCTTTCCATGTAAAAGTTTGGGGTCATACCTCCAGGGAGGGGTTTGCGCAGAGGGAGACTGTTTTGCTATGCAGACATTCACAAAGCATGTCTTCAAAGGGGAGGAGGGGAGGGCCTCAGTAATGGCGGACATCAGTAGCGTGTCTTGGGGATGACAGAGATTGGGTTGTTACACTCATCATGATGGAGTCCTTACCTAACAGCCTCTATGCCTGGTCTACCCATTGGCAGGTGCTAACTGCATGGAGGCTCAGCAGAACTCCCTGCAAAGTGGGGTAACAGCCCCAAACAACTTGCAGGATGTCCCGGGGACCAGTTGGCTGGTGAGTATCTTCAACCGAGTGCTATGCGTAGTGGGCACAGTGAAATCAGTGTCTCTAGGGATACTTGCCTTGTGCACTAAACATATATGCTTGCTTCTTGATGTCTTCTCGGTTGTTTTGGCAATATACAGAAATATAATTTTCAAAAAAACTTTTAACAAAATTACTGATTCTCCTCCCCAAATAATTGAATACTGTGGGATTACAGTAAAACCAACTATATAAAACTAGATTGGTTCTATATTTTCCAATTTTATTGACCTATCTATATAAGGGTGCCAATACATTTTGTTGGCCTTGTTATTAATGATGTGTAACAATGTTATTATCCCTAGGAACTTGATGATAACTGATGGGTCACAGTCTAAACTTTCTTCAAGGTATTGAAGACTGATGTGTGCGAACAGGACACCTTTAGGGTAAAAAGCACGTGGGATAATTAAGAGTGGATGGCAGGCTCCGCTCGTAGATGACAGTAGCTACTGTACATGGGACTAAGGAGCTCAGATGATAAACATAGCTTCTAGGAATCTGACTAGGACTCCTACTTCCTAATCAGGAAACCTGAATACCAGAGGCACATGTTTTAATAAATTATTAAGCAGTGTGTGGAGTGACTTGTGGATGGTTACTGTTACGAGATGAAAAGTTCACAGCTGTGCTCTCATCTGCAGCCTCCAGTGAGAGCCCTTATCTTTGGGAGGTTGATACTCTGTGTAGCTTTTGTCCAAATGAGAGATAGAAAAGATCCATGCCAAACCATGGAAGCGCAGATAACAGAAAGACCACCGAGCATGCTGGGAACGGTACCACAGGTCTGCACGTAGATGATGGCAGAATTTCAGTCAAGGTGGAATCAGGCAGCAAAGTTAGAAAGAAGACAAAGAGTCAAAACAGCTATGGACATGGTGCATTTGGGAAATAGCAGGTGGGTTTTGTTTGAGTAAAATGTGGTTTGGAAGAGAAAACATCACAGTAAAGACCAGTGGCAATGAGGCTTTTGACTCTGACATGGGCTAAGGTATCAGCGCTAAAGGAGGCTTCATTTGGCATATACTATGGGTTTCTCAGAAATTTCTGAATAATGACAGGGATCCAGTAAGACAAAGTAGACAGGGGGATTGGAAAAGGAAGACGTGCAGTGGCGGGCGAGCAGTGACACCTGCGTAATTGGAAAGAGGTTGCAAGAAAGAGGTTTCGTTTACACACATTCAATGAAAGCACCCGTGACCCTATGGCATCACAGCAAATACATCAGGTCCTCATCTCTGTTTCTGGCCAGACCTCCTGATGTCCTGTGACTTCTTAAGTGGAAACAGGGAAGTGAAAGGAATGGTGTGTGCTGTCATAATGGCCCCATTCAGCTGTATGCAGTAGGCAAATCCTGTTATTGCCATCATTGATGAGTAAACCAGGAACGGAGGATGTGGGCTCCAGGGAAATAGCCAGGCTACCTGCTGCCCACTTGCAGAAAGGACAAAGGCTTATTGGTTCAACTGACTCTCGGGAGTCAGTCAACCATGCTTCAGAAGTCTCCATGAAAACCTGAGCAATGGGACTGGGCAGTATCTCGATTGCTGAGCATACAGAAGAAGGTAGGGCTGGGAGATACGTAGTTACACCATGTGCCCTCCTCACCCCTCAAAACAATCACCCAAACACTCACATACGCACACTCATTCACCCTGCAGCCAACAATGGACTACAGTTATCATGACACTTAGACCTCATTGAATAGTTACAGGACACTTTAAGTCAAGACCTGCTGAGGACAAAATCCACTGAGACTTGAGTGGGCACTGAAAGTCCTGAGACTATAGCTCCCAGGGCACACTCGAGTAGTTTCCCTTCTCCCTTCCACGCTGACACTAGTCTGACCTGCATCAAGCATCCCACAGACTTTCTGTCACCAACCTTGGCAAACTCTGCTATGCTTGAGTGACCCTGACCTTATAATCTAAGTTGCAGGTTTACCCCGAAGTGTTCCTCTATGGAGCTAAAGCTTCTAGCCTTCGGGTCCCATTGTCCATTACTGGGCAGAAATTCCAGCCTTTAGTCACATGCTCAGGAGAAATGACTTTTCAATCCTTGACAAGAGCCATGCTCCACGGTGTCCTTCATTGGGCATTTTACTGCATCTCTGACTATTCCACATCTGCTTGACTACTGCCCCTGACTCTAGAAGCCCAAATGAACATCTCTCCACATGGAAACATAAGACTGTCGCTGTCTGAAATCTATCTGTCTGTGGCATCCTTCTGATGACATGTCTTTAGGGAATGGGTTATAATGACTTCAAGGTTCTTTTCTGTGGAAAATAGGGCACATTAGGGCCCATCATTCAGTGAGCACACAGTTGATACTATCTGTCTACAAGTCATACTGTGTCCCTTCCAAGGACCACCACACACCTGCCAGCTTCCTGTAGCTTTCTCAGTTTCTCCACATCATCCTGTTGCTGAGTTCAGGGGAACTCCAGATTTGGGACTCTATAGCATTTCTCACCCCGTGATGAATCACCAGGTGTTTGGCTCCTTTCCATCCCTCTTATTCACAAGAAATGACTCCAACTACTTTGTCTTTCCCTGGTCTGAGGCAATATTTTTGTCTGTGTGGCAAAGTATTTTCAAGGATTCCAGAACAACTTGTCTGATTTAATGTAAAAGAGTCAATAGCTTTTTGAGGCCTAGAATAAAATGTTTGTCCTTCATTTGAGTCATCTGGAAAAAATATTTTTATTAAAAAGCCTTTTCAGCATCTCAACCATATTTTCCTTTCCCAGGTAAGAGTCATTTATCCCAACAGTCCTTCATTTCTTCATTTGTTCTTATGCATATCCATCCATTTCTTTATTCTTCTATTCATCTGTTTTGTCTGTTATTTACTTTATCCATTAAAATGTATACTAAGAAAGAGTAGATAGTGAAGGAACTGAACTAGGCTAAGAGGTTGGGGTGGTGGGGAAGACCCCACAAGGACCTAAAGAAAGCAGATAGGAAATGGGCTGTCACTCTGTGAATCTTAGACCAGTGCCCCCTGCAGGGAGAAGTTGGGAGCTCAAAGATGGTGAGGCTCTGTCTCCTGAAGGACAGGAACCTTCCACCGGGAAGGAACACTGTGGCTGGGAATGGAATAAGAGTTTCTCCATCCTTGTTTGGAGAAGAGTCCAGACAAAGGAACAGCAGCTGACAAAGTAGTGCAGATCAGGAAACAGACCTGGGCATGCCAAGTCTCAGGGTGGCTGGGCAGTGATCCCAACACTTGGGACACTCGGGAGGCAGAGACAGGAGGATCTCTCTGAGTTTGAGGCAGGTCTTGTCTAGAGTAAGCTCCAGGACAGCCAGAACTACACAGAGAAACTCTGTCTTGAATTTAAAAAAAGGGGGGGTGGTGTCAGGATATAGACAGGATGCTCCAAGTTGGGGAACAAATACTAGGGCAGAAAGGAAGCCAGCCAGGGACAGCTTGGTACTTAGTAGGCTCTGTCTGTGTGCCCAAAGGCAGACCTGAGACCAGGTCACCACCTGTGTCTCCTCCCTCTATCTCCGCACAGAGCCCTAGGGGACAGATCAGGACATGAAGCCAGAGAGGATGAAGAGAACACAGCCATTAAGGTCAAAGTTATAAAGGATTTTTATGTCATCTAATGGATTTCTCCCTCTTTTCTGTGGGCCAAAGAAATCTATGTGACTAGATAAAAGCATACAGTATTTTGAAAAATAACTGAGTGGGTAGCAGGTGGAGAACCATGAAAGCAGGAAAGATTTCCAGAACCTTGTAGAACCTCTGCCTCTATAAAGAAGAAATAGTAAGGACCAACAGGAGATGGAAAGGGTAATAGGGAGAAGGGCATCTCTAAAGAACGGAAGGTGTGGTGTGGAGGGAAGGCTTGGATTGAACTCTAATGAGCAGAGCGAGAAGGCAGGATGGCAAGGGCCCCCGAACTCCAAGGTCCCTTTGCTGGACAACTCAGCAAAGGACAACGGGAGCCAGGCTGAAGTGGAAGCCAGCTCACCACAGATCAGGGGCTGTTTTAAGGACAGGTAAGAGAGGAGATGTTGGCACAGCTCTGTCTGGAAGGGATGTGTTGACCAGAATGGATCTAGGCACTGATTGGGGGAACCTCACAGTGGAGTGGACCTATGAGAATGGAGCTAGGCACTGAGTGGGGGAGGCTCACAGTGGAGTGGACCTATCAGAATGGGGCTAGGCACTGAGTGGGGGAGGCTCACAGTGGAGTGGACCTATGAGAATGGAGCTAGGCACTGAGTGGGGGAGGCTCACAGTGGAGCGGACCTATCAGAATGGAGCTAGGCACTGAGTGGGGGAGGCTCACAGTGGAGTGGACCTATCAGATTGGGGCTAGGCACTGAGTGGGGGGGACCTCACAGTGGAGCAGACCTATCAGAATGGGGCTAGGCACTGAGTGGGGGGAACCTCACAGTGGAGCGGACCTATCAGAATGGAGCTAGGCACTGAGTGGGGGAGGCTCACAGTGGAGTGGACCTATCAGATTGGGGCTAGGCACTGAGTGGGGGGGGGAACCTCACAGTGGAGCAGACCTATCAGAATGGGGCTAGGCACTGAGTGGGGAGAACACAGTGGATCCATCGGGTATTTATCCTCCATCAAGTCTCCTTGGAGGCCAGGTGCCGCTCGCAGGTTTTAGGGGCATATGATCAGGCGGCACACACTGGATTTCTGATGTGCTCCCAAACGGAGCTGGGACCCAGGTAGAAGGGAATATATTGCAGGTTTGGAGGCAGAGCTGAGCAGGAGAAATGAGTGGCAAGGGAGTCAGAATGTTTGGCTTTCCACACACTTGAGTCAAAGAGCGTTCATGAATAAAATTTGAGAAGGTGCCTAGATGAGAAAGACCTAAACCAGTGGGCTTGTAAGCGCACACACTGGATATTTGTTGAAGTTTAGCAGATGGTTCTAAGCAACAGGGAAAGCAGTGGATACATTTGGCAAGGAAAGCCAGGCCACACCTGCCCCTTGTACTGTGTTACCCAGAATGTCCTTGTTTGATCCGTCACCACGGATGTCACAAACTTCTTTCTAGCTGAAGGCACCACACCTAGGCTTCAGACAGAAGGCCATTTGCTAAAGGAAAACGGTGGTTCGAGTGGTGAATGCTGTCTTGCATTGTTTTCAATGTAAAGGTTCATTAACATTGAAACCTCCTGTTTCTCAAAACTCTATAAGATTTCTTGGGGCTCTGACCAGACCTAATGCTGATTTCTTCAAGCAACAATGGTATCTGGCCTAGCTATTTGCTGGGCATGTTAAAATAAGTGAGCTCAGGCAAATCTAAGCACTGCTTTTCAAATCAAACTGGATTGAGGGGGTTCCTTTTTTTGTTAAGCAGAATAGTTCTTCTCTGGCGATAACTACTGAGGAGAAGCACTGGGTTTCAGGGTGGGGCTACCGAGAGCAAGAATGGGCGCGCCTGCAGGGATCCCAGGGAGTTCTCCCTCCTCCCATGCTCTGTCCATGCCTTGGAGTCTTTGTGTGATCTATGAATGTGCGTGCGTGCGTGTGTGTGATCAGACATCAACTGCAGGAGCCCATTCACCTTGTGGAGTTTTGTTTTAGAGGCAGGCTGTCCTGGAATTCACTCCGTGGACTAGTGACCTTGGACTCAGAGATACACCTGCCTCTGTCTCCTTAGTGCGAGATTAAATGTGTACGCCACCATTGCCTGGCCCTCTTTGCTTTTTTGAAAGAAGGTCTGTCACTGGGACCTGGAACTCACTCATTAGCCTGGGGTGGCTGACCCGTGAGCTCTAGGGATCTTTCTGTCTCTACCTCCCCAGTCCTGGGATTTCAAGCACAACACTAAATCTAGCTCTTTCACGTGGGTGCTGGAGATGGAACTCAGGTCCTGTGCTCATGTGGCAAGCACACTACTGACTGAATATTCTTCATCACTACTCAAAGAGCCTTCCATACATAGACACTCAGCAAATAAAGGCCAGAGAAATATTGGTTTATCAAAGGACCATCTAAAACTACGGAACTGAAAAAAAAAACAACAAAAACTCCTAAAAATACCTTGAATACCTGTTTTTACATCCTACTAAAACCAAAAATGTATTTTCAGGGCAGACAATTTAGGACAGGGCAATAAAAATTCACTGCTATAGAGGAACACAAGAAAGTTCAGTGAGGGACAGTAATCCGAGGAAATTTACTGAACAAAACTGAGCAAAGCACAAAAGGTGAGCAGCAGTAGAGACAAAGTCACAAGCTGGCGTTCTGTGAGACACAACCGTGCACCCCCAGCCCTTCCATGTACACCTGTAGTGGGATTTTATCATCTACTGCATGCTGAGGATCAAGACCGAGGAACCTCACAGACCAGAAAAACACTCTGTCATGAAGCAACACTCCCAGAACCACGAACAACAACTTGCACACATGTTATTCCAAGAAGAGAAATGCTTAGTTCTTGACCTTATGATGCCTGCTCATGACTGAAGACTCATCCTGCAGACTAGGATGGACTAGGCAGTAACATTTGAAAGGAGGGGACACGGGGACAATGGAGGCACCTATATCAATATTTCCGGTGTACAGAAGCTGGTCAGCACTGAGAGCTTGCATTATTCACTTTGCTGCGATCTCCTTCTTCGTGAGGTCAAAAAACCAAACTTACAGTGTTGCCTCTGTGCTGCTACTTCTGACATGCTCATTACTAGTTCTCAAAAGGTTGCAAGATACTCTTTAAAGCCAGTAGGAATCTAGCCACTCCTGAACGATGGTGCTGACTGAAGCTTGAGGTCACATAAAAGGCAAGCACCGTAAGGTCACCTCCCTGTCCACTCTGTGTACCTGCTTCTGATGCTCCTGAAGAGAACATAGTTTAGCTGATAGACTTCCTGCACTCTCCTGCTTATGGAGGGTCTGCTTACCAGCAGCTGTTCATCAGAGCTCTTTAGAGAAATAGCACCCATAGGAGACATAGAGACACAGAGAGAGACATAAATACTGATTCGGAATGGGAGGGGTGGTGTGGGAACCAGCTTCTGCAGGTGTGGAAGTGGAGAGGCCCCATGAGCTTCTATCTGCAGGCTAGAGAATCTGCAGAGGCAGTAGCCTGATTCAGTCCTGGAAGGATGACAGGTTACTCGGATCCAGAGAACTGAAGATGAATTCCCAGCTCAAACAGAGCATGAAGGTGTTCTTCCAACATACTACGATGACAATCCCAACCACATTGGTAAGAGCCTGTCTACTCCATATTCAATTCAAGCCTTGTCTTTTCTGGAAAGCCACAGATACATCTGGAAATCAAGGTTTCCCCTGTTATCATTGCTCTTAGTTCCATCAAAATGACTCAATCAGCTCCCCCTCACACAGTGACATCGACTGCGTGGCTTGGGGAAGCCACACCTCTATCCTCACCTTTCTTTCTGAACTTACGTTTGGGGACTTTCTAAAGTTGGTGTTTATAGAGGTTTCCTCCCAGATCACAATTTACCCTCCACTTTGTTTTCAAGACAGTGCCTACCAAGAGGAGACAAAGTCACCACAATGAGAAGGGCTGGGCAAGCCACTGAATTTGGGGACTTCAGTAAATGTGGCCCGTTTTCCTTGAAGGGTTCGTGTCTCAGGAAGAGCGAGTGCTTCAGCTACTGATGACCATAACACATCCATTTTCTTCAGACCAGCAGTGGGCACCATAAGCCAACAGATTATCAGAACACGTGGGCTGCTATGGTGGGCATTCTGCCCTCTGTGCCTCTAAAATCTCAACCCTAATGTTGTAAATCTTCTGATCTATATGATGCCAGCCAAAGATGGCATCATCCTGATAGAGCTGTGTGCCCTGGCCTCAATTTCACTAGAAAGACCTTTGCATGTCCGCAAAGATGCTTAAGACTAAACTTGCAAGAAGGTCATCAAAAATCTGTATTTTCAACGTCACAGGTAACATAGTATTGATACAGCATTCAGATTGCCATTGCTTGGTGGTCAAAACAGAATATGTGTCTGCCAGAAGCCTTGGATTCTAGAGAAACAGCATCTCAAAGATCTCAAGAGTCTAAAGATTTTGGTCTTCCATTGCCCCCAGAAACCCACCAGTCTCCATGATCTGCTGTCAGTACTACCGATGTGTGCATTGTACCAGGGCTCCAGTGTCTGAGGATACCAAGGGAAACTGGTATTCCTGGAGATGAGGGAGGAATCAGGTGATCTACCAGCCTCTGAGGACATAAAATATCTTTGCAGAGAAAGGAGCTCATTAAGCAGGATAACTGGAAGAAAGGATATGAAAATGTCATGTGGACATTGGGATGTTGTGAATGAGGCTAAGGGGACATGCGCTCCTACATTCCTGGACTCCTGAGGATAAAGATGATCTGGAAAACTGGCTTCATCCAAGCGCACATGCGTTGTTCTACTGGAGATGGTCAGACCCCAGGGGATGCTTATACCCTCTGCAGACGGTTTTCATTGGCACACAGCAGGTAGCTAGTAGATGGAGTCTAGCAATGGAGCTGAGTACCCTATAGTCTGCAAGCAGTCCTTCACCAAGGGTTATCCACTGTTATCTGCCGATGGTAGCAGTGCCATGCCAAGACACCCTGAGCTAAAGCAGTCAGTTCTCTGCAATCACCAATAGGTGACTTCCTAGGACAGGGATGCCAAGCCTTTGCTTTATGTTTATAACAGAACCAATCTTTCTGCATTTGGGGAGAATAGTTGGGAGAGGGAAAAAAAAAAGAAAGCGACACATCTAACAGACACACACGTGACAAGCACACACACATACACACACACACCACACACAGATATGCGGTTTGGCAAAGTCACACTGCAGATGCCGGGTAGAACCCAACTGCAATTATCCACAGAAGGAGAAGGGAAGTGCAGCTCGTGCCCTACAATTATCCAGCCCAAGTCTGTGCGTTTGCTAAAGCAGAGAAGTGCTGACCAAGGGCTTATGAGTCTCCCGAGACAGAGGACAATGCCAGTTCATTAGCAGGACAGTTTGATGCCCAGTTGGTTTGCACAGCATGTAAGGTCAAAATTAAAATTCAAGGCTAATATGAAAATTACCAGTCAATCTGAAACAATGGCAGGCAAAGTCTATTTACTTTGTCACATCAACATAGGCGGCTCTCAGGCTCAGCAAGGAAAGGGCACCTGAAGGCAGGATCCTGTGGCACTAGAGACAGCACACGGTGGCTCGGACTCTGGGGACAGGAGGCTGACTGAGTCCTGGGATCACCTGAGTGCCGAGAGCTTCCAGGAGAAAGGAGTCTTGGATTAGGAACAAAAACAAAAAAAAAAAAAAAAACAAAACCCCGATATGCATTGTATCCTTGTGACCCAAGCTAATTGACAAGAGCCATTACTCATTCACCTACATAGAGTAAAAACAAGAAGTCTAAGCGTGGAGTCGGGAAGGCTCTCTAACCCCTCTGGCTTAAGAAAATGGAATCCCCTGTAATCCAGGTAAGCGATTGTCCTCCCATGGAGGCGACTGATTCTCTGAATACTGGGGTAGTTCAGTACTCAGTGCTGATGTGGATTGGCAAGAGTGTTTATGCAAAGAGGAGCCCTGGGCCCTGCTGGTGCCAATGCAAATCAGTATAGCCAATATGGAGGCAGCATGTAGGCCCCAACAGAAAAAAAATAAAAAGAAGCACATGGCCCATGGCTTCACTTCTGAATGTTGATCCAAAGGGTATGATGTCACCACCTCTGAAGACTTCCATCCACTCAGGTTCATGACCGCAACAGCTTTTTGACCAGGATGTGGAAGCTGCTTACAGAGAGAGGTGAACATACACAGAGAGATGGCGTACGGTCTTCAGAAGGAGGAGAGTCCTGTCCTTTGTTACTATATAGATGGGCCAGGTAAAAACAGCCGGACACAGAAGGGCAAAGCCTGTGTGAACTGACCAATCTATGAGAATGAAAGGAAAAAGGGGTTCAAAGGCCCTGACCATGAAACACTTCACACAGACTTCACATTGGGTGTATGAACCCACTGTCTGTGAGCCTACTACTTGTGAACCCATTATTCAGAGGGTTCAAAGCAGAGCCCTGCAGGACGGACAAGCTGGAGAGCCAGTGTGCAGCATGAGGACCACAGGGAAGAACAGCACCCTGTGAGAGGGGCTGGTAAATAAATGGATCGCAGGCACTGTGAGGATAAGCTAGCTGGTGTCTCCATGGCAGCCTTTGCACTGTGTATCTAGAGCCCACATTATCACTTTGCGGCCTTCTAATAGATACAATAAAATTTATTTTAAAGATACCAGAGTAATATCAAGAACAGAGAATACATCCCGAGAGCCACCCATGAATTCATGAGTTTTTCTTTCGCCAGGCCGTCATGCAGTAGCTGGAGCCAACTGAGGGATGTATTCAGAGTGGACCATGTGGTACCATTTTCGGTACCAGTTCTCTGCTCTCTAGTCTCCTTTCTACAGATTGTAAAGTCACAATTAAAATTCAAAGCAAATATATAAAATAATAATAACCCCTCCCCCAAAATTATTAGAGACAACTACAGACAGAATATATTTATTTTTGTTAAGTTCCATCGTCAGGCCCAGCAAGGGAAGGGAAGGGTCATGTGTATTTTCCCCGTCTGCCTCCATGTGTCTCTCTATTTAACATCCCATAATCTGACTATTCATGTACCACCCAGTGTTCCCAAGGCAAGAACCCTGCTTACCCCCATAGAGTGCATTCTGCAGCCTTGCAAATCCCTTTCCTAAGCAAAGATCTTTATTACGTCTGATGTCTTAACCTGAACCTCAGAGTATTCATCTCTGAAACAAAGTCCTAGCAACTTGATGTCAATACCTACTTATGAATAACTCTCTCTAGTTTCCTACCATACACACCGTGAAGCACTCAGTGCCTGCTGTGCCTAGACGTCCCTGCCTCAGAAGTAAATCCTACTTAGAAGATGTCCTTTCTTTTGATGACACATTTCTCAAGGAACCCACTTCAAACAACTCCAGCTTGCAGCAGTTGGTTCATTGGTCACCCACTGTCTGATCCCTGACCCCCCCAACCCATGGGCACTTCAATCTGGTCCCTGAGTCACAAACCTACTCATTTTTGTGGGCGCTAACTGTTGTGTTACAAATCCTTCATCTCTCACACACAATATTCATTATGGACTTTGTCTTCGGGTTAACAGAATTACAATATGGCTTTGCAAAGAAAAGCTTTGCTTAAGTCTACTGATGATCTTTTAAGGCGGAACCTCAGCAAAAGAAGAATGCCCCTGCCCACTGTAATCCCTAAGCAGGTCAGATGTAAATGAGGTGGTGAGGTAGAAGGAGGAGCTGCCATTACAGGGCTGAAGTCCAGTCCTCATACGAGCCGAGTACCCATATTGGGCGAGCAGCTTGGACAAGCTGCCTCTCTAACTTCAGTGCACCGAAGGATGCAGAGAATTGGGAAGGAGAAGGAAGGGGTAGGGGTGCTTCTGAGCCCAACCCTGATACTCAGAGTTCTTGGCATCTGTGTTGCTTTGAGCTGCCCTGAAACAGATCCATTAACTCTAGGAAAAGGGTATGGAAGGCAGGGGGAAACTGTGCTATTTTAATAAATTGATCTTTTAAAAAAACACGTAGAAGAGTTCCAGAGGGAAACAGTAGGCCACAAACTGTAGGTCACATAAATGTCTCCTATGTCCACTATGGAAGTCCTGGGAGGTAAAATGCTTCTACTAACATTGCTACTTTAGGCCAAGATCATTCCAGATTAAATTGGTTTGTACCTTGATAGCCTACACAGCAGGTCAATTCACTTATTGATTTTGGAATGACTTCCCCTGTAAACCAGACACTCCGCAAGAGGGTTGTGAGCTCTGTCCATGAGTTGAAGTAGCTGCCTGCTGACTCCCGCTCTGAAACTTGCAGACAAAAACCATCTTGACTCCTCCATGGTGCATGCGAGTGCTCTATGGTCCCGCTGCTATGCATTGGTGAGAGCTCTGGGAACTGGGGAAGCTGATCCCCAGTAATTATGTAACAGGAGTCTGCTATAGGTGGCTCTGTGCCCATGCTCCTGGAGAGCTCTTGCTTTGGATTTTGCTGTGACCACAGAGCCTCACACTGCTCGAACGTCACCAAAGGAAGGACAAAAATAAGGAATGTTTGGTGGATGAGCAATTCTTGCCTTTCTGTCCCCTTCGTTCTGCAAACTCCGAGGTCAGGAAACGCCAGCCATTCAGCACTTCCTACTCAAAATGCTGAGCCAAGAAAGATAGAATTCACGAGCTGTGCAGGCGGACGCCATCCAGATCTGTGGCTCCGGCTGCTCTCAACAGCTCTCCTGTCCAGGGTGCTCCTGCTAACTGCTCCCTTCTTGGCCCACCAAATATCTACCTTTTTCTTTGGCCATGACTTTGGATCCTTCTGAGTTCCAAATACTTTGTGCTGACAATTGCTGGTCCCATCCTTCGTGCTTTCCTGTCAAGGAGAAAGTAACCTCCCTAGGAATCCTCCTCCTGCTAAGTAAGCCCTCCTATTTCTTTTATTGTCCCTGTAAGTATGTTCAAGTACCTGGGTCATGTGGAAGCCAGTTATATCCGCATGCCTTTATTGTGCACTACAGTATCTTGCATTACAAGAGGACTTACACCCACTCTGCTTCTCTTCAGCTCAACACTGCTCTCTGCCCTTCTCCCTCCCCCCACCTCCAATTCTGGCCCTACCCTCGTTGCATGGAAAGAGTTCACTCTTGGCAAGCAAACCCACTAGCGCACTCTCTGAGCTCCACAGATGGTCTGTGTGGGTCCCCTGTCTCATCTACAACCCCAGCCTGATGGACCCTAGGACTCCCTTTGGAATTACATCAGAGCATCAAGGCTTTGATTTGCTACTGAGTCTCATGTGATGTCACTGACAAGAACATCAAATGCTTCCCTGGCTGCTCTCCTCTCACCTTCCTGGGCTCCACACAGCTGTCCAAGAACATGGAGTAGCACATCTCGTTCAACATCCCACCTTGGCTCCTTCGCCATGAGTCACTTCCACGGGGCCAAGACTCAGGTCTGTTTATTCCTCATTTTCTCACATTTTGTGTAACAACACCAATGGACATGCAAACACAGAAGGGGAGAGCTCACAGGGCCTCAACCCTAGGCAAAGAATGATAGGCAACTAGGGAAGGCTGAGGGTGGGGGAAATGGTCTCCCTAGGGAAGAGACCCCCAATCAGTAATACAATGCCAAGTGGTCAGCCCTAAGAGCATATACTTACAGGTAACAACATATGAGCTAAGAAGGCTGTATTTATGTATTCAGGAATGACAGAATGAATGAATGAATGAATGAATGAATGAATGAATGAATATGCACATATTGACAATTAAAGAGGAAAGGCTATGAATATGAGCAAGCTCAACCGGGTGCATGGAAAGGTTGGAGGAAGGGAAGGGGGAAATGATATGATTTCAAAACCTACCACATACTCAAAAGCACACAGACTGCAACGCTGGCCACTTTAGCCATCTCTAAGCACAAGTTCAGTGGCCCAAGGACATTTGCACTGTTGTGAAACTATCAGCCCTGTCTATCTCCACGTCTTTGCCCCAGACTGGGACTCCGTTCCCTTAACGGAGGCATCCAAGCAATTTTCTAACGGGCACCGTTCAAGTCATTCAAATTCACCCCTTCGTTTAATCCCGTAGCCAGTGCCTACCCTCCCTTAGAGTTTATTTCACTCTCATTTTAAACTGAACTTTTCATCTTTAGCCTATTTGGAGTATGGATGCTTTTACACAAATCCAGTGATACTACAAGGTCAATGGACTCAGCCAGGTGGCACCCCAGACCTCCATGGGGAAGCCCTAAGGCTGTGCATCTTCTTCCTTCCAATGCTCCTCTACTGTCCCTTCTGTACCCCACAACATGGAAGGCCCACTGTTCAGGTCTAGGGATTCTTCTAGAGTTTACAGAAGTAGGCTCTCTGTACCACATCCTGACGCTCTTCACAGAATCTTTAGTCATGAGCTGGAGTTTACGGAAAGTCATTTCTACCCTTACTTTCCTTTATCTTTGCTTTTCTCCCACTTTCTCCCAACTCTCCCTTGCAGAATTTCTGGAACCATATCTTTACTTTCCAGAAGCACTTGCCTGCAAATTTGGTTGAGTTTCTAAACAGCAGAAAGCAATGTAAGGGTGACCGATGCCCTTAATGGCATCTCATTGTCACACAGGTGCTGGTGGGTAGCTGGGTAGGCAACAGGAACTCAGAGACAAGGCTCTGCACACAGCATAGGCACAATTCATCCATAAGGCCCCTTCCCATCAAACAGAAGGCCAGCCTTAGGAAGTTCCTCTGAGACCAGGATAGCTCTTACCAGTGACAGCTCCTTGGGTCACAGCAGTTAAACACAGCACCGTTAAACAGACAGCGTGCCAATGCAATGAATTCTCCTCTCGAGTTCTTAGTCTATCTGATTTTTACTTAATTGATGCTCATGAGAATATTCTTTCCTAACATCTGAATGAGCCCTGAGAAATGAAAACCCCTTTCACACTTATGCTCGATTTCACATTAACCCCAGATGCAGCCACTACGCCACAAGCAGGCTTATGGAATCTTCCTCCTGAACATATTGCACCACAAGAGGACAGTGGGAAGCCAAATGACCTTCTATCCAGCAGATTCTGCTGCTTCCAGAGGCATGTGCAGCTATTGCCCTGTGCCCTGTGAGCAATCAATCGATTTATTAGTTTGCTCTGCTGGGGAACACTTGCTTGCAGATGCCAGTGGTCCATGTTCCTTGTCCCTGCAGAGTTAACAGGGCCCTGCACTGCAAACATGGGCTGTGTTTGGGTGACCTTGAAGGGAGATTCTGTTCCTGCGAGTGTCCAGGAAGGAAACTGGGCATATTGGACGAATATACCCAGATCTCGTTGTAGGCCATGTAGCTCTTGGGCTTCCCAAACAATTCCTCAAAATCCAGAAAGCCACAACCTCCTCAGGCTGCCCACACCCCTCTCGGGCATCGCTCCAGTTGTCCCTGTGATGTTGGTACAGTAGGGGCTGCTCTTGAGAATTCTGACCACAGAAGCTCCAGCCATCCTGTCGACTTCTCGCACAGACAATGGCAGTGCGTTCTTCACAGTGTGCCGATGCCCAAACCACACAAGGCACACGTCTATCAAGCGAGCCCACTTTACACTTCTAAAGACAGTTGATGCTCACTTTAAATTGCCAAGTTGACCCACAGACATGTTTAATGCACAAACCTTCAACAGGAGGCAGCTCATTTCATGGACTTTGCTAACACGTGCTGTTAAGACTGTCAGTCTGACAGGCAAACAGGATCTCATTTGAAAGCACAACAGCAATTAGAAGTGAAGCTGAGCATCTTCCTGAGTGCGCTGACGGTCTGCACTAATATTCCCTGATTTCTCATCAACTGCCTGTTCTTGCCCCTTACTGGTCCCCATGCAGTTTCTGCTGGGCCTCTTCAGCAGCTGTGTGGGATCAATTCTTTCCCAGTAGGTTGCGAGCAACTCCTCCACTTGCAATCTACCTTTGAGTCTACTTTTACTGGAACAACTATTTAGTATTATTTTATTGGGTCAATATAACAGCTTCTGCCATTGTCTCTGGACCCACGCTCAAGACAGCTTGATGTGTTCAAGATTCGTACGGTCTCACAGTATTTTTCTTAATCTTATTTTAGAGCTCCTATAACAACCTGAGGTTAGTAACCTCCCCAGCAGCTATGCCCTTGTTCCGTTTAACAGCGAATAGCTTGCATTTTATCGATCATAATGTGCTTGGTTACAAGGTAACTCAACCCCCAGGTGAAGGCACATCTGCCAAAGGCTTAGTCTCCAGATGGTTGCATTTTAGAGTCTAGACTCCATCAATAGACTAATCTTTCAACGAGCTCACAGCTGAACGAACCACTAGGGGGTGTATCTGTGAAGAAGTAGGCCACTCTGGGTGTTTTTGAAGGACATAGTTTGCCTCTGGCCCCTGTCTGTCTCTCTGCTTTCTGGCTTTGATGAGGTGAGCAGCTTCCTCTCCAATTTCTCCCACGGCCCTCACGTCAGCCCCACCACAGGTCCCCAGCAACAACACAGCTCCCTGAAGGCCCAGGCCCAAACACAGCTCTCCTCCTTATATGGCCCTTCTCAGGTATTTCTCTCAGGTATTATTTCTCACCGTGACACAGGCGAATAATAATAAGGCCTTCTGAAGAAGCTGAGTGCTGCCTGGAAGCCTCACAGCGTTCAAGTGTGTGGGTGCCTTTCATTTCAAGAAGTGACTCAGTGCACTGAAGCCCTGATCCTCAATTCATGATGCTTTGTAGCTGGGCAAAAGACAAAAGGTCTGGTCTCCACCATGAAGTAGAGAAAACATTGTTGACAGCATATCTTCTGAACACATCATCTTTTGAAGCCACCTGGTAAGACTTTTGTTTGTTTATTTTTGTTTGTTTGTTTTTCACTAGGTTGTTATTTCCCAAAAGCAACAGCTTAATTTGACCCAGAACAGAGACAGGATATTTCTGAGAGAACCTTTCAAATACAGGTAACCGCTGGTCAGGCATAGCTAATTTGTAATGAGGTTAGACTGAATATAGGTAACCGCTGGTCAGGCATAGCTAATTTGTAACGAGGTAAGACTGAATACAGGTAACCACTGGTCAGGCATAGCTAATTTGTAACGAGGTAAGACTGAATCCGAGCTCCGAAGCCGCACCAGCATGTGTCTGGTCTTGGTGATGCCCTGTGGTGGGGGGTGCCAGCAACTCCCCTCATTCCTGTATGCACTCCAGGGCTCTCTTTAAACACTCTGCACCAATTTCCTTCAAAATATTTATTGGGGTATTACTGGGGACCATCTGCTTGGCAAGGGTGGGGACACAAAGAAGAACGAAACAAAGAAGGGATTCTCAGGGATTCCAAGCAGGTACTAGAGAATTTCCTGTAGCCCGGATAAGAACACAGGGGCACGGCAAAGTCAACACACCCAGAAGTCAGGAGGCACGGCAGCATTATTCTGTCCGAGCTTCTTCAGAATGATGGGGCCCTGCATGGATGGTTCGTGGTACCCTCCTTCACCAGAAAACAAATTTACCCAAGGCCCATGCTGAATTTTCCCATCTTTGCAGTGCAAGGATCTGGCAAGGTTATATATGGTAAAGTGGCCACCATGCTGAAGGAGAGCCCAGAAAAGCACCCCGGAAACACCTGGGTGGTTGAAGGAATGAGGGAACCGAAGGCACTGAGAATCCTAGTGGGCAGAGACCTCTACACAGGACAGGGCTGTTGGAGAGTCTTCCCAGTAGCTCACCCCTCTGCCTCCCTCCACCTTTCAAATGAGGGTGACTTATGTGACTGACGCACAGGATGGATGTGCCAAAAGAGGAGGCAATGAAAAGGAGGTGCCCAGGAAGCTCCTAGCACAGAAACTGTGATCTGGGAAAACTAGCAAAACTAGGAGAAGGGCTCCTTGGGTAGGAGCAGGTAGCTTACCCAGCAGGCGTTTCAGGCAGGGGTGGTAACAAGAACATTTCTCCTAATCAATGCTCCACACATTTCATGGTTCTATAGTCAGAGATACTAACTTAACCTTTTAGGGAAAGAAATTGATTTTTCTTTTTCATTTTTAATTCAAAGGGAAGCCCAGTGTTAGCCAAGGGGAGGGAGTACTTCGGTGGATCCCACAGAGTTCCTCAGTCTCTCCAGAGCTTTGAGCCTGGAGCACAGGAGGAGTCCTAGCTCTGAGCTGGGAGGGAGCAGCCCTGCAGCAGGTGAGAAGCTCTCTGTGCAAGCATACCACATAGGCTGCTCGGAGCAGCCCCTTCTACAGGCCCATGCCACTTCTTTCATAGATCGGTAGCTCAAAAGTACAGGCCAATACGTGAAAACAAGGACATTGGCTGGGTCTCTCTACTCAGGATGCTGCTTTCCTGGGACCATAGACAGACAGGGTGACCAAGCTAGGGTGACACCTTTATTCCTGTAGGGCTTACCAGTATCTAGAACCTCCGGTAATAAGCAGTGGCTCTTGCCTGGAATATCTGGGCTCAATTTTGGTATCCTGGAGAGGGGGTTTGAGGCGGTTCTAGAAATGGCCATTACTAGGGATGGTCCCAGTGGGCTGAGGTTCTGTTCATAAGATGAACATATCACCAGAGTGCAGAATAGACCATTCACTTCCACAAACTAATGCGAACTAGGCAATTCACTAACCAAATATTTTCCAATGACTGTAGCAATCTAGCATAACCTTCATAGTACTGTTTTCTTTTGTGAAAATAATAAGAATAATATTTATTCCACATAAGGTAAATTAGGAAAATGGATGAAAAAGGTCTGGTGATTACCTCCCCAAGCTATATTCCAAAACTTTAGTTTTAAACATACAAGCTGAGATATTCTAGTCAAGGTATGGTCCTGACCATCATGATTGTCCCAACTCCATTCTTTCCTAAAAGATGTTTTTTTTAATTGATTTTTATTGAGCTCTACATTTTTCTCTGCTCCCCTCCCTTCTTCTCCCCTCCTCTTCAACCCTTGCCCATGGTCCCCATGCTCCCAATTTACTCAGGAGATCTTGTCTTTTTCTACTTCCCATGTAGATTAGATCTATGTAAGTCTCTCTTAGTGTCCTCATTGTTGTCTAAGTTCTCTGGGATTTCTGCATAGTACTGTTTTCTTATTATAAGGCAAAACCAGCGGACTTAGAGAGGATGAGTAATGGCACAATGTAAAACCCTCAGAGGTCAACTGGTAGCACAGATCCCCGGCTCCTATACTGAGGTCTATTTATGAGCTGTAGTACAGCCACAGTTAAAACCAGTTTTAACCATGAGATACAGCAAGGGATTCAATAGAAGCTCTTTCTCATTGATCCTGGATCTGAAGGTGGAAATAAGGAGAGGGTGTAAGAGATCCCTCTGCCACGAGAATGATCCCTGACCACCTGAAGAAAGGGTAGAATCAACACTACCTCATGGAAGAGTCAGCCTTCAAGAGAAAGCTGCCCCAGTATCCCAGACATTGAACACACTGATCTGACAAGGGCACCAGCCACAGTGAGCATGCACTTTGGGGAGCTTGGGGACAGGAGCCACAGTGAGCACATGATTGGGGGAGTCTGGGCCACCAGTCACGGTGAGCATGTGCTTTGGGGACTCTGGGCCACCAGTCACGGTGAGCATGTGCTTTGGGGAGTCTGGGCCACCAGTCACGGTGAGCATGTGCTTTGGGGAGTCTGGGCCACCAGTCACGGTGAGCATGTGCTTTGGGGAGTCTGGGCCACCAGTCACGGTGAGCATGTGCTTTGGGGAGTTTGTACCACCAGCCATAGTGCGCACATGCTTTGAGGACTTTGGAGACTATGTCCTGGTCAAGAGTTTCAGGTCATCCATGGAGAACAAACCATCCACAAGTGTCCCCATCCCATCTCACATCTAGGTGGTACTTGGTGACACCTCAGTTTGCAATCCAGACTTGGCATTCACATTAAAGAACAAAACACAGGCTAAGACATTCTCACACTGGCATGAATTCCAATGCGGTTGTATTTCCCATGCCCACTTGTGAGAATGCACTGCAGAAAATAAGAATTCAGCAATGAAAGCAAGAGATGTGTTGGAGTTTTACATATGCATTTCTCAAGCTTTCTCTAACCTACACCATTCACCCTACTCCAGAAGACTTTTACGTTTAAGCATTCTGGGGTTCATTACTCACTGGTCAACACTGGTCATGTGACTCTAGGAAGTGGGCTAAGTTCTCTACCTTCATAGCCATGTTTGCCGAGGTAATCCATGAGGTGTGTGATACACACAGGACTTAAGAACATGCCAGCAAAGCAAGACTAGAAGCCCTTCTGCCAAGTGCACCTGCTCAATGTCTGCCTCCTACCACTGAGAGTAGGACTACTGGTATACCATGAACATCAAGAGAATGAGAAGAGCATCTAGCTCTTAACTCTCTACCACGTTGCTCTGTGGCTCAATGACACACAGACCTATTCCTCTATGCTGATCACTCTCTGAAGCACTGGCCTTGGTGCTTTTCCTGAGCCTCCAGCATCAACCTTAGGGGATGAAGTGGATAAGCCAGCTAAATGAAATCCACAAACAGGTCTTGGTGGACCTGGGAATCTGATTTGATCAGTTCTGGGAGAATTTTGATGTGCTCTGGAGACTAGGAGCCATGGCCTGGAGTTCTAGACTTCACTCCCAGACTACTGCATGTCTGTGGTCCTCCTCTCATACTTGGAATGATACCCTACGCTCTGCACCAGGAGGCTCACAGCAGTCCCCAAACACCAAGGCATTTCCCTTGAGGCTTGCTGTGGATAGATCTCTCTGCTATGGGTTGTCTTTTCTTCTTGGGGAACCCTGGCCTCCCGTAAAGAGTAAACACCATTCACAAGCTGACACATTACAAGACAGCCTGAGGAGCCATTGTTCCTTCTGGTTTCCTGTGCTACACATTGACTCTTCCCCCAAGAAGAAGGCAGGAAGACAGACTATTGAGAGTTAAGTGCCAATTGCAAATCCTAGACTCTAGGACCCAACACACAGTCCCTGAGAGTGTCCAGGATGATGGAAACACTGAGCTTTAGACAGACACATGGGCAGGACAGACACACAGATGTGGGCATAAGCAGGACATAGGCACAGTCCAATTAGTATCAACATCACACACACACACACACATGACATGATATAGACACAGACATGATGATGTGTCCTTCATCACTAGCCTTGTTCTCCAAAAAGGAAAGAGAAAGAGTAGAGAAGGAGGGAGGGAGGGAAGATTTCCATAAACATAAAATTTAATTGTTCCCATTTAGCTGTGCATATTTGTTCATGATACATTTTAAGCAAAAGTTGTAAAGCTGGTACCCACAGAAAGTATTTCAGAAATCTGCAGCAAATGAGCCTCATCAGATATCCATTATGACATTTTTTAGTTGTCAAAATGATTGATTATCCGGACACAGCCTATTAATGGTCCATGTCAGCAGGGGAGGTCACCTCCATGCTCTCCACCTGTGACCCGAGACACCTGCAAGGCTAAGAGGCTGTACCACTGAGAGTAAAAATGTTGTCTGTTTTTCAAGAAGTGTTTTGTTTGTTTGCTAGCTCCAGTCTTCAGAGCCAAAGGCATTTTAAAAGGAACATCCACTCAGTCACATGCTTGGCCATGAGATACCAATCCCAGAGATCCACATCCTAACCCGAAAGAGGACATAAACCCCCTTCTCCCGAGGGTAGAACAGTCTTGCAGCACACTCAGAACAGGGAAGACATATGAATACTCACATCCTGTTCTTCATAGCAGTGAGAGGACCTAAATGCTCCTACCCAATCCCATCCTTCAGTCCGAATCCCTGATTTGCTCTTTTCCATGATTTATTTGTCTAACACCGGCATTCAGTCTCATTATCATTAAACACGAGAACACACAAAAGATCTTTAAATCCCTCCTTTTCCAATTAGTCACAGGAGAAAGAAAACAGAACTCTTCTGAAAAGATTACAACTAGAGATGCCAAAACCTAATAGGGATGTTAGCCCTGGGCGGCCAGGCTGTGAACTCACAGGGACAGTGTGGGTCTGTACGTCCTCTTTATGCCTGCCCCTGAGCTCTCTGGTAGATAAGCACAGTCCACACTGGATACATGACCCAGCCAGCATCAAGTCTGCATAAGGAAGAAAGTGTATGCTCATGGTCATGATAGTCCTAAAGTGCAGGAGAACCACCATTTCAGGTCCTTCCGACTCTTCTTCGGATGGACTGTTGCGTGCTGGGCCATTCTGAGACTCAAGACAGAAAAGAGAGCACAGTAGAAGGAAAGCAGGCTCCCTTTCTCCTTCGAGGAGCTCATGTACACTATGGAGACAACACAGATGCAGGAAGCAACAAGGGAACCAAGCAATTGCTGCCCATCTCACGGTGCCTGCTGTCTGTGCAAAGTACTCAGCGCACATACACTCATGCACACGCATGCACACACAGGAAAAGATGTGATTCTCACAGCAGTCCTGCACTGCAGTCATCATTCATTCCTGCCCACATCACAGATGGAAACTGAGGGACAGAGAGGGTTGCGATGGATGGCTGAGGCCAGGTGCCAGTGCTGCAGAGACCTCACACTGGTGAAGGAGGAAAGAGAACAGGGGGTGGGGGAAGACTTCATGGGACAGTCCTAGAGCAGATGCCCCTTCCAGCCCCTTGCTTGCTCACATGTAACAGAGCGGGAAATGGAAGGTAACTCTTCTCCCTTCTAAATTTCTTCCTGTTTTATTTTATGCTAAGGAAACAGTAAAAAAAAATCTGTGGGTTCACACTGAAGATAGAGCTAACAAAAGGCAAGGGAGAAAAGAATCCTTGTTCCTCTTTTAATTTTCCATCCCAGGCATGCTAAAGAATTATGAATGACAGATGGCCGGGAGGTCCTCTGGGACAGACAGATGAGAATCGGGGAAAGTCCCCTGTCCTCCAGAAGACAAGGATACTTGACTTGATAGTTCAATATGAGCCTTTAAGAATCTGCCCAGCATGACTAGGGCCCGTGATCGGCTATGTGAGTCCTCCATTGTCTGGGAAGTGGGTTGAACGACGCTGTCACTTTGAGGGACAAGATGAGGGCACTGGGAGGTAGCATTAGGGGAAATACTAGGGCTTGTTTCAGGAAGAACTTCTAATTATCAAAGCATGTGAAGATATGCAGGGCAGAAGGAGCTGCTTAGGCCCATGTTAATCTCCCCAGAGACCTCTAGAGCAGGCTGGACCACACTGGAGAAGGACACTGCTCTCTGGTCTGAGGTCCACCCAAGCTCAAGGCACTTGGTTGCAGTACCTTGAGATGTCCGAGACGGCTCCATGGCATCCTACAGGGTATCAGAACACTGAGTAAGCTCATGACTGCATTAGAAACCCTGAGAGGCATACAGTTAACTATTTCCAATCAATAACCTTCCCCAGATAAATAAGGCCTGAATTGAGGACCTCCCCCCATAAATGTCTACTAGGGGGTTTTCTCCACGTTTGTTTCCATAGGGACTTCACAGGATGAGTGGGGGCACCCAGGAGCTTGTGCAAGATTCCCAGGAGGCCTACAGAACTCAACAACCCAGAGCCTGTAAAATTTTAATAAACAAATGAATAACATCAATGCTCACAAAAACCACAGAGGCCGAGGCTGGCGTGGACTCCAGATAGTAAAATGAAAAGGGAACTCAGATTCAAAGTCTAACAACCTCCCACCCACCACTGAGGGGTCCACCCTGGTCTTCAAAGGTCAGGCTGTTCTCTGAGGATGTGCTAGATACACAATGTACACATGCCCCTCCCCCCCGCCCCGAGTCCCCTACCTGCTGAGCCTCTGTCACTGCCGAGTCCTCGTTCCTCTCTTGCCAATTTGTATGTGACTCACATCTGGACAGTGGCTAAGTAGGCAGCTTGTTATTTCCAATCAAAATGTGACATTCAAATTGGAATACAAGCTGAGTCCTTGCACCACCGTGAGATTTTTCTTTTCTGAATCATGGTAAGGAATGTACACATGAGCGCGGACCTTTTCAAAAGGCTGCACTCAATGAGACACATATTCTTATTCTCTTTGTGGTAAGGCAGAGCACAATTTCCCAGTGCAGCAGCCCAAACTGTCTGACCAGATGGATGCGCACTGTCTTTCATGATGGTTACCACACCAAGGACGGCTCTTCAGGAAGTGAGGGTGATCCCACTGTCCTTCGAGGACTCCAGCAGGGAGTATCTTTACTTCCAGGATTTAGGCTGTATCTAAAGCAAGGCCAGGCTTATTAAGTCACCAAGTGTGTGCTAATTTTTGAGTCTGGTGATCATTGAATTTTATGAGACAGATGTTTTCAATGGATTCTGAAAGACCTTTGAGATTTGAGAGACTCCAAAACAGGAGGCCATGGACCCCTACTCCCACAGGGGAACTGTGAGACTTAGTCATCCCGTTCTTTCGTATTCTGTTGTTTCAACAATGTAGATATTTCCTACATGGCCAAGCTCTTTAATTCTGTTTTAGAATACAAACTTCTTTCCTTAGTAACGTGCTCAAAATGCAGTGTGTCATTAATGCGCCTACCAGTAACAGGTGTGCGGTCAGGTAACCTTTTCCAGAGAGGGAGCGACAGGTGTGTTTGCACAACCCTGGCTCCAGAATATCTCCTAATTCAACAGCCCACACTCCAGGGTTGTCATTTCTTTCCTCCTCTTTCTCTTCAACTTCAGCACATAGTTTGTAGACTATTAGGAACCCGGACTCTCCAGGATGAACACCTTCCTTCAATCTGTGCGAGTCTATCCCGTTCCCCTCTCTCCTCGTCTTTCCCTTCCCGCTGCAGTTGCGTACAGGGAATTCTAGGTTACCATGAGCCACCTAGGCCCACATTCCACACACCTGGCCAGATATCCAGACTCCTTCAGTCCCTCCCACCATCTCCTCTTGCCTCCAGGCAGTGCTGGTTGCTCCCTGAAGCCTCCTTCCCCGAATTCCTGGCCCAGACTGGATCCCACATCTGTTTGGTACAGTTTTGTCACATAAGCAAAACAGGCCTGCAGAATTATACCCTCCCCTCACTAGGTACCCATAAGGCCAGCCTTGAAATTCCCTATAGACATGAAATAAGCCTTATTCTACCATATCTCCAACCCTTTACCCTGGATCTGGTACAAGTTTGTGACCAATGTCTGTTTTGTGGAGTGATCAATGCACAAATATTGATAATCCAGAAAATAGGATATTGGAACTCATTTCAACAAAAGGGGCGGGGGGAGGAAATCATAAAAAGAAGACAGGAAAAGCTAAACGCTCTGTGGTCTTTATGGGTTTCCAGAGCAGAGTCTGATGGTCCAGACATACAATGGTAGACATCAGCCTGCTAGGGAGGGCCTTAAGATCCTGCACCGTGGCTGCAGAAGCTGTGCTGGACAGTGGGCAAGGCTGGCTGTGACAGGAACAGAGCTGGCCAAGCTCTAATGGAGGCACCTAAGCAGTGGCTCTGTGCTCCGCCACCTCTTATTTTTCCTGCTGGGCAAACATTTGTTCAGGGCATCGAGAGAGGAAAGTGACATAAGCATTTATATCTGAACCCCCGTGCTCCTCTGGGCTCGCAGCTCAGCCATGTGGAACTGTTCCATCCTCCTGTACCTTTTTATGGGTTCCTCCCTCACCCTGCCTTCAGCTCTAGGAGCGAGCGATTCAGCAGAGCTGGCGGAATGGCTTTGTCTGCTGGGACCTGAGATTGATTTCGCTCTGTGTTGCACGCCTGGATACTTGAGTTTGGAGACAGGTCAATGCCGTTAATAGCTGGAGGACATTCAGGCAGCAGCTTTTAGTTTAGTGAGAATTATTTTGTATGGGTGAGCAAACTTCTAGAAGCTAAACTCACTCATAGCCTGAAGCAGTGGCCAAGCGTCTCCTAGGACGGCTACTCAACTGAAGGAGCCGTGGCTGTTTTTTCAAGAAGGAAGCAGGTGCATTCAGATGAGTTCCACAGGCCCTTGTGGTTCCCACTAGGTGACTGGAAGCCCTTCAGAGACACAGGGGTCAGTGTTTAACTCAACTAAGAGTTTCCCATGTGCCCTACTATTTTCCAATACCTGGGTCCCCCTGTGGTACATCCCGTGTCTCATAATCACCATAGCTATGTTCCCTCTAGTGGGTTTTTGTAGTGCCTAGACCTGTTTCCACTCAGATATGAGAAGATTCTCCTCCACGGTCTTGTGAGGACTGTTCCAGTGAAGACACAGAATTGACAGAAGGAGGAAGAAGTAAGGTTACTGAGGGGCCGTACAGTGCTCCATCCTGTACCCTAACCATGTCTGAGCCAAGACAAGGGTCTGAGCCTCAAGCAAGGGTGAACCAGGTCTTCACAGGGCTCAGGCAGGAGCGCGGTAGTCAGTGAGGAGGTAGGGAATGGCAGCCCTGACAGGAGGGGCCGGCTGTGTGGAGGTGGAGACAGAAGCCTCTAGGTACTACGGAAACAGGTACAGTCAGGTGTGCCATACTCGCAGTCCAAAGCCTGGCCCTGGGCGGAGCTCCACCAGGGACATCAGCTCAGATCCTACCTACCTCAGCAGCTACTTCGCTTTCACTCCCTCCCAACTTCTCCCCACTTAGGAATAAGCTCCCCTCACCCAGGCGAGGAAGTACAGAAGGCCAAAGGCGCCTGCAGAGCTTGTGACCCACAGGGGCTGGGAAGCTGGTGCCAGAGCTGGCTGCTTTTTACCTGTGCTGGACTCCCAGGGCCTCTCCGATGTGGCTGGTGATCTTCAGCTGGCGGCGCCGGTGGAAGCGCGAGGGCAGAGAGGAAGGCTTCTGGGTGCAGGACAACCAAGCCTCCTCATCCTCCCCGCCTATGGCCTGGCTCTGGGAGGAGGCATTTCAGGGCTGCGTGTGGGTCTTTCCTCGCAGCGCCGTCTCCCCCTCTGCAGCAAGGATGGAAGCGGGCTGGCTGGCAGTCACTTCTACCTGCAGATGGATCGCGTTTGGCCCACTTCTATATTTTAATTACTTGCCAACATTTAAAATGAGGAAATCCCACATTCAAACAGAAACTAGATTGTTGGCTTCCTTTAAAGCTTGGGGGGACTTGGCAGCATTGCACCTGTGCCCTGTGGGTTTGGAGTGCAGTGTGTTTGCCTACTGCCCCCCCCCCCTTAGGAATGCCAGAGCTGCAAACAAATATTTGAAAATCAAGTGAGAGGCGACGCGGCAAGATAAACCAGTTACATACTTTGAAATTGCACTAAACTAAGAAAAGCACAGGAATTTGTGAGGCCATGCATCTTAAGCTAAAATAAATATCTGGCAGACACACATGCTGGTGCTCAAAGCTAAAGTCTTAGCTTCCCTAATTAAAACATAAATCTGTGGAAAATCAATGTGAATACCTCAGTGCTCAGCAGGGCCCCCTCTGAAGTACTTTCCAAGAAAGTGACATCAGTGTTCTCAGGAGAGAGAGGGAGGGAGGGAGGGAGGGAGGGAGGGAGGGAGGGAGGGAGGGAGGTTGCACCTCTAGGCAAGGGTTCTCTTGGTGGGAGTGTGAGGGAGGCAAAGGTGTCAACAGCTTTGGGGGAACAGGGAGATGGGGAAACTAGATGCTGCAGGTTCCTCCCACTCCTACTCCCCATCACCACAAGGATCATAAGTGTCCTCTGCAGTTAAGCAGCGAACTGGCATGACTGCCCCAAGGTTATGCAGTGAAGGTAGATAGACTGGAGCCAAACCTTCCTGGTGCCATTAGGATGCAGACTTGGTCTGTTCTGTCTGTCCTGGTCCAAAGCCGTGCCAACTGAGAGGAGAAAGGTGGGGCTCTCTCTCATCTCCTGTCCCCACCAGTGTAGGTACCACTGTCTGCTCCTCAGAGAGGTCTCAATGTGCACCTGGTTGTAGATAATCTTTTCCCCTAATTCCCGCCTGCTCACTTCCTCTAGACTTCATTTTCCCAGGATACTTGACACGTCATCTCAGGACCCTTCATCCTTCTGCTTCTCATGTGGACTAACGAGAGGAAGCACAATGGGGCCACCATGCAAAGAGTGACAAATGAGGTGCCCATCTCTGGCCCACTTGCCAGGATGGAAATTCTTGCCTAGAGTCATGCATTGGTTATTTTATCAGTTTAGGATTATATCTGTGAACCAGTGTCTGGAGAGTATCATGCCTTGCACCAGGGTTTTGGGTGGGAACGTTGCTGCTGATGGAGACTGCTCTAGTAGCTCAGACACTATGGCATGAGAATGAGCGGGATGACGGCTCGCTGAGCTGGAGTGAACAAGCAGCTGCTGGCAGCTTCTAGATGGATTTCTGTTTGTCTACTTAAGACTATGTAGTGAGCTGAAAATATAGCCAGCCAAATAATAATATAATTCATTTGATGCCATTCGCCTAAAGTGATTATGGCCCTGCAGAAGTTGAAGTGTTTATGTATCTTGCAACAACAGGCAGCTGGCTACAGGGCTGGGTATTCAAATTAATTCTGAAGATGATAAAAGGAAAAATAGAGATAAAGTCATTTTTAAAGCAAATGCATATATTTCCATTTTTCACTTTTTTTATAAATCAGTAGGAATGACAAACATCCTATGAACATGCCCTACAGTAGAAAAGTCAGATGAATTTGGGTCATCTTAGAACTCTTAAGTCCCGTGTGGGGAGAAGCTGACCCATGAAATGTCAGCTGAGAGAATAGGGCCATGCTGTCCTTGGGAGTCACCTTGTGTCTAGGGTGCAGCGGAGACTGAACACTGAAAGTTGGATGCCAGGTGCAGGTAGCAATGCTACCTTGGATTTGCTTGATGAGGCTTGGGGTGGGGACCCACAGCACTCTCCACTCTGACAATGCTTTGTACCTGGCATTTCCTGTTTCACAGTGACACCTTCTTGCCACCTTACAAAGTCGTGCAGAGACCTGGAACACAATCTGGACGCCTATCTGCCCTGGCTCAGATAGCTAAGAGAGTGGTTCTATGTAAGGGTCCAGGGAACCTTGCTTGAGGAGGGGTCTGGGCCACCAGACAGAAAGGCAGGGCTGCATTCTACACTTATACAGGCATCACAAGATGCAAGAGAGTAAAAGATCACAAAATATCCCACTGGGAAGGGTTTGGAAGAGGGACATTCAGGATGAGTTTGTTAAAGTACATCATATGGAGGTGTTTAAAAATCCAGAATGAATCATATTCTCCATACATTGGACAGATAATATAAAAGAATTAAAATGTCTTTTAAACAAAGCCAAGAGCAGATACCCCTTGGGGCTCCACACAGCCATTGATATGATTTCAGTTCCACTTGGGTAGACAAAAGCAAAGTGACCCTACAGAGAGTCTGGAGGCTTTTATTCTTCAAACACATAACCTGAACCCTGGCAAATGTCTCCAGTGCTTGGCACTCGACCAGGCAACTTCTAGAAGCCTGTGCTTCTGCTGTGGTTACTAGATGACTTTGCAGTACCGGTACTGAGATGGCTTTCGGCATTCTGGAGTATGTGGGTGAGTGTAGCATTGTGGGCTGGGCGTGTGGGGACATCCTGTCACCTCTGGAGTTGCTTTGAGGGTCGTCAGAAAGGCTGATGGCTTATGCTGTGAGAGCTTCATTCCGTCAATGCGTAGAGTTTTCCTTTTAGCTATTTTGGAAAATGCGCGAGAGCTCATAAAGAGAGCTTTCTGTGGAACCGTAAGTGCCAGGGCACCTGGAGGCAGGGATACTTACTGTCACAACTGCTGCGGCCTCATTATGACCAATAACATGAGTGGTGATGGTAACTGTGTGGTACAGGGCTCACCACAGTCACAGAAATCGGCCTAATAATAATAAGCTAAGGAACACCCTGCAGGACACACTGAGTCCGGAGGTGTGGGTGAATGATGCCACGTGTGCCTGGTAGATTTGACATAGTAGACTAGCCTGGCTATAACATCTGCCTCCAGGAGACCCGCCCACTGACGAGCATCTCTGATCTGAGGACTGAATACATGCCTGAGAACCCTGGTGTCCACACCTGAACACTGAGTCCAAAGGACCAAGCCTGACCCGATGGTGACTTACCCTGAGGTCCTCCTAAATGAGCATCCGCATCAACTTCCTCTGAGGGCACTTTGTGTTTATTTTAACACACCTCATTTTCGTTAATGTCACTGGACTGGAGTCCAGAGAGAACAAAAGTGACGGAAGGATACTTTTTGCTTCTTTCATTGGATTCTAAGATCTGTATTCTCTGCCTTGCATGCTCCAGCTGTTAGCTGCACTCCCTCCCCCTATGCCAAGCCATCGCTCAGCAAGTTTGCTGAATAAGGAGTGGAGAATGGGGGAGGCTGGGACAGAAAGTCACCCCTAAAGATAGGCCGCTTCCTCATCACAAGGACCAGGAACAGGGCTTCTACTGTCTACCACATTTGTTGGGATGCCACTGAAGGACTCTCAGAGTTCTTAGCATCTTCTCCAGCTGACTCAGTCCTCTGGGTTTCTATTCCAATGGGAACCTCAATATGTCTCATAGAAAAGATGAGGAGAAAGGGGTAGTCTTGGGTCAACACTTGGCCAGAGCAGAGATAGAACCAGAGTTTATGAGACCTCCCTGCTCAGTCTCTGAGCTCCATGCCTACAACTCTCATGGTTTTGGATGATCACCTTGTTGTTTCTTTAAGGGTTTTGTTGGGGGGCAAGTGTTAGGCTCTTTTGATAATGCCTTGCATGGCTGTAGAATATAGCCCTCCCTTCTTCCTGGGAAGAAGGAATGATATTCGGAACAATATGGCTTCAGAATCTAGGGGAAGGGGCTTTGTTTCAGTGTCTGTGATGCTGAAAGTGAAACTTCTGGCAGGCAGACTCCAGCTATGACTGTACGGACGGTTCTCTGCAGAAGGTGTGCAGGGGCTTCTTCGGAAGGGAAGTAGAGTGAGCCGTGTTGGCGCCAAACCACGGAGGGCCAGGGAGTCTGTGGAACATTCCAGTGAATTAACAGGGCCACCTGGTTTGTTGAGCTATGCTATAACCATAGCCCCAGAGCTGCACTCTGGGACACTGATATTTGACCACATTAATTCTGAATGAACGTGATTGATTCAAGAAGCACCTAGGACATCAGTGAACCATGCCTTTGAGTACGTGTCTGAAGGTATTTCTAGAGAGGATTAATGGAGTGGGTGCCTGCCTGGCACATGAGCGGTGTCATCTCATGGGCTAGAATCCTAGATGGGTAGCAGGGACAAAGGCCAGCACCACTTCTTATGTGCCTCCTTATCTGCCCAGGTGTGAACAAGCAGCCTCGTGTTCCTACGGCCACAGCCACGGCTGACCGGGCTACAGCACTGACTATACTATGATCCATTTAAACCACAAGGCACAAGCCCTTCCTCCCTTAAGTTGCTTCTCATATTTTGTCAATTATGAGAAAGATAACTACTACAGACTATAAAGTCACCATCCCTGCCCTTAGCAAAATGACCTTGAAGACTACTATCCCAGAGTGCCACACAGTAACCACAATGCTACTGTCCCTGCCAGTGAGGCGTTAAAGAAGAGAGAAGAGGAAATGCACATAGTTAATAAGGACCTCTGGTTTCTACAGGGATGAAGGACTGGATTGTGCCACGGACACTGGAGCATGGGGCAGAAGGGAATATGCTCACCTAATTTACAAAACTTCAGAGGGAAGTATTAAAAACATCATTTTAATGGTCACTATTTTTTCAAAAAAAAACTTTAGGAAAATTAAATAACTTGCACATGAAATAACACCAACCTGATGCCAAATTCTTAGCTCTTAACCAGCACACTGTCCATGGCTCTCTGTGTGTAGAAGCCATGGCCCATGCTTCCCACCTCTCACACCACTACATACAGACCAAAGAATGCACGGGAAAAGCAATGGAATCGTATGTATGCAATGTGCTGTGTTTCAGCTGCAACTTTATTGCTAACAAGAAACATCTATTTTAAAACTAGTGTTTTTAATGCATAATCTACTATTGAGATGGTTTATCATTTTAAAATGTTTAAAAAAGAAAAAGAAAATCACCCAAAGAAACATCTAAAGCTATTATCAAGGAGGGAGAGATACTTTAGTCTTCAACTGGAGTGAATGGTTTATTTATATTTTGATCTAGTCCCTTTGGATTGCAGCAGTGGGGCAAACAAAAGAATAATAAACTCTCGACAGTGGATAGAAGAAATCCATAAATGTATTTGTAGAGGAACACAGAAAGCCTTACCTTCTATGCTGGGAGGGGATGACCCTAAACCTCCCAGTCAAAAACAGTTGCAGTCTTCTGTGTCATATAACACAAGTCATCCTCCTGATCCACCAAGGACACCTTCTAAGACCCTGCGGGTTGTCCAGAACCAGAGAAAGCCCCCAATCTGACAGATACTGTTTCCCCCACGTGAACACACACATGAGAACTTCTGATATAATCTAGACACAGTATCAACAACAATAACATGGTAACACAGAATGATACAGCCAAGTGCTATAATAACAGCCATGTGGCTCTTTCTTTTTGGAAATAGACAGAATGAATGCTAATGCTGGAGGATGGGGTTGACTGTGGGTACCTGAAGCTTTAGAAAATGTTACAGTAGAGCATCTGGAACCGACTGAGCTTCCCTGCCAAGAGAGGACATCAAAATTCAGCCACGTCTCTGAACCGCGTGGTTGGATTAATTCATCCATAACAATAACCTCTGCAAAGGAGTAGATCATAACACCTCGCTTCTACTTCTTCCTCTGAAATTATCAATCAAATCCTCTATCAAACTCCAGAGCAGATGAAAGTGACTATCAGAAGGGCAAGTTCTTCTATGTTGGACACCTTGTGAGTCTAACCACCATCATCAAAAGAGCTGCTGAGGATTGAGCACTGAACACGTGTCCCTGTGGACATACAGCTATTTTGTGAATCGCACTGCCACAGCCTCATGACACCCAAGGGAGAAAGTGGGAAGTAGCCTCACTTGGCAGGTGAGGGGACCGAGACGCTGCAAGTGTTAATAGCTCCCTCAAGATCAAGTGTTGTAGGATCCTGCAAGGTAGACTTTCAACCATATCCATGCCAGACTAAAGGGTGGCTTTCCAAAGGACAGGTGCCAGAACTCTCTGGAAGACATGCAGTCAGCAGCAGGACATTAACAGCCCAAAAGGGAAGTGGGGACTGGTATCTAAAAGCTAAGCCTGGAGGTTTGCTGTGCTCAAGACCTGTGTGTTCTCTAGTAGGGAGCGCATAGGAGAAGCTGCACAGTGGAGCCAGACTTGGATGCTCTATGAGCAAACATTCTCCACAAGAATCCGAGTCTAATGTAGAATTCCCAACATCTTTTTTCTTTAGTAAGGAAATGAACACCAGATGCTGCCCACATGTGCACTGTGACAGTCTCCATCACACGATGCCACAGAAAGGGGTGCACTCTCAGAACAAAGGATATTCTTATTCCACATGGCTCGGCTTTGCTTCTCATCATGCTGCCCCTCCTTCCTCTCAATAACAGAAGGGAAGATCTTGTGCCCTGGGTCGGGGTCTTGGAGTGGAGCTCCCACAAGCTCTGTTGATTGACATATGACCTCTCAGGAGTCACGTATTGACCCTCCCCATATCTGCTCCTTAGAACAAAACTGTTTTGAAAAAATGCATCTATTGGCACCATGAAGCTGACATGAAGTCCTTACTGCATGGGTGTCAGCCCTGCTTGACCGTGTCCATGAGAACATATGGGGACATGGCCATGGCAGCACACGGGGAGCCCTCACTTAGGCAAGACTGGAATGAAGTCCTCGGGTGGAAGCTTCTCTGCTGTGCTATGTGGTCTTCTGGCCTCCAGGAAAGGGAGTGACACACAGGCATTGTTTAAGATGCCTGAGATGCGGCATATTCTGCTATGATCCTGGCAGACTCACTCATGTATCTCAGATGGAGTAAACATATATGCGATCATGGCACATGATCTCAGTGAGCCTGCGTGTTTCTTTCCGTGGCCAACACCACTAGGGAAAAGCATCTCTGATATAATTCTCAGCACTTCTCATACTGAGTCATGGGAAAACAACGAGAACGATTGTTCATGCAAGAAGAGAGCCCATTTTACTGGAACATGCTCTGAAACATTTGGGGACATTTATGCACACATTTCCTCTGTCCTGGCATGCTCCACTGCTAAAAAGATGGTAGCTGTGACATCCCCTCTCATGAACTGGAGCATCCATCTTGATTCAGCTGATGGAGGATGGGATATAACGGCATGGAAACAGTAGAAGGTGATGAGACTACACACAGGACAATCTTAGCTCTTCGCTCTCTTGCTCATTGACATAGCAACAATCTTCCAGTGCAAACCCTCCTGTAAATGAACCATTCAGAAGTCACACTCCCATTTTCACTGAGGAAAAGCACCACTTGCCTTTCCATTCTGTTACACTTTGGATCTAAAGTGTCCCCTCCAAAAGAATAACTAGACCAGTGGGTGGTACTAATGAGAGTCAATTAGATTGTGAAGATGCCAGCTTCATTAATGGATGAATCAATTGAGGAGTTTCATAGCAGAATTGTTAACAGAGGTTTCTGTCCTGCCCAGTCCTGCAGCTGTTCAGTCCCAAAGAGACACACAGAAGTCTACCATTGATTATGAACCGGTTGGCCTATTAGCTCAGGCTTTCTTATTAACTAATTCTTACATCTTAAATTAGCCCACAATTCTTGTCTGTGTTATCCATGTGGCTTGGTACCTTTTATCAGTGAGGCATTCTCATCTTGCTTCCTCTGCGTCTGAGTGACAACTGCAGACTGATCTTTCCTCTTCCCAGAACTCCACCTATACTTCCTGCCTGGCCACTGGCCAATCAGCATTGTATTAAACCAATATGAGTGACAAATCTTTACAGAGTGCAAGATCATTGTCCCACAGTACAGAATAGACTCCTAGTAAGTGGGGACTGGTTGAGAAAAGAGAGCCACTGAAAACACGCCTTAAAAATGTTCCTGCTTAATCTGTCTTTCCTCCTACCTACTTTCCTCTTGCCTGTAGATGTGAGACAGACACAATGCTCTCCCTAAACCAACCATGATATCCCAAATGGCTCTGAATGGGCAGGGAAGCAACAGACCCATGTGGCACAACACCACCATCTCTAAAATGCTGTGTCAGAAATACATCCTTTCTCTCTAACATTGTTTTCTCAGAGAGTTCGCCATAGAAATGAAACATTGCAAGCACACACGGCATTCAGTCAAGGGTTAGTAAATAAAGCAGCCTGGCGTTCACACTCCACACATCCAGACAAGGCTGCCCACCTGAGGATTCTGGTTTATAGCACCCAGCATCTTGTGGTTACAAAGCCTTGGACACCCAGCCTTGCTTCAGTGACACAGATGATGTGGTACCAGTTCTGCTCCAAGGGTCTAGAAAGCCGACAATCTAGGCTCAGTCTTAGGTATTGAGGCTCAGCAGGTACAAAGGGCAGGCAAATAAAAGCTCCGGCCACAAGCTGGGGGAGCCCCCATGGGGTCAGTACACTGTGTCTTGTCCATATTTCTGTAGAGTGGATTATAATATTGATTTCTCCACAAGAAAGGGCTCTGGGCTCTCTGGAGCCTGCCTGCTATCTTCAACCTCTTCGGATTTTAACTGACATCTTGGCTGTAACAAAACAGTTTTTTCTGAGTCTTGGCAAATCTTGAGTTAAGCTAGACCGGTGAGGACGAGTAGCCGCTTGTCTCACATGGAGGCTGGCTCCCTGCATGCTCGTCAGTGGAAGCAGGAGCAGAAAGCCAAAGCAAGGATGCAGCAAGAACAAAGTCCTTAGAAATATGAGTTTCCCAGCAGCGCACTGCATGTGTGGATACCTGTCAAAGCCTAACATCCCAAAGAAGAAAAAACAGTCAGACCCATGGCCCTGTTGGCCATTCCACTTTCATGTCTAACAAGACAGAAAGCAGTTTATTCGATGTGCAAAGGGTAAAGACTTGTAGATACGCATTTAGGGATCCTGCATTAGCTTAATCGATGGAGAAGAAATGCCGAACATGCGGCGTGCGACAACGTCTGGCATTTTGACAAATACGCCATATTTTACAAGCTCATTAATTTTCATTTTGAAGTTCTGTTTAGTCATTTTCAATTAATGTTAAGAGGGGGGGATAAAGCTAGAAATGAGAAATCTCATCAGAAAATTCGGCATTCATAAGCGAAGAAGCCCTTAGTAAAATTCTACCACAGCCGTAAATCCGTCTTTCTCTACTTGGACGTGTAAGGAATTGAAAGTGAATGCTGATGCCCCAGACACGCCAAGAATATGAAAAATAAGCAAAGAAAACTCAAAGTCCTCACATTCTAAATAACACATGGGTGCCAGGATTACCAAATTTTAAGCAAGATGGCTGAGTCCTAGGGAGGCTTCCCTTCTCTGCATCCGTTCCCTACTGCAACATTTTATTTTATGCAACCACTGAGTGGATGTGTCATGTAGGCCACAGGGGCATGCAGATGAGGAAAAGGGAAGCACCGATCACCCCTGCTTGCTTCCACATCTGTACCCATGCTTGCACCCCCACTTCCGGCCCCCATACCTACCTGCACTCCCATGCTGTCACCTTATACCTGGTTCCCCAAGTCTTCCACGTTCCAAATGCCTTCCATTCTTTGTTGACGTTCAACAGAGCTCTCAACACCTGTCTCTGCCTCCCACTTCATCTCTCTGCATCCTCTTTGGCTCACCTATCACTCATTCGTTATTCCCTAGACTCTAGGAGGCCCACAGGCATGTCCCCTGAGCCATAGCTCTCTGAGAGAAGGCATATATTTCTTCTTTTCTGTAGGGCATGAAATCAAGCCCAGGAGGAGTTGAACACAAGCCTCTTGGGAGCTGCAGAGAGAACTCTGCAGCCAGGCTCAGGGGTTACAGCAGCCCACACTTTCAGACTCCTCCTGGGAGACAAGTCTCATACCAAGAGTACAAAGGTTCCTGATAAAGACCATGCTGGCTCCTTTGCATTTCTCCCTTATCCCTTAGGAAGCCTATGCGAGATTATCCTTGCATTTTATCCTTGCTCACACTGATTAGCTGATGAGAAGTTTTCAGGATATGCATTACAGACTTGATTTTAATGGGAGCAGGGTACCGGGTCTGATGATCTGGATAGATGGGGCTTACCCACACCTTTCATATACACCAGAGGCTTCTGCGAGTGTTAGGCTTTAGACAGGAACTCAGTGAGCACTTAAAGTTACATGGAAAGCATAGGTGACTTGGGTCGCAATGTCACAAGTGACCTCTGGGTCCTGCAGGGCTGATGTGATGTGTGTCCCAAAGTGGCTGTGCTCACTAACCACACACAAGCTCAAGATTTGACTCTACAGAGATGCTGAACCCCAGCAGAGCAAACTCCAAACTCCCCAGCAGTTACAGCTGGGTTCCTCCAGCATGCCGGACACTGACTTGAATATCAGAGCTTCTCTCCTGAGGAGCTTACTTTTGCTAATCCTTTAAGAGATAAAGACAGGGATGAAAAACTGCATGCACAATTGAGAAGGTACAATACCTTGGGGTGTTGAGCGCTGTTGAGAGATGTGGATGAACAGTTTTTGCTTGGTTGACTGGCTTTCTCCATGGTCCATAACTAGTCTATCATCTTATGCAAGCCCTGGGTCCCCTTTATTGCCCTTTAAAATCAGCCAGGGGCTAGGTCTACCCTCCCCTCATTCCAATCTTTTTCCAGCCTTACTAGGATGTCAAGTCTCTCTCTCTCTCTCTCTCTCTCTCTCTCTCTCTCTCTCTCTCTCTCTCTCTCTCTTTTTCTCTCTCCTCAGCATCATCATATCTAGGTTTTCTTGAAGGATGCCCCAGACTGATTTTTTGGGGTAAATGGGTAAAAAGTAGGTGTTACTAAGACTTTGAACCTTCAGGGTAAAGATAATTTTAAAAAGTAGGCTTGAAGATATTCTGTCTATATGTAATTGCTTAGAAATATCACACTAATGATGGAGTCTCTGCTATGGCTGCCAGCAAAACAACTCAGCCAATAGGCTTGTAAGCCCCTCCCTCCCTAGGGATGGATATAGTCTCTGGAGGGGGAACTTGGGGTGTCACAGGGCAAAATAACTGAGTGCTACAGAGTTTCCACCTCCCCTCTAGGATCTTCCCAGCTCATTAATGAAGACCTTGCCTAAGGTGGGTGTGCTTCTTCCTCCTTACTCAGTGCTAGCTACATCTTCCATCTGTTATCGCTATCTATCTATCTATCTATCTATCTATCTATCTATCTATCTATCTATCTATCATCTATCTATCTACTATCTATATATATTATCTATCATCTATCTACTACTATCTATATATTATCTATCATCTATCTATTATGTATGTATGTATGTATGTATCTATTTATCTATCTATCTACTTAACTATCTACTATCTGTCATCCCAGCATCTATCTATCATCTATATTCTATCTACTTATCATTTTTCTATTATCTATTTATCATCATCTATCATCTATATCTACCTCCATCTATTACTATCCTATCCACCCATTCACTCATCTACCCACCAATCCATCTACCCATCCACCCACCCACCTACCCATTCATCTATATATATTACCTATCATCTATCCATCTATCTATCTATCTATCTATCTATCTATCTATCTATCTATCTGTCTGTCTATCTATCTATCCATCTACTATCTATATATATTATCTATCATCTATCTACTATCTATATATTATCTATCATCTATCTACTATATATATTATCCTATCATCTATCTACTATCTATATATATTATCTATCATCTATCTATCTACTATCTATATATATTATCTTCTATCTATCTATCTATCTATCTATCTATCTATCTATCTATCTATCTATACTATCTACCATCTGTCAGCCCAGCATCTATCTATCATCTATATTCTATCTACTTATCATTTTTCTATTATCTATTTATCATCATCTATATCTACCTCCATCTATTACTATCCTATCCACCCACCCATCCACCCATCCATCCATCCACCCACCTATACATCCACCCACCCACTCACCTACACATCTATATGCCAACCCACCTATCCATCCATCCATCCATCCATCCATCCATCCATCCATCCATCCATCCTCCTATCCATCCGTCCATTCATCCATCCATCCATCCATCCATCCATCCATCCATCCATCCATCCATCCATCCATCCATCCCTATCATCAATCTCATCTACCTACCTATCTGCAGAGGCACATAGTCACATCCACATTTATTTGTCTCTCTGCCTCTTCCCCAGCATCTGTCCTCTAATCCAGAGGGAGAACCACTTGTATTTGTACTCGGACAGAGGAAGTATAGCATCACCTGACACAGTTGAGTTTTCTGCAAAGATTTCTCTTTTATAACTTGATCTTCTTTTGTCATTTAAGCAAAGAGACTGAGTGAGATTAAATAGAACTTCAACACACACAAAAAAATTAAATAGCTTTCAAAACAGGATTTCATTCTTGTTTGGAGGAAATGCTTGCAAAGGGATACAGCTCATAACTACAGTGAGACTAACACAGTCCCCCATACAAACGGCTCCTGTCACCAGCAGTTCTCACTGTGAGCTAACTGAGCCTCATGTCTGGATACTACCCAGCTAAAGTGGCCTCTGATAACCAGGACGATATCCAAACATCCTCAGCTGGCCTCCCAGAAGGGAAAGTGGTGCTGTAAACACCTGGCAGCCCCTCCCATCTTACCCTGATCCTACCCCACTACTAGACATTCCTTCCCTTTCTTACTGCCTTTCAGTTTGTTGTACCAGTGGCCTTTTGTAGATGAGCCTCCTGCCCTACGCTCTCCTCAGGCTCATGGATGGTCTACATTGCTGCCCTCTCTCTCTCTCTGTGATAATGAACCATCCCTTTGCACCCACTCCCCTGTTCCCGTATGTGTTGTCTGTATCTCTTTCCTGAAACAATCCCCATGAGTCTCGTTTGATAAGCTACTCTGGGTCCTTGGTGACAGCCTAGCCAGACACGTACAGGTAAGTTACTCAGGGATGTGAACAGCCAAGGGAAGGTTCAGTTTCTTTTCACATCTGCTAGCAGGGGCATTTACTTCCCTATAATGCTCTGATTTCCATGCTGAGAACTCTGGCTTAGGTAGCAGCTCCAGCCAATGTCCCATAATCTCGCATAAGCACTGATAGGAAGTCAATACTGCAAGCACGCTGTCTGACGGGTAAGTGGGTCCTTATACCAGAGAGTTGAAGAGTGTTTTAGGACATGTTGAGGTAGTAATTAAGGAAATGTGACCATTATAAGAACAAGATTACTGCTCATTCAACCATTGTACACACTTGACCTTAACTAAAAGATCCCTTTGTAGTTTTCTCTTAGTAACCACATTAAAACCAAAGGCCCAAGCTATTTATTCAAGGGCATGCTCATTTACTCTCACTGGGTGGGAAATTTTAAAGACAAGATACCCTGTTGATCCTACTGTGAGGCGCATCACAGCATATTTACAAGGGAACAGAAAGAAACAGCTCTGTATCATAAATCCCCCTATCAGAGGCTGGCAAACCACGGCATCCCTGGGGCCCACTGCTTGCTATTTTTGAGTATATTTTTATTATTACCTGGTCAATGCTGTTCACCTGTAGACTGCATAAACTGTGGGGAGCAGAGCTAAGTAAACGTGACAGACTAAAATATCAACTTCATGCCCTTTGACAGGAAAAAGTTTGCTGAGATGTGCTCATTAATACTTTGTAGCAATGAAGGGGCTCTGCCATCATATTTGCTATGCAGATATTTTAAATTAAAACCTTTGCACCTTACATTCGGCCCAGATTAAATTCACCATGTGTGGTACAAAGTGGTCCATTGACTTTCTGGGAATCTTCAAGATTGGGAGGTTTGCAATCCAGTCTTGGATTTATGTGGAGCAAGTTAATACCCTGAGAACTTGCCTCCAGTGAGACCCCCCAGTGCACTCACTGATGCAAGTTCTTCCAGCACAGTGAATGTGGAACCCACGCAATAACCAGCCCGCAGCATATGCAACATCAGGGCTCTCACGGGGGAATATTCTGTGGTGTCTGCGATGAGGGAGTACTTCCACTGGTACACCTTGGTTGTTTACCCTGGGGAGGCGGCAAAAAGGGTCACCACAAGGTATGCGTCACCCCTGCCCCCCGGAGCTCTTGGCCCTTGTCTGACTGAAGGATGGCCCCAGTTCATAGTTACCTCTAAGAGTTCTAGGGAAAAGCTGACAGAGCTGACCTTTGTCAGCACACTCTTTCCTTACTGACTTTGAGTTCTCTGAGGTGTGACTTCTACAGACATATCAAACCTAAAGTGTGCAGAGAGATGCTGAGCAAAGAGCGCTGTCAAATGCATCTGCCTGTATTCTAGAGAGAGTGACCAAAGGAGATACCAGTGATGCTCAATAACACGTGGCCATAAAGTACTCCTGACAAGAAGTGTCAGGATAAATTAAATATCCTATAAAAAAAAAAGTTTACTGGAGAACTAAACACAGCTCTACTAGAAAATACTGGTGTATGCAAAATGCATTTAATTTTTAAATAAACAGGAAATGTTAGAAAATTCATATGTGTTCCTTTGGGACATATACGTACAAAGCTCTACTAAAAAATACTGGTATATGTCAAATGCATTTAATTTTTAAACAAAAGGGAAACAGTAGAAAATTCATATGTGTACCGTTGGGATGTTTGGACGTGTTCCCCATCCAGTGCAAACAAAGTCCAATGATAATAATGGGCAGCTCCCTGTAACCATATGTATCTTGGGTCCCTGAGGTGAGACTTGTCCTACTTTTGCCTGTCATCAGAACATCTACCTAATTTCCCCCAACAGAGCTCAAGATCTTCCACATGCCCCTCCTGTCTGGACCACGGAGGCACAGAAGGCCAGCAAGCTTCTCATTTGCTCTTGCACTGTCCTCACTAAAACACTGTATCCCGAGACATCTCAGTAGTTATGCCCTTGGGCCCTCTTGGACGTGGTCTCTTAAAGGCTATTGGCTGAAGGAGCGGAAGGAGCTCCCGCATACTGCATAGATTTAATCTTTTGATTTTGTTTTTGTTTTTCTTTTTGATTTTAAGAACTGAGACCTTGCTCTCTTCTAATATGACTCACGTAGTGGTTTTATGGGCACAGAGTTGCGTGATGACCGCCAGAGTGGCTGTGCTATCTGCATCAGCCCAGAAGAGTGCCGTGCTGGTGGCCAGTTGTTCTCCATGCTTTCCTACCAAGCCTGGGTACCACTGATCTGTGGATGCCTACACATTTCACATTAACTAGAACCACACGATGTGTGGACTTCTAAGTCTGGCTCCATCCACTAAGTTTACTCTACGTGGCCAATGTACCGAGTGCGTGTATCCATCCAATGTTGATAGCATCCTGACCGTTCCCGCTTTCTGTTAGCTATGAGCATCTTCATCTGATTTTTCCTATGCATAAGTGTTTTCATTTTCCTTGGCTATAGTCTCAGAAGTGAAATTGCTGGGGCCGCTGCTCTGGTTAGCTTTAGCTATCCATTTTGACAGAATTTAGAGTCACCTGAGAAAGAGTGCCCAGATCAGACGGACCTACGGGCATTCTGCTAACTGATGCAGGATGGCCAAGCCCAGTGTGGGCAGTGCCATCTCTAGGCAGGCACTCCTGAATTACATAAGAAAGCTAGCAGAGAGCACAAAGCGGCCTGGGAGCAGCTGGAAGGCAGCTTCCTCCATTGTTTTTCCTGTGCTTTCTTGGCTGTGAGGGAGCCCTTTGGCCGCAGATAATAATGCATTATGGAATAGCAAGCAGCCTTACCTTCCAGTTCCTGCCTTGCCATCCCTCAGCGAGAGTAACCTGCAATATGAAATAACCCCTTCCCTCCCCTAAGCTGCTTTTGGTTGGAGTGTTTCTATCAAAGCAACAGAGTGAAAACTAGCTGTCAGCCGTGTTGTAGTCTAAGTTAGTTTTTCTTAGTGCATACCTGGTTCCAGAGTGGCTGCACCATTTTACCTATGTGGCTCTGATTTCGCCATCCCTTCTCCAGTAGCTACTGTTGCCCATGGTTTTGCTTAGCTGGACTGGCTGGGTATGTTAGGTTGGGGTTTGCATTTCTCTATTAACTACCAGTGGGAACATCTTTCCATGTACCTACCCAGCTGTCTGTGGGGTTTTTGTAAACATTTTTTTTTTTAAAATAACGTGTGCACTTTTATTTTGAAGTGTGCTTTTCTGCAAGTTCATCTATTTGGGACATTGAACACTTGTACAATCTGTAAACATTTCCCACTTTGTGCCTTGTGTCCCTTGAACACCATGAGGTGCAATCTGTCAGGGCTCCTTTCCTGTGTTCCTGTGCAGCTGGTATCACATCTAAGAAGCCCTCCCTAAGGGCTCACAAGGACCCCTGCCTGCGTGTTCTTCTAAGGATGGTGCCATTTCTTTCCTGTCTGTGTCTTGGATTTATTTTCAGTTAATGTTTGTTTGTATAAAACATGCCCCATTTTTTTGCATTTTATGCTCAATTACTTCATAAGGAGCAAGCACGCTGGGGCTTCTGGCACGTTATCTGTTGAATATATTACGACATAAGGGCACGAGGAAGTGCAGAGTCTGCAGCTCTTCATTTGTTTTGAGTTATTGTTCTTATCACTGTGACATAACACCCAACAGAGACAAATGAGTGTGGATTTACCTGGCTCATCAAGGCAGACAAAGCTTGACGCTGGACCCTGTCCATTGTAGCGGGCATGTGACATGGTTAGCTCCACTGGCAGGAAGCAGAGAATGCTATGCAGGGTCCAAGACTGGGCTACAGCCTTCACTGTACCTAAGTGACCTGTGTCTGCCAGTTAGACCTCATATAACTAAGATTCCACAGTCCCCTCAAGAATTGCTAACCACTATTCAAGCTTAGAAGTCTGTGAGGAACATTCTAGATTCATACCATAACACCAGTGTCATTTAAATTTAGCTTTTTGAGAGTTTGTTACAGACTATATATATATATAGTAGACAAATATATATATATTTGTATGTATATATCTATGTGTATCCATAATTTACTCATATATTTACACTACCTCCCTGTGAATCCATCCACATTTAAGAAAAAGACACTTGGCATAAGACAGCCTTCATTCAATCTGGGCCTCCTCACAGTTCTGCATGCTGAGAACCTGAACTGCCCTCTAGTTCCTCAGCTGGACTATCCTGGCACCTCTGGCAGTGCATGAGCCACCTTTGGTCTCCTCTTCTTACCTTATTCCAAACCCCTTAGGTACTCGGCTGAGAGCAGCCTCTGGCAACCTTGGGCGATGTGCCCAGGAGACTCTGACAGCACTGGGGTACTGGGGTGTGAAGTCTTGAGGTCCTTCCTGCTGCACAGTTCAGCGGGAAAAAGAGCTGATGTCACCACTGACACAGAATCCCAGGGTCCCACCTGGGGCAGGGAATGGCAGCCCCCTCCTATGAGAATCACTCACATCTCTGTCCGGCGGGATGGCGACTCTAGGGGTGAGTACTGACTGCTGGTTTGCATGCTGGTCCTGAGTGTCAGAGCCCAGAGCATGCTTTTTGAAGGGCCTGCAATGCTAGCCTATGCTAGGCAGGGCCTTGAGGAGTAGAGCACCTGTGAGGTGCTGGAAATACATGTGCAGAACTTCATGTCACTCACTTGGTTATCAAAAGTATTGGTCGCACACATCTGGAAGGGAAGCATAGTGGAACCAATAGAGAATATCTCTTAGCAAGCATTCACACTGGCTTGGGAGGGGAAGGCTCCTAACCCCCTCTGTAGCACTGTCCTGGTCCAACTATTTCTTTCTTCCTGTGACTAAAAGCATTTCTTACTCCGTGGCAGAAAGGAGCACATATTGGACTCCATTCCAGTGGGAATGTCCCTCTGAGCAGCATATTCTAGGTGCAGCCCTCGTGAGTGTCTAAAGCAGCAAATGGAGGAAGAATAAGCTGAAAAATTACCGCCAATTCCAGCATACTCCTTTATGTCTGCATCCCTGGAGTGCAAGGGCAGCGCCCTGAGAGCTTTGGTCCATCAAGAGGCTGTGTCCTCCTTGCCTGTCCTCTGCGTGATCCAGGCTCTATGGAGGCAGCTTCTTTCTCTACTTATATCCATGGTGCCTTCAGCACATCGTCTCATTATGATCTCAGGCATGGATTACAGATGCCAGGATAAAATGAGGAATAGCAATGAAGTCAGAGTCCTCCGGTGCAATCCTGTGTCACTGATGTGCGGACCTGAGAGCTTACTTCCTGTCTTCCTAGTGCCCAACACCACAGAGTTGCCCAGTTAATCTGACATCTGCATGAGTAAGGGGATAGTTGAAGAACTCCAACATGCCCTGCCCGCCTGCCCATTTTTCCCACAAGAGCTATCCACTGAAGAAAGAAGGGGATGGTCTCCCACCTCCACTGTGCTTCAGGAACAAAGGCTGGAAGGCAGTGCCTCTCATAAGTGACATGAGACATGAGATGGAGACATGGCAGCTATGCAAAGCGCCGTTCTCAACTATGCAAACCTAATTTTTTTAATGGAGGGAGCAAGAGGCGGTTTTCTTATTCTTACCCAGGAAAGCCTTCACCATCGCCCCATGGCCTCAAAGATTCTCTACAGAAACACAAAGGCAAGGCACTCGGCACAAACTCGAAAATCACTTCCTCCCCTAAAGAAAGAGCCGAAGAACACTCGTGGTCCCACAGTCTGTCCTGGGACAGGAAGAATGCCCTTGGGTCTCAGTAAACACACATCAGGAAGCTGTGCTGTGGGCGGTGAGCCTGCTTTGCCAACTGCTTTGTTCAGCCCCCTCTGGGCTTTTCCATCTCCTGTATCTCCCTGTTTTCCAGCCTGACAGCATCTGTTTAAATATTCACTTTGTATTTTTGTCTAGGAATCTCTTACAACAAAAACAACATTCTACATACTGGAGAGAAAAGATTTGAATATTGAGGGACATCCCATTCCCTATGCCACCACACATACTCAATCCTAATGCAACTGTCTAGGAAATGGGACAGCCACTGGGTGATGGTCAGTCTACATGGTTAGCTTGACCAGATCTACAACCCATAGGAGACACACATTTAACCATGTCTGTGAGAACATTTCCAGAAAGGTCTAACAGAGAAGGAAGAGTCCACAGTGAATGAGTGTGGGCAACAGAATCCTCTTGCCTGGGGTCTTAGACTGAATAAAATGGACAAAAACGAGGAAGTCAGCTGTGCACAAGGATTCATCTCTCTCAGCTGCTTGGTCTGCCCAATACAAGAAAACTTGGACTACTCCCTATGGTGAGCTGCTGTTGCTGTTTCGTTTTCCCCTTGCCATGCCTAAGCTACCATAAAGGACTCAAACCAAGAGCTGAAACACATCCTGCTTCCTTCAAATAGCTTATTTTCAGGTATTTGGTCACAGCAACACAAAAAAGAACAAATATGCCATCCACAACCATCCGTAACCATCACCATCACCATCATCATCACCATCACCATCACAACAATCATCATCATTATCCTCACTATCACCACCAAAACCCTGCCCCCCCCATCAGCACCATGACTATCATCATCAGAGCCCCCTTTTCTTCTGGCCTCTTCCACCTTTCTCCACATTCCCTCACTTCTTTTTCTTCTTCATCACATTTGTACAGTATCTTCCAGTTACTATGTATCAGCCAATGACTGCTCAAGGAACTTGGATACACTGTATTTCCTTGCCCTCTCTCATCAGTCCTCTATGATCAGTAAGATCTCGACTTTAGCAGCAGAAGCAAGATGTGAAGTAGCAAGCCATGAGCCTTGTGGTAAAGTAGAAACCAATAAAAATGGGTTAAGTTGTAAGAGCTAGTTAGTAATAAGACTGAGCTAATAGGCCTAACAGTATGTAATTAATATTAAGCCCCTGGGTGGTTAATTTTAAAAGCAGCTGTGAGACCAGGTAGGATGAGAAACCTCTAGTTTCCGCCAAGTTTAGAATCATTGCATTAAAATGACACCGTATATTCTCTCATGGAAAAATATGAAAAAGAAAATATGTTTACCTGCAGTAAATAATTCATTCAGGAATGATGTGAAGTTAAGTAACTGATTCTATTGTTTTCTGGTAGATCATGGACTCTATCTCTTCACTGGAAAAGCAGGGAGAGAGGCTTAAAGTAAGGACCTGCAGTCATACGCCTGCCAGCCTTGGACACCCAGGCCTCTGGGGACTAGAAAAGTGACTGCAGCAAAGAGCAAGGCATGGCAAGCTGGGTACAGAAAGTCAGAACAGGCAGAGAGCAACAAGACCAGCCAACATGGGTGCTCATGAGACCCTCTTTTTCAACCTAATCAATACATTCATCATTCTATATTACCGTTCCTTGCCTGCTCCAGGATAACAAGAGAAGCTGCTGCAAAAGGCATGATGCATTGTTGCTGGGGCAACCTTTATCTTGGACAGAATTTCATGTTGCAGAGTACTGCATGGGTTATTCAATTAGATTTGCCATATGGTCCTCAGCCTGCGCTCCTTTGTACTGGGCATAAAGGAGGGTGGAAAACTTCTGCCTCAAACGCATCTGCTCTACAGACTCCTCCTTGGGGAGCCGCTTTGTGAACCGTACCAGTGGATTTTCAAGATTTACTGGAACAATAAGGTAAAAATTAAAAATCCAGGGCATGCTGTCCCAAGCATTTCAGGAAAGTTTTTTCGCTCCTCAAATATCCATCCTGTGGGTGTAGATGGGTTTGTGTCCCCTCTGAGCAGAAGATGAGCAGAGGAAGGGGGAACGCAGAGAGACTAGATTTTACACAGCTGGAGACACAGCCCTAGCTGAGCTCCTGACTGAATGATTTCTCGGTTTAAACTGCTCAGGTTTGAGGCCAGCAGGCTGCCAATTTCCACCTCACTCAAGGTTTCCCTGGATCCTCAAGGTAGCCTAGCAAAGCTTCCAGATGGTGAAGGTTGATGCCATCAAGGCCACTTAGCACCCAAGCGGTGTGTCTGTATGGAGTCTGCTGGGACAGGCATCCCTCATCCTTCATACAGGGTAGCTTCTTACCCCAACATGATACCATTAGGATGGCAGAACATGTAGTTTTATAGGCCCCTCCCCGCCATCAGTAATGTTGAGAGCATGGAGGCAGACAGACCCTACAATGTCCACTCTGTTCTGTCTGGAATGTTAGAGGAGCCTGGATTGGGGTCAGCATTTCCTTAGCCTTGGGACTCTAAGAAAGACCCACTTATAACTGGTGGCTGCAGGAGCTACATGATGTGGGTTTAAGACGGATTTCATAAGGCAATGCAAGCTTTTCTGTGATTACAAAATCCTAAGAATAATCGCACACATCCCTATATGTTAATAGGGCATGGAAGGGACCCACAGCTCAGGTGGGGAGGGACATTTAGAGGAAAGATCTCCACACGTAGACATTAAGCAAGCTTGTGCCTTGCAGCACTTGGCAAAGCTGAGTCTCTTTGGGATCCTGCACAGGAATGAAACAGACAGGCATTCGGTAAGCATTTACTAACTGAATTTCCCCAATGTTCAAACTAGAATTCACCTTTTCTTTAAACACACACACACAAACACACACACACACACACACACACACACACACACACACACACAGAGAGAGAATAAATTTATTAAGATAAAATGATAAAAATTCAGAAATCATCATTACATTTGTGCTAAAATGACCTTCCAAAAATGTAACTGGCTAAATCTCACTAATTACTAAAACACTGAAAGTGCATGTGGAGTCTACAATGAATGCCATTTAATCCCAGCTGCCCAGAATTTTGATGCTGGTATACTCCTTTGATGAGCAGACTTTGAACTTGGTAGAGATTTCCAGAAATCAGAGGCACCTTCAAGAGGAAGTCAAAAGCTTTGTGCTTTTCATCTCAGGTTTCTTTCAGCTCTCCAGGGCTGACTGGGGTCCACACTTCACAATCTAGTTTCAAGACTACCGTCTATCACTGTTTCCTGGACTTTCTCCCCACCTGTTGTTGCATGTCTGACCAAGCTGCCATACATGTGGAGCACTCTGCTCTCCCAAGCAACAGCTTTGCCTGTCCCTGGCTCTCTCTTGGGTCTAGAGGCAGCTTCTGGGTACCTATAGTACCGTCCACTCCATGCAGGGATGCTGGGAGGACCAGGCACTCACCCTACTTCCTGAAAGTACCAACCAGACTCCTCAGGAACAAGGTCATTCCTAGGTTGGCAGTGTTGCCCACATTTGTAAGCCATAGCATTTGAGCATGAACTTCTGTCTGTGTCAACCACTGTGGTGGGACAGTTGGCTCACTTGTTGTTCTGTCTTTATTAATAGCTTTCAAGAAAAATGAAATAGGGATTTAGAAAGCACATCTATTCACGTGACAAGGCCTTCAGTGCAGAGCCTTCTTGCACACAAACCTGGAATTCTGCTGTTTTCGGAGCTCCAGAGCTTCCAGGAGCAAACCCCATGCCCTGAAAGAATGGAGGAAGGCTGGGCTAGGGTCTATAGATGAATGTATTTACAATGTAGAATTTTATGAGCATTTTATGCATGAATATAGGTCTACTCTTCTGGAAATCAAAGCTTCAAAGATTCTCCCTGTATGGGAGGACCTCTGTGACCAGGACTGACTGATTTTTGAGAACTCAATGAGGCATGAGATTCAGGTACCCTGGCAAAAGCCACAAAAAGTTCCACAGTGGCAACAGGCAGGTCATCAGGTCCAACAAGGCCCTTGAACATGAGCCTTTGGCTACTGTGCAGGCTTTAAGCTGGTGGATCTCCTCTGCGTTTTTGGGAAGACCAATGACTGGGCCTGCGCCCTACAGCATGGGGAGCTGCTGCCCAGGAGCAGAGACCAAGACACTGTGTTGGGGGGAAATGTTGCTGCTTTTCTATGTAGCCGTCATCCAAAATTATAAACCCCTTGTGATCGGAATGAAAATGGCCTCCAAAGACTCACAGGGAGTGGCATTATTGGAGGTATGGCCTTGTTGGAGGGAGTGTCTCACTGGCAGGTGGACTTTGAGTTTTCAGAAGCTTAAGCCAGGCCTAGTGGCTCACTCTCTCTTCCTGCTGCCTTTGGATCTGGATGTAGAACTCTCCGCTATGTCTCCAACACCATGTCTGCCTGCTTGTCACCATGCTTCTCACCATTAGGGCAATGGATTAAACCTCTGAACTGTAATCCAGACTCCAATTAAATGATTTCCTTTATAAGGTTGTTGTGGTCATAGTGATAGAAACCCTACTTAAGATGCCTCTGTGTTAAAAAATGGCCCACATCATTATAATTCCAAATCATTCTCAAAAGAAGTAGATACGTGAAACTCATGTAAGCTATTTTCTCCCAGAATTCAGCGGTTCTTATGTTTGTGCTCCAGCGACAGAGCTGTGTCTTCCTTTACCTCAAGCAAAATCACGACACTCTCCCTCATATATATTAATTTTTCTGCATAATTCAAGTGGACTATATGGTTTATATTACAGGACACACATAAACACTCTCATCCAAATTCATTGAATTTTTTTCTTTATTTTCTGCTTTCTAATGATTATTTATTCTGCCTAAGGCGGTCATGTAGGAATCTTTCCGTTTCATTGTCTATTTGGCCTGCTTTATAGTTACTAGGATTTCCTGAAACATCCGTTCCTTGCATTTCTCAGGGTTGAGAGGCTACGCATCTCTCCCCAGCCTCGATAGAATGTTATTGCCCATTAGCTACACGTTCCCCTGTAGAGCTTCGAGACGCCGCACACGACACTTGAGTAAAGAAATGTGACCAAGGAAGCTTGCGGCATAAGCAACTAGCCTGGACATACACGGTGGACATGCACAGATGGCAGCACAGTGCCACCCAGACCTCCTTGTGTTCCGTGATGACTGACCTACAGAGGGTCACCAGCCTTAGGGGCATGGCTGACTGTTGTTCTAAGTGTTGGGGACTCTGTGGGCTGACGCTTCCTTCTGCTACAGGCTCTCCTTCCAGCTGACCCTGTGCTGTCACCCCCCCCCGCACAATTTCTCTGCTGCTGACCCTGTGCTGTCACCCCCCCCCCCGCACAATTTCTCTGCTAGTGATGAGGAGACAAGGGTGTAGAATCAACACTGACTTGGGCACAGCTGCAAGAACTCAAACTCTGCCGTGACCCTCACGACCTTTCAGGCAAAACCCACTGGTATCACCAAGAGACACAGGCTGTGAAATATAGAAGACAGTACAGTTACGACCTGTCCTCTTAGCTGGCTGAGTCTGCCTGATCCACTCACTCGAGCTGGGTGCTGCCTATAAACCCACAGGCATCTCCAGAACAGTTAGCAACCCGCAAAACTACCTGGAGGTGTCCCCAACACACGCTCCCAGAAGAGCATCTTGTGTTATCCCTCTGTGTTGTTTTCTCTTGTCACCCTTGAGATAATGATGTAACACAGGCTCAGCCGGGCAGGCCTGCCTTGGACTCTGGTTGTGTGGACCTCGCTGTGGGGATGGCCCCCTCTCGTCTTAATCACCACAGCTGTTTAACTGACCAGGCTTCTTTCCGCTTGGTCAGATGTTGAGTAATCATTTTCCCCACCCCATCCTACTGATCTCTTATTTAAACATCTACAAAACATTATGCATAAACAAACATGGGGATGGGGTGGGGTTTGCACCTTCAGGCTTCACAAATCAAGCCCAGTTAGAGAGACAGGATGTAGAGGTCCCCAAGTGAGTTTTCTTAGATGGAGGTTCAAACATTTTTCTTTGAAGCCTTTCATTTCCAAACTGGAAAGCACTTTCATTTAGCGAAGGTGTCCCGAGCTGCAGCTCCAGGCACAACAGCACAGGTGCTCCTGCTGGTGCGTGAGACTCTCCGCAGCAGTGGTTCTCAACCTCCCAAGGCCACGACCCTTTAATACACGCGGTTCTCAAGTTGTGGTGATCCCCAACCACAAGATTATTCCTTGTTGTTACTTCATAATTGTAATCATAATGTAAAACTTTTTTGGGTGATAGGGTGGCTAGAGGGGTCATGACCCCGAGTCAGTTCCTGGGATTTGGGTCTTATGCTGATTTGAGGCTCTGCTGTCTCACCTTGGAACACCTAGTAATTGATCTTCCATCTTGTGTTTTGTAAATGAAGCTCAGCGGAACAATAGTGCTGACGATGCAGCCACACCAGCAGCGCTCTCCCTCCATCCAGAAAGTGTCACCATGGGGCCTCTCCCCAGCAGTAGAGGATATGTCACCAATAGCCTCCTTTTCCCAAAGTCTGTGAACATAGACCTACAACTTGTAGGAATACGGCAAGATTCCCCCAGTGAGGAGAGGAGGGGTTCACCCTGGTTTTGACAGTCTGGGATGCTCCAGACCCAGGATACCATATTTTCTGCTTAGCCTAACTTCAATTGATTTGAGAAAGTAACAGTGACCTAAGAAATGAGTGGTTCTTTCTTCTTGCACCCTGCTTTGCCTTCAGCAAGTTCACAGGACGCTACAAGCAGAGGGCATCTCAAGAAGTGAGATGAGAACATGGCGAGCTTCATCTGGTGCAAAACCTACAAATGCAGCCCAATGTCAGATCCCAGAGGGCTGAATCAGGGACTAGACACAAGGTAAATGGTCTTCTTATCTTTACACCAGTCAATGTAAAGGCAAATGCTAAAATGATGATAACAACTTAAACATTTATTTATTTTATTTATTTAGAATGACATTAGTGAGTAAAGGAAGGAGAGGAATAAGGAGGGCAGGAAGGAAGAAAAGGAGGAAGAAAGAGAGGAAGGGTGAAGCAAGCGGATGGGGAAGGGAAGGAGGGAGAATGGATACCCAAAGGCAAAAAACCAAACAAAGCGCAGAACTATAACATGTCAAGAGACCACGGCAGAAAGGGAAAACTTTATATTAATCCCTTTAATAGCATCTTTCTCCATGTACTGAGCAGATGATCTAAATTGATATTCTCATGTCCCTGGGCAGTAGGGATGTGAGACAGAAGTATGCCCATACCTAGTTACAAATACAAGAATCTGATTAAACCTTAGAAACCTTAGGACACACCTGGGGAGAAAACTTCCATCTGCCCAAATGCAGAAGTTCAGCATTTTGTCTTTTCAAGAAAACAGACTCTAGTCTGACAGAAGATTTTTGGTGCGGCGGGAGGGGGGGAGGTAAGTGGGGGATGGTAGGGTTTGCCTATCAAAGTCGCACCACCTGCCCAGACAATGAATACACTCATGGGTAAGCCCTTGCCCAGAGCATCTCTACCTGGCTTCTCAGATACTTCTTCCAGCTGCTAAGAAGAGCCTCCTCCTTTTCCACTACTTCAGAAAGAAAGACAAGAACACAGAAACCATGCCTGCATTAGCACCATGTGTATGTTAAGCCCCCAATAAGTAAAGGACCGGGAATTGAATGAAGGCAAAGCAGGAATTAACCCTGACCAAATGAGATTTCTTTTCTAGGATAATTCGTTCTGCTCCCTATATTGTGAAAGTTGGAAAAAGGGGAAAAGAGACACAATAATATAGTGATTAACATTGGAAAGTGACAGGAAAGTCTAGAGAGACAGCTCAGTGGTAAATTGCTTGCCTTGAAGTATGGAGATCTGCATTTATGTCCAGCACCAATGAAAGGGTGGAGGGCAAGACATGATGGTGTTTGCCTATACTCGCCGGCAGGGAGAGAGAGAGAAAAGTGGATCCCTGGGGCTCCTGGCTAGCCAACAGCCTACTCAGTGAACCACAGGCCAATCAGAAACTGTGTCTCACAAGGCAAGTTGGGCAACACCTGAGGAAGAACACTGAAGGTTGGCCTTTGGCCTTAGACACATGCAAACATGAATACATGCACACATGCACTTGCTCATAGACGCAATTATTATGAGAAGAATATCCTTGCTATATGCACTAAAACATGCTGAGCGGATGCTATAGAATAATTGAGACAGCCATGTGGGCACAAAATCATATTCTGTTATCAAAGGGCAATGGTCCTATCAGTCCAATTGTCTGGCAGTTGGGTACTCGGAGTCAGGGGATGGAAGCATAGCCAGCAGGAGACAAGTGACAAGCACAAACAGTCTCCCCTGGGGACATGAAGATATGTGCAGTGTCTTGTTTTTGAGTCCTAACATTGATCTGTTGTTATTGGGCACAATGAGAGTTTATTCTAATTTAGAAAAGGTTAAGTAATGCTCAGAAATGCAGACAGCAAACAACATACGTCAAAGATAGGGAGGTGGAGCAGCAGTCTGCCTCACCAGTTCCTGCCTCGTAACTCAATTGAGGACCCTAGTGCTGCGACGTGGGCCTGACTTTACCCACGGGACTCATCTCAGTTGTCCAAAGAAACCCAATCTACCCAGGATAAAACACACCAGCATCTTCATCTACTGGAACTGCACTGATACCGTGAAACACCAGGCCACAGAGCATCAACCATGAGTGAACAGGGAAAGCAAGGCCTGTGAAATCAACACGCTCCTCTTACAGGGTCAGACCGCTACCTGCAGGACAGGGAGTGGAGCAAAATGGCACGTAAAACTCCCTCCAGGGCACCACAGGGAAAACTGTCCTTAGTCACCAAGACATCCCCAGCCTCCTGAGCAGGCAGTGCCCCAGTCACCTCTGGTGTGTCTAGGTTGTTACATTCCACAGGAGAGCTGCTGCCTCTAACACCACAGAGTAAAAAGGCAGTGTGGGCCATCCTCCCCAAAACAAACCACTGAAATGGCGTAGGGATATCTTCTGTCGTCCAAGAAGTAAACCAGGACCTACAAACCAAAAAAGTGGCTCAGATTTGTCCCTTAGGGCTGAGCTGTATGTCACGGCTGCTTTCAAAGCGTTTTCATCCTTTTATTTTAATGTCAAACATCAGATGCCTGTGAAGCCTATGGACAGGCACAGAGGTGAATCCCTTCAAGTGAAAAGCTTGCTTCTCAAGGAGTTCATGACCTAGTGAGGCAGATACACACAGCGACCCACATTTATAACTACCATCCTGAACTGGGTGAGTGGAACGGTTTACACAGATGAGAAGGCAAGAAATATGTCAAGGGAGCAACTGACTTGGCCAATCATGGCTGTGAGATAGGGCTTGTCTTGGTCTCAGGGTTGGTGCAGAGCCACAAAGAGCCAGCTGAAGGAAGAATACCAGGAAGTTAGATAGTCCCCCTACAGCATGATGGAACAGCCAAGGTTTTCCTATGACATGTTTCTCTATTGCTGAAGTTTCTGATGGCCTCAGTTGTACATTGTGTGTGTGTGTGTGTGTGTGTTTGTAGGGGGACTCCTAACAGTGGGAGCAAGTGTGTCTCTCTTTTATCTGCTCTTCAGACTTTTCCTCCTACTGAATTGTCTTGCCCAGCATCACCTTGACTTATTGTTTCTTGTCCTGTCTGGCTGTTGTCACTTGGATAACCATTCTTTTATGAAGAGGAAACGGAGCTGGAGTGGATGTAGGTGAGAGGGGAGGTGGGGGAGTAGCTAAGAGGAGTACAGAGGGGGACATGTGGTTGTGATGTACGGTATGAGAGAGAATTTATTTTCAATAAGAAAAGAGAACAAACATTTTGAGAGCACTAATTTTTCAGTGTACTTGGCTTTTATTTGAATTACATTTTCAAAAATGTGAAAAGCCATGAGGTCTTCATTGCCACGTCTGCGTGACAAACTCTCAATGTATTCATATTGTGCAATGTGCCCACACTCATGCTTTATGGAATCACACTGAGTATGTGACAGATTCAAACTCACCATGCTGTATTCACACTAGTAAGGGCTTCACACTCAAGGTGCAATGGATTCACACTCTCTGTGAAATAGATTCAAACTCCATGTTCACCCAGTATCCTAAATCCCCTTTTTTTATTGTTAGCTCAGTCTTACCTGGATCTCTGCTGACGGTGGGTCTGATTCACTGTCAGAGCCGTGGGAAACTATAAATCCTAATCCACAGAATCACAGCACAACCCAGGATTTATGCTAGACCTTATGCCATGGAAAAAAGAGGAATTGTCTGTATTTACCATCAGTTCACCTAGCTGCTTTAGAACCTAATGAATGGCTGAGAAAATTAATTCTGAAAATCAATATAAAAGAACTCCTACTTATCTAAAACCCAGGGAACCACCAAGTACCACTTACTACCTCTCACCCAGCATGAGAGAAGAGTTAAGTTTAGGGTACCAGGGAAACTGAGTCTCAGAGAAACTCCACTATGTTTGTCTGTTTTCAGTCACTCTGGAAACAGCTAGCTGCTCCTGTTTTAATATTAGTGAATAGGTAATCTAATCATACAGCACAAGCCAGTTTAAGTGGCACACAGATGGACCCCTCCCCCGCCGCAGCCTCTCAGGACCATGTCTGCTTTGGTATGAGTCACATCTTATGTCACTGGAGGGACGTGTAACCGGAAAGCTTAATCCACCATGCTCTAAGCACAGAGGAGCAAGCAGTGAGCTGCTGTAGGTTTAATTGCTTCCCTCTCTCCTTTACCGCACACTGGCTGCAGAGTGAAGTGTGGTAAGATGCCAGAGTGTTTATGTGAGCCACTCAACTTTTATCTCCAAAGTAATAAAGTAGCATGACACTTGATAGTGCTTAGTGTTGGCGATACCAGAGGCCCACTTTCTGTCGCAGTGAACTATGAACTCACAATGAGTGCTGGCTGTAGACACAGGTCAGCACAGGCTCCACGCTTATAGTCAGAAATGACCTTCTACACGACAGCGGCACTCTGCTGCCAATCCCTTGAACGGCACTCATGTGAAGAGAAGTCAGTGGCCATTGGATGTGTTGAGCACTTACAGAGAGCAGCTCTCTGAGGGAACACGTCATCTCCCTGCTTTGAAAAATAGACTCAAAGTAACTCGTGAGCAACAAGCAGGTACTGCTTGCCAATCTGCAAATCAAGTTTGTTTTCACTCTGCTGCTTTGATTTTGAGAAATTAAAGATTAAAATGGGGCTGTTCAAGAATTACAAGCTTACAAGAGGAAAAGTCACTTCTAAGCAGCTGTACAAGGGGTTCTGTATACATGCTGCAGTTAAGAATCATCCACTTCATCTAGTGCTGGGAATTCTTCCAAGCCATTCTTTGGCTTCTACAAGTTTCCTTCTTCTCAAGGTGTGGCTTTTAAGCATGGGAGCACACTGTCATTTTCTGAGACAGCATTTTGGCAAGGTATTGTTTAAGAAACATTGCAGGAAGGTGACACCCCAGAGTCCATTTTAGTAACTGTGAAACGTGGCTCCCGACCTGTTGGTACATGAGAGAGGAAAATGGAAACTGTCTTCAAAATATTTAAGGCTTCCTGGAGAAATGTACGGGAGATAGCCTGTGTTTCTTATACACAGTACCAGTGGGCACTCCTCAGGAACCTAGAAAGGAGATGGTCAGAGATTATCATCACCTGGTCGCAGATGAAGAGGTGGCTGGGGAGGGGGCCATGGGCAGTGCAGACACCTCCCAGAGGCCAGCAAGGGGAGGATGGGGCCTGCATACAGGGGTTGAACCATGCTCTGTAGCCACTCCTCTATGACCTCTGCACCACAGAGCCCTGTGGGAGGCATGGTAGGTCAGAACCAAATCGGCAGGGCACTGCTGATGGGTCACTGAGCCCGAAGGAAGGCACTTCTGAGAGAAAAATCCCACCAATGTTTCCATCACAGAACAGATGGGTCTCAGTGTAATTACATTAATGGATTTTGAAAATACCATGTGCCTTTGATTTCTTTACTGGCAGAGAACATAACGTGCTTTGAAGGTGAAAGTGTGTATCAGAGATGCTTCTATTGGATGTTTCATGAATGTGGCTTCAGTTTGGAAAGAAATCCCCATTTTTAGAGTGCCATTTACCAAAGTAAGCCACATGTTTAATTAGCTTAGCAGTGACCGTGTTAAGATGGACAACAAAAAGCCCATATTGCTATGATTCCTGACATTAATAAACATGGTTGCATCGTTTTATAATCTTCCAAAGAGAGCTAGCTAAGTAGTAGTTTTTGGAACCTCCTTTAACTATTGGCTTGAGAGAAATAGCCACAGAGGCCCAGCCACTACGCTGGACAGGCCTGGGTCTGCTTCCTTCTCTCCTCACTGTGTGACTCAGAATTTACGCCCTTTTTATCTTAATAAAATAAGCATTTTCTTTGATTGGAACAATCCCATGTATGCCTATGAGACTAAGGAACTAAATTCCAGGACAGACATAAAGTAGGCATGACATACTGTACAAATCCCCCACCATATTTCTCTGACTGAACTAAGGGTATACCATGTCCTCTGTGCGAAAAAGAAAAAACGAAAATCATGGTTAATCTATCCTCACTATTGAGTGATCATTCCTGACTTTCTGTAAAGAATATTATTAACTCTGAGCAATACCCAGGGTACATGTGAACAGGGCTACACCGGAGTCACCTGCACAGCAGACTGTGTTTACTGATGGATGGAGTCCTGAGGCATCTAAGTGGGGAGGATCAACTATGCCTTATTCTAAAGTGACAGCATTTTGCTTTATTTGTTAAGTCACTATGGAATGCTAACAGCGCACGCATGTTGTAAAAGAAGAGCCACAAATAATAATATGGCTACAGGGAATGGGGTCTATGGGCTCCTGGCCACAGGCCACTTTTGTGTCAGGCGCCTGGCTTTTCATTTTCGAAGAAATCCTGCATCTGTGAAGCACACGGATACAGACATTTCCCCAAGACATAGTGTTCAGCGTTTGTCTCTGACCTTTCCCATGCAGAGACCGGTGTGCACATGCTCAGTCTAGTCTCTGTCCCATTGATTCCTAAGGGCGTCTGCACCAAGCTTTAGGGAACAGTATCCGTGAAATCAATCCATGCCTTATGGTAGTTTGGCCTCCCTCCCCCTCATAAACTACCAGTACCTCAGATGTCCCAGAAGCAGACACAGATGAACAGCAAAGTAACAATTTCCTCTTGTAGACACCCAACCCATTCACTATCTTTTATTCCTATGTGCCATGACGAGAGAGACATCTCCACTCCGTGTGTGTGTGGGCATATGTGTGTTTGACAGTTCCAAGCTCACGAGCCTGGCCAAAGGGCATGAGCATTTTAGTTTACTTTGGAAAACAGTTTCCACTGTGGCAAAACAACATTTGCCAGTTCACCTGTGTCCAGTGTTAAATGCATCACAGAGCTGTCAATTTTGCTCTCTGTGGAACCCCAAGTGGAACCTATGCACCCCACCATGCAGTAGACCTTCCCCAGAACCAGCCTCTAAGTATCTGCCTATGTGTTTAATTTATTAGCACCCAATTTTGTTTCTTTCTCCTTTTCCTTTCGTTTCCCTTTCCTTCCTTCCTTCCTTCCTTCCTTCCTTCCTTCCTTCCTCCCTCCCTCCCTCCCTCCCTCTCTCTCTCTCTCTCTCTCTCTCTCTCTTTCTTTCTTTCTTTCTTTCCTTTTTGCAACCACAGAACGTCTCAAATGAAAGCAGAGATTCAAATGAGATGGTAAACTTCTAGAAAATAATGCCGAGGTGATTCATCAACTTGGAAACAAATGTGACCTTCGACAACCACTAACCAAAACCACTAACCAAAACAGGTAAACTAGCAAATGAACAAATGTGAGAAAAGACCGGGTCAAAGAAACTGCAAAAACACATGAGTTGTTTTAACCTCAGTGTGAGGGGGCCCTTTTGAAACAGGAATAGAAAGGAACTGTCAACAGATCTGAGCACACGCCATATGTCAACACAATTACAAACATCAAACAGCAAATTCAAAAATATTACATAACATGTATGTAATGGGGAAAAACCTAATGTCTTTAAAATACAAAGAAATAAAAATTTAAAAAACAAAGAAGCATATATAAAGAACTTTCACTGAGAAATATAATCCAACAGACATCCAAATCAACAATAGGAAGAAAGAATCCACAAGTAGATGCAAATGCAAGAAATATCACAAAAAAAAAGCCTGAATTCATCATAACTGGGTTTAGACAAGATCAGGCAAGTCGAGGTGGCACGGCCTAGACAAGAACCTGCTATTCTGATAATGAGATCATAGCACCCAGTTTTGAATTCTTTGTGCATTTTAGGTACAGTTCCTTATAGGATATGGGATTTACACAGATACCAAACTATTGGTTTGGTCGTTCATTCTAGCAGAGGTGCTAATTTTAACGGAAATAAAATAGCCAGTCTTTTCTTTCCTTGATTGTCTTGGATATTACAATGGAAAAACAGTCATTTGACCTGAGGTCCTCCACCTTCTCCTCTGTGGCTGCTTCTAATACCCAGCTGTGGAGTTGTATGTTTTATGTGTTTGTATATGACCTACTTGGAGTGAATTTTCAGCACTCTGTCTAGGTTCTTGGCCTGGTATACAATCTATTGTGGTATGTGTATGAAGCAGCCATCAGATGTCCTTCAGCTCTGATGACTGGTGGTGCCCTCCCTGAATTCCTGTGCCTCTAGCTGCCAGTTCCTGGATACAGAGTTGGCAATCTCCAGCCATGTGCAACAGAGCCCTCCATCTCCCCCACCTGCTGCAGCCGTTGCTTCCTGCATTTCAGTACCAGATTCTCAGCTGCAGACACAGGGGCATTGTGGTGTTTGCATAATTCCGTTGTCTTTGTATTGTGCTGAACCAGAGACGAGCTATATCAGCTGCAGGTTTTCATAACCATGCTTTCTTAGGTTGGAGAATTTCCCTTCTCTGCCAGCTTTCTGACCAAGTGGTGAGTTTTCTCAGCTGCATTTCCTGTGTAGTGGAGATGTTCAGGTAGATTTCTTCCTCCTAATATGATGCTGATTGATAGACTTACTTCCTTATGTGAGATCTCCTTTACATTCCTGGGAATGGTCCCACTGGGTTGCATCTTTCACCCAATCAATAGGCTGTAGCACTAGGTTTGATAGTGTTTGGAGAGGATTTTCACATCTATGTTCACAAGAACTGTTGGCCTGTAGTTTTCTTTCCTGTAATCTCTTGATTGGCTTCGATTAGGTGTGATGTTGACCTCTAGGGATGTAAGGGAAAGTGCTTCTTCTTATTCTGATTTCTGGAAGAGTTGAGGGGAGATTGGTTTTTGTTCTTTATAGATTTGATGGAACTCACCAGTAAAGCCATCTAGTTTTGATGTTTTTCTTGGGAGATTTTGAAATGAGATTCAGTATCATCTTGTAATATGCCTATTAATACTTTCTGGTTTTTAATCATGCCAGCAATGCTCATTTCTGAAGGGATTTTTTTCACCATTTAGTCCAGATTTATGCAACTGCTCATAAAACAGTTTTTCATCCTTACTTGTATATGACATGTAGTGATGTCACCACCATTGTTCCTGTCGTGTGGTGTGGAATGGCACCTCCACCGGCGTCACTTCTGTGTAGTACACATGAATCCCCCATTCATGTGCTCTGTTTACACAGGTCTCTCCTTTCTCCTTACCACTCTGCTAAGATTTGCTAACGTTTTCCTCTGCTCAAGTTCTTCCCAAGGACTCCTCCTGAGCTCTTGCCAGTGCCACACCATTTTCCTACTAGTTTTGGCTTTTTTCTAAACACCACTTTTGGTGTTTGGATGATGCTCTGGTAGTAAACTGTGTGGGTGTCTTTAGTCCTAATGTGACGTAAAGTTATCTTTGTTGTGATCTTTTTCTTCTTTTTCAATGTGAGCTACCAGTTCCTCTTTGAGAACAACCTTTGTATGAGCCTGCAAGTTTGGGCTATATGGTGGGTCTTGTCTCTGTTCACCTCTAAGTATTTTCTGATTTCTCTTGCGAGGGGGGTAGAAAAAGGGATATGGAAATGTGATGGTGTAAATAAGAACACGGTATAATGGCAGGGGTATAGGGAAATATCATAAGGAAAGCCATGACTTTGTATGCTAACCAAATGCTTTTTGAAAGTAAAAACAATTCTCTTGTGACTTACCCTCCCATCCAGTGCTCCCCTGCCATTGTTAAGTTGCATTCCACTTCCTCATGGGTTTTCCATTTTTCTTTGATAATCTACCTAGCAGCATTTTTACTGTGATTGAAAAAAAATAGACTCTATGGATTCAATCTTAAGCTCATACTTATCTGTCTCTGGCCTAGGGAAAGGATGCCCTGGGGCAGCTGCACATAGGGCTGTAGAGAGCGCATCCTCCCCACAGAGCTCGGGGAACTTCCACCCTCTGCTATTTACTGATCTCTATGTGTCTCATCTGGTTGGGATGCACATATTCAAGTCTCCAGTCCGAACCACTGAGCTGTGCATTTCCTTTGGTTCTGTCAACATCTGCTTTATATAACTGTGAACCCAAATTTTCATTTTGTGCATATACATTTAAAATTGTACACTTGGGGCAGGGGCTTGATCCTGTCACCATTATATCAATGCCCTTTGTCTTGGTAGCAAACTATGTTGGTATCAGTTATATTTCAGAGACTTAACTTTAAACAGTATAAAAACCTCAGCTCCTATACTTCAATTTCTCATGTTTTATCATCAGAAGTTATCATATTTTATCATCATCAGAAGTTATCTTTATATGCTATATGCTCAACAACAGGCTTACAACAATCTTTGTGCATTTATTTTTTAATTACTATACTACTTAAGAATTAGTCACAAACCAAAACCACAGCAAAGCTAGCTTCCCTGGTTACCTAATGTCAACGAGGCTCAATCTCTCTGCACTCTGTGCTGCATTTTCTTATTTAAACTTGATGTTTTTTTACCCTTTGTGGCATTTCTAGCAGAGTAGCTCTCAATGTTTGTTTATCTAAAATATTCTAATTTCTCCTTTATTCTGAAGCATGCATGTTAGTGGATATAGGATTCTTGGTTGACTTTCTTTTTCAATTCCCTTTACTACTTATTATTATTCTGTCCTATCTTCTGGTATCCATGGCTTTGGAGATGAAGCCAGGAGGTAACCCTCTAAAGTCTTTACACCCACCAATCTCTCCTCCTGATTTAGAGGGCTTCTCTCTGACTTTCTGTAGTTTGCTTATGGTGTGTCCTTTTGAAGATCGTTTTTATTTATCTTCCTTGCTTTGAGAATACAATGAAACTCAGCTTTCACCTCTTTTGAGAATACTCCAAGAAGTGGTAGTATTCAACCATAGATAGATCATTTCTTTTAAGTTTTTAGGAATTGTAGCCCATAACGGACACACATCTCTACATTCCCCTCAGATGACCACGTATCCAGTTTCTTCACATCTGTGCCCACACTGTATCTGTGTAGTTTTCTAGTGTGTTGGTGTAGGGTTGTGCACATGTGTGTTGCTGGTGTGTATTTTTAGAAATACATTCTGATGTGTGAACTGGTGTCTTACTGTAATTTCCTTTTACACCCCCTAAAGATAAGTGATGAGAGGTTTTCACACAATTACTAGCAATGGTCAAGTCTCCTTGGAGAAACATTTTCATTCTTTGGTCCTTCAAGAATTCTTAGGGTTTTCGGACAGCGTTTCTTTGTGTTGTGTTCTCCTGGATTCAAACTCATGATGTAGCTGAGGATGGTTGCGAACAGCTAATCCTCATGTCTTTCCTCCCCTACAGACTTCATTGTTAAATCCAGCTATTACTTTCATTGTTGGGTTGAGCTGGTTGCATAATCTATTTATCCATTTTAGTCAGATTATATTTGCAGACATCCTCTTCACCTCATGACCTTTTACTCTGGTGATAACAACCTCCCTGGCATGAGCACTTTACATTTTTTATTTAAATATTATGACATACAATATATTTTGAAGATATTTTTTTCTTCGCCCTCAAGTTCTTCCAGATCCTCCCTATCTCCTTCCCACCCAACATAAAAGCTTAAACTTTAAATTCTTACTTATTTTGTCTCTGTTGTTGCTGCTTGTGCTGTTGGGGTCTTATCTAGGAAATGATTGGTAAATCTGATGTAATGAATATCCCCCCCCATTTTCTTCTGAGTTGAATAGCTATCAATGCTGTGTATCGGTTTTATTTATGAAAGAGAAGAGTCCAGTTCCACAGCTCTGCACATGGACACACCTTTGTCCGTGTTATCTAATGGGCAGACCATCCTTCTCCATTGTGTGATCCTGGTATCCTTGATGAGAGCCAAGTGTCCATGTGTGAGCAATGTTCTAGCCATCGGCTCCCTCCCATTGGTCTAGATCAGCCTACATGGATGTCTCCCCTCACACAAATAAAGTGTCACATTGTCCTAGGATATATCCTGACATTAGGAACCCTAAGTCTCCTATTTTGTTCTTTTACAAGATGGTTTTGTCTATTCAGGGTCCAGGTGAGTTTTAAGATGGCTTTTCCTATTTTTAAATGAAAATGTCAATGGATTTGACAGGGATTACGCTGAAGCTAAACATTGCTGTGGTTGTACGGACATCTTTCGGTCTGTGAGCATGAACATTTTCCTCTTTACTGCTGACTTCTTCGATTTCTCATAATAGGGCCTTCTAACTTTCAGTAGGCAGAAAAACCCTGAGTTTTTCTCCTTCATTACGTTTATTTTTAAGAATTTTCTTTTCCTTTTATTAATCTGCAATGATGAGGACTGAAGCCAGGGAGTCTTACTTGCTAGGTAAACCATCTGCCACACCACCGATAGGTAAACCATCTGCCACACAACCAATAGGTAAACCATCTACCATACCACCGATAGGTAAGCCATCTACCACACCACCGAGCCACATCTCCAGCTTGAATTTCATTCTTTCTGGTACTATTATAAATGGAATTTTCAAATCCTTTTTGGACTGTTCATTATCAGTCTATAGAAACCACTGTTGTTTTATATATATATGTTTACTTCCTGGCTTGGGGGTGGGGCTTCTCAGCATCAGCATTTTCTGTGAGATTTTATAATCTACAAAGAAATAGTTTTACTCTCTTTCCAGTTTGGATGCTTTAAATGTTCTTTTTATTCTTGTCTAATATCTTTGGCTAGAGCTTCACTGCTGTGTTGAGAGAAATGGTCTGAGCGAGCGCCCTGGCTTTGCACCTGATACCAATGGAAAACCTGAGTGTCTCATTGTTGAGGGTGACGGCAGCTGTGGGCATACAGGCACTTCTGATGATCCTAACCCTCCTCCAGCTGCTGCCCCAGGCCTTGGGTGGTGCACTCTATGCTGCCATCTGTCTTTTCTCTCAGGTCACGTTGCTGTGTTCAGTGATGTGGGATTCCCCTCTGTATGCTGTGATTACCACTAATGAATAAAGAAACTGCCTTGGCCTGATGAGAGGGCAGAACTTAGGTAGGCCGGGGGAGGGGAGGAACTAAGCTGAATGCTGAGAGAAAGGAGGCAGAGTCAGGGAGAAGCCATGTAGCCCCACTGGAGATGGACAGAAATTTACCCGGTAAGCCACTGCCATTTGGTGATACACAGATTAATGGAGATGGGTTAAATTAAGATGTAAGATTTAGCCAATAAGAAGATAGAGCTAAGGGGCCAAGCAGTGATTTAATTTTTTTTTTTGTTGTTTTTTGAGACAGGGTTTCTCTGTGGCTTTGGAGCCTGTCCTGGAACTAGCTCTTGTAGACCAGGCTGGTCTCTAACTCACAGAGATCCACCTGCCTCTGCCTCCCGAGCGCTGGGATTAAAGGCATGCACCACCACTGCCCAGCTGCAGTGATTTAATTACTACAGTTTCTGTGTGATTATTTCGGGGCTAAGTGGCTGGGAACCAGCAAGCAGCCTTCCTATTACAACAGTTCAGTATTTTCAGAGTCGACGGTGGAAAGAGAGAGTAGGACGTTGTTATAGTCCCCTGACATGCAATGATGTCACAGAAGAGCATATAGCCTTATGAGCAAAGTGTACTTTCCTCTCGCACAGCAGTGCTGGGGCCACTGGGAACATGGTCGCTCTCTTCAAGGCTGCCTCTCAGGAACAGAGCTGGTGGAACCTGCCACTCCCTCCTTCCATGATGACCTCTCTCTCTCTCTCTCTCTCTCTCTCTCTCTCTCTCTCTCTCTCTCTCTCTCTTAATGTATTGTCTTGGCCGATTCAAACTTTTAGTTACTTTTCAGAGTTCTGATAAGATTTTTCCTGACATTCTCTGCTCATTTTCCAATATTCTTCTAAGACGGGCGATCACATTCTTAGAACTCTGCTTCAGGTTTCCCTTCAGAGAAGCCATATCAGGTATGAGACAGTGCATCTGCACTTAGCATGCATAATGTCGTATACTAAGAAATAGTTCGGTATTTGCTGAATTTAGTTCTTAAGAACTTTCTACCTTTTGTTTGATGACTAAGAGGGTGAGCATCTTTCTGTGGTGCCCCCTTCAGTCATCCCTCCAGTAGAAGCTAATCTGCAAGAATGAACCATGAGCTGTTCCAAAGTTTCAGCTATTCCTCACAGTAACTCAAATAGGAAGGGCAGGTTTGATACAGTGGATGCTGCATCATGGTGAGACAGACGGTGGGAGATGAAGGAACTGTGGAAGGTGACGAATCAGACGTCTCCATGGCACCGTTCTCAGACGCCACTTCAGGTTTCCTTCCAGTAAGCCACACCAGTCAAAAGGCAGACTGGATCTCCATGGATCTGGAAAGGTTCCAAAGATGGAAGCATAGCAACTGACCTTGAAGGATGCCCAGGGTTCGGGTGCAGAATGTATGAGCAATTTGGACTTACGACTGCCCTGCAGTTCTTTCGGTTTTATTAGTTTTCCTCACACCGGAATAGTTTTCTGTGGAGATTTGAAAAGGTTGTCCAAGTCTGTGCCAGTTGGAATAACCCCGCCATCTGGCTGAGACACAAGCCTGAGTCACTAAAACCAGGTGACAACTATTGGGGAGCCAGAGCTGCTCTTGTGTGGCCATTATCAGCTGATGTTCTCTGGCCCTCACTGCGGTGTGATCTTGGTAGCCTGTCAATATGACTCTCAGTTAGTTGAGTGGGAATTTTAACATCACAGTTTTCCCCGGGAAGCATAGAGCAAACTCTGGGTGAAACAATCACATTTACAAGGCCCAAATAGACGTTTTGATTTAATGTCTGTCTCCAGTGCAGTAGCAGCTGTTGGCTGTAAAAACAAACCAACACCACATAAAATAATCCTTGAGCCAGGATAGAAGACTACATTCATATGCAATGTGATAACTGGCTGATAATAATCCAGTAAATGACTTAAGCATTTAAAGCTACATTAACAAACCAGCTTTGAACACTGATTATCTGTGCTACTTTGCCAGGAGCTTTGAAGAATACAGAACACAAAGGATACATTTTCCTTAAAGGAGCAAACATGTTATTAGCGACAAGATGTGATGACCCTATGACATACTGTCAGTGATGGCAATGTCACATACTGGAAGTTACTGGATGTTTTTCCACAGTCATCTGCATGGCTGCCCACTTTGTTAGGCAGAAAATGAGTCTTAGGTATCAAAAGAACTTGTCCAGGTGAGGGACAGAAGTATAACCCATTCTTCTTAAGGCCCAAATTAATATTTTAAACAAATTATGGAATGTAATACTACTTTTCTGTTCTACGAAAGGATGAAGAATTATTTTTCCTAAGCAAAATGAAGAAAAAGTGTCATCTATTTCAATCAGAACAGGACAGTATTAAGACCTCAGCTCAGTCACCCCACAGCTACTATGTATTGAGATGTCTACTATGTATTGAGACCCCCACGGTTACTTTGTATTGAGACCCCAATGGCAACTATACATTGAGACCTCCATGGCTGCTATGTACTGAGACCCCAATGGCTACTCTGTATTGAGACCCCTCCCACAGCTACTATGTATTGAGACCCCCACAACTATTATGCTTGGAGACTCCCCACAGCTATGTTTGAGTTATGTATTGTATGGGTTACTATTTGATGAGACCTGTAAAAGGCCAGGACATGACTGCGCTGTTCTGACTTCCACATCTCCCTGGGTTTGATGGCCATCTTTATCGTCCAAAGCTCAGAGGTGTTAAGATGTTATTTGAGGGCTATGGGTAAGAAGGAGTGGGCAGACCTGTATACAAGTCCAGGTAAATCCAAAGTCTCCATATGCTGGGGTGTGTCAGACATGGGCATCTGCCCACTGCTAAGATGGACACCACACGCAGCTATGCTGAGATGGACACCCTGCTAGGTTGTGTTCAGATGGACACCCTACACAGCTGGGCTGAGATGGACACCCTGCACAACTGGGCTCAAACAGACACCCTGCATAACTTGCCTGAGATGGACACCCTGCACAACTGGGCTCAGACGGACACCCTGCATAACTGGGCTCAGACGGACACCCTGTACAACTGTGCTGCGACAGACACCCTGCACAACTGGGTTGAGATGGACACCCTGCACAACTGGGCTGAGCTGAACTTGTCTGCTCCTCACCTATCACCTTTTCACTGGGCATGTGCACTATCATCAGTTTGTGGTGATCTGTGCCTGTGTGGATGACAATTGTCACACTGACAGGTGACAATGCCAATGTGATTTTGGAAGCAGGAATTAGGTCTTAAGCTGAGCCCTGGGATGTGGAAGAGTCCAGCATTCAGTTAATCATGGTCATGATCTTCAAGGCACTGAGCAGTGGGCATGTTGCCTGGGGGGTGCATATTGTAAGCACACATCTGGATCTGTCCTTCACTTAGAGATTTCACTACATTTCTTCTGGATGCTCTCCTTGAGGTTTTTAAACTTTTATTTGTATTTGAAAGACAGCTGTGTAAATTTAATTTATGTCGTAGGTTCAGACAAGAACACTTATCTCTTTTCTGGTTTCATTTTTTCTTTAAAAATAAGAATAATTGAACTTTCTCTGTTGTTAGAACATGATAGGGTGTTTCTCAAAAATACTCCACTTCCTGAAGAGTTCTGCTCTCTTTTGGAGGCATGTGGGCTGCTGTTCTGTAAGGAACTCCAGTAACTAGTTCTGCCCTGAGTGGAAGCCAGTGAGTCCTGACTCCCCTGCAAAAACTCCAGGGTCTAAGGCCCAAGGTCTTCATTATCATTCCCTCACTGCCTTCCCTGCACTCCTGGTCACATACACCTGAGTCCCTGCTGAGTGGCTCCAGGAATGCTGCCACCTGAAGCCTACACCGTTCCTTCAGATGGAGCTCTGAGATTGTTAGTTCCCTTTTGAAGATGCAGGGCCAGCTAGAGTTGTCACTTTCCTGTGGCTTCAGATGCAATTCATGAATATTAAAATGGCCTCTACGCCAGAGAACACAAAGAAGAACTAAAATGCTCCTCCAACTGTGTGTGCTGCCAACCTGCCCAGTCTGCAGGAGGCTGAGGACAGAGCTGTCTTCTGCTTCTGTTTCTTTCTCTGACCACGGGGAAATAGTCTGCTCTTTGTCTTTCCTCCAAGAAGTATTACACCTCGTTTACTGGGATGAGGACCTCATCTTACGAGCAGGACATGGAGTTCCAGTGGGAAGACAGCACGCCTCGACTCACTCAGAGTGCTGGATGGAATCTCTCCATCATCTATGCCACCCCTCAGCGGGTCATGAAAAGGCCAGTGAGACCAGATGTAGGACTTACATCGCTCACACTGCTAGAGCATCCACCTCCCAAGGTGGGCATTGAGTCCCAGGAGGAGCTGTGTTCTAAGAAAACAGTTGAGGAAATAGGGGCGGTTTCTGCCTTCCAAGGGTAATTTGTCTACGTCAAGAGCAAGAACTGGAGAGGACAGCACCATTTTGTGCATATCATGGATATGAGCATAAGGCAGGAACCATCTGCTGAGCAGACTGCAGGGACTTCTCAGTAGGTGGTCAGGAAGAAAGATTCACTTCCGCGGGAAAGACCGGACATGCTCCCAGGAGGTAGAGCATCCTGCGGTAGAGGTCAAGTCTCTGCAGTGCTACGCATCTGTGAGAGACACATACTTGCCTTAGAGGATCTGCAGCCTTGAAGATGATGAAGGAGGTCTTGGTTAAGAGTGGAGATGGCCTCATCAGCGTTTTCCGAGTTCAGTGAGATGGAATACCACTATTGGTTATTCAGCCTTCGTGAACATACAAAACTACACATACAAAACTACTTTCCACTCAAGGGTAGCGGTCCTCACCACCAGACAACAAAGAGAGGAAGGGGCTTGGCAAGCTGCTGAGGTTGTTGCATTGACTGAAGAGTCCGAATTCAAGTCATACCCCAAGTTCAGGGGCCGCTTTGCTGGACAGTGGTTTAAGAACCAGTTTGTGAAGAGATCAGAGAAACCTGTGCTGGGGTGCAGGTCTGGGTCATTATTTTATAAGCTGGAGTACTGGGCCAGTGTGGGCTGCTTACTGTCTTCTCCCATTTCTAGGGGCCTCTCTTGCTCATGGTGCAGTCCTAAAACAGAAAAGTACTCAGAAGGCACCAGCTAATATCTGTCCCAAATCCTACTAACCTAGACGCCCCAGTCCCCAAGAAGTTAAACACTGGATAAGCCAGCAGAGGCATCTCAAAGTGGGATTCTGTTTTCTTACAAAAGTTCATTCCTTATCTGGGGTTCTTTGGTTTCTGTGGCATCTTGACAGTATAGCAGGCACAATCTACTACATTCTGTCACTCAACAGCAACAGGAGACATGTGCCCTATCTGGCTGTCGGAAGTGCAGATCTTCGAAACATGGCTCTGTGTTTATTTCACACTCGGCAGTGACACGCTGGGTTTAAAGGCATGTATTCTGCCTCTGACAGGTGCCTGGAGGTGACACTGGGTGGGAGCTTGCAGCTCTGAAAATCCAACCTAAGGTCTCTTTCCACACCTGTAACTGTAAGCACGCCAAGAAGTCTACCCAGGGCCCAGCTCACTTATGGATTCAGGAAGGGGTGCTTTAAAAGTCCCTCCCAGCACCTCCAATGTAACTGCAGTTGGTATGGAGCAGAATTAGATTAAATGTGACCACAGATAGATAAGAATAGTGACCTTGGGGGAGAAAAAGCCCCACCCCAAACCCCACTCTTTTGGCTACTGTGCACACAGCTAGTAGGTGGTCAGGAACCAGGCCTTGCCAGAATGCAATCCTCTCTCAGTCCATTCCCCTCCCCCATCTCTGTCTTCTCTCCAGACCTATGAGAACCGTGTCTATGTTGCCATAGCCACCCAGTCTGGGCTGTTTGTGATAAGAGTCCCAGCAGAATAAGGAGGCTAGCTGAGCTGCCTCTGGAATTTTACTCACGACAGCAAAGTTGCTCGGGACCAGCTTCTGACCTAATTTAGCATGGGGTCCAGTGGGGGCCCAGATGGGCACCGTCCCCATGCCAGTTTGGCTTTATACAGTACTTTTCTTCAGAGAGCTCCCAGCACTCTCTGAAATACAATGTAGAAACGCCAGGGAGGGACAGCCTGCTTACTTCTAATTTGTAACGAGCGTCAGGATGCAGGCTCTTAAGGTAAATATCCTAGTGTGAACTCATGTGTGATTCACCACGCCTGAGATTCAGATGTTTTCCACACAAGTAGGGCCAATGATGGAATATTTTGCCACATGCTTTCAAGTTCCACTCCATAGCTTCGTGCCTCTATGACTATCATGTTTGTTTTAAACACCCTTGTAATTTCACAGAACTCTGGGTAAAAGCTCAATGCAGAAGAGCAAAGAGCCCATCTTCGCTCTATCATCACCTGTACCAGCTCACAAGGGACCAGATGGAGAGTCCTTTGCACCTGTGAGTTTCTGGGACAGCAGTGTCCCAGGTAACATTGGGAGTATGGTTTGCAAGTCATAGCAGCCATCAAAGATGACGGACCAGTATCATCCAATATGGTGGACACTCGCGGCCTCTCCAAGAACTGGGGCTGTGGGTGGGGAAACTGAATTTAATTCTATTTCTCTGTACCATTTCTACATGTAACTACCAGAATATGAAAAACTGCCTATGAATGCATGTCATTTCTCCATGAACAGCAAAGCTAACAGACAGAAATGTCCTCCAATACACTCTGCTTCTCTGGTCTCCCTGGAGTCAACCGTGCCTAGAGTTGGACCTTAGTCAGCAACCCCAGGGACTCTCACCCTCACTCTTCCTGTTCATTCCTAGCAGCATATGCTCACCTGGTAGCCCCTACCACTCCTCCAAAGACCACCTCTCACCTAGGAGCTTCCACAGTTCCAGACTGTCCTGGGGGTGGGAAGAGAGGACATCATTTGAAATTTTTATAGAGATCTTTGGTCCCCTGGATAGTGTTCTGATGTAATCCAAACCATCTTGTATATTATACATCTGAAGGGATTATGGAGTGATTCACAGCAGGGGCCATCACCTAACTGTCCCCTTGTTCCTCCGTGTACACCCTCTCACACTCCACCAGTATGCTGTCCCCTCCTGGTGTGAGGGTCACCTGAGGCTCAACTCCTCCTTGGGTCTTTAATGCCTCCTTAGGGCAAGGCCTCCCTATGTCTCCACTGCAGCTCAAGACACTGTGTTATGAAGAACTCCTGCCTGTTAGAGAATGCAGCTGGGTGGAGAATGGCAGGAGGGAGGAGAGAAGAGTCGGGTACATGAGGGCATTCATAAAGGAAGCCATGAACCACGGCAAAGGTGAATGAGCAAGCAATTCCGGCATATGGGCCTCAAGGCTTTCGACTGCATTGCCTCTGCTTCATCATTTACAAAGAAGCTGACATAAAATTGTCCCCAAGGACCTTCATTAGCAATGACTCTCTGCCCTCATAGCCTTGGTGCTTGCCAAATTCTCCCTATGTGAAGAGTGTGAGGTAAGGTTTTCAATAGGGCTTAGCTTTAGAAGAATAGCCAACAACTCAGACCATCTTCATCCTCAATGCACAGGGGAGAGGTGTGTTTCCCTAAAGTCTGTCTGTTGCAAGTGTTAAAACTTGCCTGTGGATATAAACTAGCAATTTTTTTCAATAGGCACTTGCAGTGGATGCCTGGCTATTTTAACACGCGCTAATCTGATTTTCAGACTTTCCTCGTATAGCACCCTTATGGAAGTACCCGTCTTTCCTCGAGTTCATGAGGTCACCCATAGATGAGAGTCATCATACAGAGGATGGGGCAGAGTGTGTGACCCTTCTCAACAATCCACACGGTCTCAGTGCTCTGTCTTTATACAGGACCCTACACTCTGCTGGAGATAATTCGCCCAGAGCTATGGTGGCACTGGTCACACACTCGTGGGATCACGTGTCCCAGCCCTGTGGCACAGGAACCCCTCTCATTCACCATACTGGCCCCATGCAGGGCTGAACTGGAGAAATACACCTGACTGTGCCCAGGAAAGAGGACCAGGATCTCTTTCTTTTCCAGTTTCCTTTTAAGGCCGAGAGGGAAGGCTCCATTTTTCTCCTCATAGGATCCATCAAGATTCAGAATTCAGAAGACTTTATATATACTGTAAAACTAGCTTTTCTACTGCTCCAAGAAAACACACATCATCCATGCAGAATCTCAAGGGGAACTGCACAGAAACCCACTCTCCAGACAGGCTGTGGCAGGTCAGCGGAGACAAGCCCACTGCTCTCCTTCCGGATGACGGTCCTGAACGGAGCTGAGACCCACCAAACAGCCTTGACTCTTACCAAAAACCGTACTCTGGGAAGTTGCAAAGTGCAAGCAATTAAAATTCCATATGTGATTAAAGGCTCTGTGAAAATCTCCCCCATGCTCATGTAATTTATCTATGGGGTTCTAATTGAGGGTCTCGGGAGAACCTAAGACAGCTTTAATGCTACAAGGGTGATACAGAAAGTTCCCCACAAAATGACCACCATAAAAGGAAACACAGAGTCCATAGCAGCCACTCAGACATGACCCACCACAGAGCATTCTGTTACCCGGGAGCAGAGACCAGCTTCTCTTCAGTCCTACTCTGTGGAATGTCACACCATGGCCACTTACACACTCGGAAACAGGCCATTCTGACATTCGCCTGAACCACTGTCAAATATCTGAGGAACTTGAGATAAAATTATACTATAGGCTTCCATGCAGCATTGCTAACAAGTATGAAAAGGAAGGAATGGGCTAGACAAAAGGGGCATAAGGCATTGGTGGCCTGTAGTGAGACAGCTCTCCCCTGTGTGAGCAGACTGGCCCAGAGCTCTCTGTTTGGAAGTGGCACGGGGTCTGGAGAACACTGTCACACTCAGGAGAAGGAGTTCAACTTCAATATCCACTTGCAAAAGCTGAGGTCATAAAATCTAACTCTCTAGTTAGGGATTCTGGAGCCCACCAGTCTCCCAGCTTTAAAGACAAAGAAATATGTCATCCTGGACAGCAACCTCTAAAGGTCACTCCATGGGACAAGGCCACCTCCCTGTCAAGATGCACCCTTGTTCCCAGAGGAAGTGGCAGTAAACAGGTTGCCTTCTTGTAGGCAGACTGTCCCATGGCCAGCTTCTGGGACTACTTCTCATGTGCACAAGTCTTTACTTTAAAGAACAGAGATGCCCTGGGAGAGGCACTGTGAGAGTGGAGTAATAGGTGCACACTGTAAACACAATGCCGCTGTGCATGCCTGGGACCGTAAATTTTATGCAAGACATATGTTTCCTTAATGAAAACGCAATGCCATTCTTGCAGACATTTCCTCCCCGGAGCCTGTGTGGCACTAGCTCCATGCTACCCAAGCCTGAGTGCAAACTTGGATGCAGAGCACCAAGGACTCAAACCGCATAGTCTCTTAAATACAAAACGTTCAGTGTCTAAAATCACTCCAGAAAGCACAGAGAAGTGTTAGGGCCCTGACCCCACTGCCAACCTTTGCCTGTCTCCTCTCTTCCCTGTGGGCCTCTGTCTGGAGCAGCCACCATCTAGTGACCTCTCTTCCCAAACTCTGAGCCCTGTGGATTGCCTGTGTGGTTACCACTCTGCGCCCCGGTAGCAATCAAATGCTATTAAGTTACGTAACAATGGTTGGCTGTCTGAGGTTAGGAGCACAGTTCTGCCAGGGAGATGTCTGGAATTAAAGCTCTTGCCTCCTTTGTGATGGCAGGTATGATCAGACCCACTCCTCATCCACCAGCTGCGGGGGGCCATAAGCAGGACACAGAGGAACTGAACGAGTGCCTAGCTATCTGGGGACTCAGAGGACATCTTTCTTTTTCTCCACTTCTCAGCCTTGCCACACTCATGATTAGTCAGTCTTTACAGGGAAATACTAACTGTATGGGTCACACAGGACAGCAAGCCTGGCACTGTCTACCTTGACCTTGTTTTCCAAAAGGAACAGGTTCCTGACACTAACTTTGTCCCTGTTGTACCACAATGAACTCAGAAGAGCTGGTAGCTCTAGTAATTCTAGACCCTTAGCCCTTTTAACCAGTCACCCCACCCCACCATCCGACAGCTTCTCCACTGTTTGGTTATTTCTTAACTACCACAGGTCATCAAGAAATTAGATATAACCATCACAACCCGTTCAAGTGTTTCAGGGGAGATTTCCTAAGTTCTGTTTGCAGCTGAAACCATGAGCAGATTGAACTTTCCTTTTCTCACCTTCCTGCCAGATGATACTATCACCCCAATTTCACCAGGAGGCTCCACTCCACTAGGTGGTAGGACCTGGTACCCCAGGGCTCTTCTATAAAGATGCTGCATCCTTATAGGAGTTGTGCAAACAGGGTTGATACAGCCTGAGTAAGCAGGTGTCCCAGGGGCACACCAGGCATAGGTAAAGGCATGTGGAGGGACCCTTATATCCGCAACTGTGAAGCTTCTCGGCTCCGCATACATGGACACCACCAATACACCATACAGAAGCCTGGAAATGAAGAGGGTGGTCTTGCCGTACGAAAAGGCCTAAGAGTACCAGCCACACAGCTGCTGATCTCAGAGCCAACATGTAAATGCTGACTTTCAAACTAAAAGTCATTCTCTATGAAGTGTGCCTTACAGTATGTATGCAAAATTATACACAGTTTTTATTTCCTCTGATTTGTGGGTTATATAAAAGATTATTTCCATGACCAGTAACTACAAAACTCACTGGCCCCAGTCCTCAGATGCTTTGCCTAATGGTGGCACCTAAGGTCCAAGGACACGTAAACCCAGAGACGCATTTCTTGCAGGTGGAGAGGGGTCAGGGCTTGGCCCAGTGCCTGTGCAATGCACCTGGCACCAGGCAGCCCCCTGCATCAATGCAGGAAAGCAAAGACTCAAGGGAACTTTATCTTAAACTCAGCAACTCTAATGAAGAGATGATTAGAATCTTCCAAGTCCCTTGCTTCATGTTAGAAAACTTCACACAGGTTTCTACAAAGGAAGATAACAGACAACAGGACTAATTTGTAGATTAAGGAGCAGTGAACATCTTACCATATTTATTCTCCTACAATTAAGAGAACCACACAAGTGTGACAAAGTGTGGATGCCTGCAGACGCACACACACACATACACACACACAGCAAAACATAACCAAATATAATGATTTACACTGCGTTTTTAATGTGTGTGTGCATGTGTGTACATATGTATGTAAGTGTGTGCATGTGTGGGTCAGGGGTTCATGTCAGATATCTTTCTTAACTATTCTTCACGGTATCTTTGAGACGGTCTCTAGCTGAACTCAGAGTGTGCTGATTTGGATAGACTAGCTGACCCATCAAGTCCCTGGCATCTCTCCAAACTTCTACTTCCTTAGTGCTGGGATTACAAGGTCTCTACAGTGCATGCTGCGGTCCAGCTTTTAAGAGAGTCCTGGGGTCAAAACTTGGGTCCTCATGTTTCGCATGACAAGCACTTCACTGGACCGTCTCCCCAGCCCCCACGCTTTGTTCCTTCCAAACGTGATATGCGAAGGTGGATTGCTTGTCTCAAACCTCTGTTGGTAAATTCAGAGTCCCCAGCCCCTGCCCCATGGCAGAGTATCTGACTTTCTCATAGACTCAAGATAGTTTTCTTTTTCTTTTCCTGGAACAAAGCTAGCAAATAGAGACAGTGTTCAATATTGTCTAAAGAGCTCTGTAGTCGAGTAAAAATGTTTGAGTGGGTCAGCAGAATCTCCTGTCAGGTGCACTTTATTGCTCTCACAGCGTCACTGCACCACAGAACGAGCTTTACGTCACCCGTGGAACATCTCCTATTTAAAGGCATGCTCCTTTCAGATGGCTTCCGTGATTAACCCACGTGCGCGAAACTGCCGCCACTCCTTAGAGTCCTTGCTGAGGTATTACTTGAACTACTTGGGAGTAAAAGAATCACACGACATTTAAAAAGGAATGTTCTGGCTGCTTTCATGACTAAATTACGGTGGCCCACTTCTGGGGTGGCTATCAGAGTGTTTCACTGTGAGTCTGTCACCTATGTGAACTCATTGGATGCTGGTCCCACTGAGAAGGAAACCCACATCAGCTATGAGCACAATGGGATGCTAATGTCAATCCCTGTTGCTACTTTTGTCCTTGATCGAATTACATATAAAATCTGGTAGAATTGACACTAGATGTTGCCTGTTAGAGAGCTCAAGCATATTAAATGGTGCAAAGTATCACAGGCAGGGAAGTAGAAAAAGAAGTGATTGAACAGAAGCCCGGCCATACACAAGTTTCTGAGCCTGGGGAACCTGGTTAACCATAATAATGATGATGATGATGATGATAATGATGATGATAAGAAGAAGAGGAGGAAGAAGAAGAGAAAGAGGAGGAGGAAGAGGAGGAAGTGGAAGAGGAAGAAAGAAGAAGAGGAGGAAGAGAAGAAGAAAATCATGAAGGTCAAGAATAAAAAAAGCACAGAAAAGAAATGTACTTAGCATTTCATTGATGAACAGGGTAGGGTAGCAGAAGAAACTTGGAGATGGATGAGTTGACCCGTGTTTGATTGCATGGAATGCACAGGGTTCTCTTTTTCTTGGAGAAAATCTTACTTGCATGTGCTGATTTCAGAGCTGGCAGCATGCTTATCGGACATACATGCTCTGTCTTCTTTTCACAGTGAGCCCTGATTATACTGATAGTTTCGTTTTTTCCCTTTGTGTGACAGGGTCTCTCCTAGCCCATGCTGGCCTCTCCAGGGGACGGATGACAGGTGTGTGCCACCACATCCAGCAGATGATAGCATCTTAATGGTTTTTTTTTTCTGAAGCAATTTAGCAAGTCTCTGGTGGAGCCACAAGCCTACAGTGCATTTAAAGAGCAACCAATATCAATGGCAAGCCCCTTCATTAAGTCTCACGGATGAGAGCTGTGGATTCAAAATGCTCCGGTGTATCCTTCCATGACAGTCATAGGGTCTTCTCCCATCATCAGAAAAGTCACACGCTTGTCGCAGCAAATTTAAAACTTAAGAAACCTAGAGCTGTATTTCAAAAGACAACTTCTCTCAATCGCTGTGCTTTATGGACAATGGTTCCATGCTACTTAAAAACAAATGTGCACTGTGGCATTTCATGAACTTTCAGGAATGTCACAAAAGATAGCATTTAAAGGCCATGTGTGATTTTAACACACGGTGATCATGACTGATCAGGTATTTCCTTTCTATCAGCTCCTGGGTTGGCTGTAACCATCGGTTTTGATAGGCGTCACCAGAGTGAACACACTGGTACTCAAGTTCTTCTGAGCACTCCTTTAGTCATGTGGCCAAAGGACTGTGAATGTTTTCAAGATCCATCTTAGGTGACAGCCTTCTCTGAAGGAATACCGAGTGATTGGTGGCAGTTTCATTAGGGCTATCGCAATTTTTTAAATGTGAGACAGATGGCAGGGGCCTCAGGTCTGTGAGTGGTAGAGCTGCACTTGCTTGAGATGCATGAAGCCCCCGGAGGCTCAGCAGGGCAAGTGCCACTATAAAGGCCTGAGTGAGGATCCCCTCAGCCACATCAAGCAAACAAACAAAGATGCAAAAGCACCAGGTGTGAGAGCCTAGGCTCTTTCTCTCAGTGCTACCAGCAGGGAGGGAACATAAAGACTGAGATATCTGGCTCTCGCTGACCACCAGGCCAGCTAAGTGCATGAGCTTTACATTCAGGGAGAGACACCACCGGCTCAAAATAAAGGTGGGGAGCCATCGAAGAAGGCACCCAGTGTTGACCTCTGACCTCCAAGGCACCCAGGTATCCATGGGCACGCATGGACACATGTACACAACCATGCTAACAAGCATAAACACTACACATACGTGCCACATACACAAGAAAATCTTTAAAAAATTGAAACACAGCAAATGGATCAGCATGGCCAAAGTGACCGTTTCCCACCATGAAAAGGATTATCCTTTTGGAGCATCAAGGATAAAGAGGACACATCTTTATTATAAAACAACTAGAATTAAATGCATAAAAGCCAATAATGCCCACAGACATGCACCTTTTCCTTTGTAAACACAGGAGGTCTAGAAGTGGATGGGGGAGACAGGAGAGAGTAGATCCTGTGTACTGGGTGGGGACCACATGTGTTCACTATGGTGTTTCAAAGTACATGCCCACATTAAGCAGCGGTGATCAGTCAGCACGTGATGCCTTCATACGGTTGGTTCTAAAGCTCCCCCTGGGGCAGATTAAAGACAAGTGTGACAGGTCAGAGTCCTCGAGGAATGTCATTAGGGGACAGGCCTTTCTCTGCCTGACAGGACTTCATGTGGATGGCACGTTCCACTCTAGTGAGCTCTTACCACAGCCTTTTCTGTGAACATTTTGTTCGTTAGCTTGCTTTTAACACCTGCCAAGTGCTGGTAAGCTCGTTTGTCGGTTCAGAGAACCCTGCTTCAAAAAAATGTCTCTATCTGAAGCAGGCCTCAGGCAGACTGTGCCTAGGCAAGAAAGGCTTAGAATCTAGACACTTGAATACTTATAGATCATAAATTTTAGGCTACTAGAATACCTAAAGAGCAAGGGGCCCTACCAATGTCATGGTAACAAGAAAACCTTTGCCTGAAAAGAGGGGCCAGAGCTCTCTACATCACATCTTCATCTTTCTCAGAACTAATGGGTGCATGGCTAAGAAACCGATCTTTATGTCTGTAGGAATATGTACCCAAAGTACCAACTGAACAAAAATCCATCTCTCTCTCTCTTTCTCTCTCTCTCTCTCTCTCTCTCTCTCTCTCTCTCTCTCTCTCTCTCACACACACACACACACACACACACGGACTGAATACTTATTGTGGGAGGAGAATCGGATACCTATAATTTCTTTGGAGCCCAGGACATCCTTAGTGCTGAAGACTTTCTATCCCAGCTACACCTAGAAGACTAGAGAGTTCATTTCATGTCCAGAGATTCCAATTTATGGCCATCTGACTCCAGATCTCAGTTCCCCACAGTTTCTGATACAAACCCAAAATACTGCTTCTCCCAGAAAACTGTGACCCTAGATACAGACCCACTGTGGCTGTAGGTTTAGATAGGAAGATGTCTTGCTTCCCACTTAAGAATCATTGCCAGTCAACAGCCTCCCAGCTGGACTCTGAGCTAAGGTCCAGCCCATCACCTCCTGCCTTACCAGCTGCAGGACCACATCAAGTTACCTCACTGTCCTCCACATGCACAATCCACGCACTTGATCATGTCATGCCCCTGTCCAGGGAAGAAGTGCCATTCTCCATGGGACAGAACCCCATTGTCACCAGACACATTGAACACCACTCCTAAGAAGGCTCCTTTTCAACTGAGTTCCCAAATTCCCTCTTCTTTAAAATACTCCCAAAGTATGATGACCTACTCAAAGCCTATTCCTTTTGTTACATACTTGCCTGATTAAATACCTAGATCAGTATGCACTTTCCTGACACAGAGAAAACCAACTGCTGTTCATTTGCCAAGTGGAGATAAATAGGTAGGCATCATGATGCAATCCAGGTTTTTTCCCCCTCTTAGTAAAATATTCATAGGCCACCATTAATCTCAAGGAAATACATGGGAAGAAGCTAGGGGTGTAGCCAGATTGTAAAGCAAATGCATAGCTAATCTGAATCATCAGTCACAGGAATTATTGAGATGCCATCAAGAAAATTAGAGAAAGGAGAAGCCAAGCTCTATCTAGTCCAGCCTAACCCAGCTCCGGAGCAGGCATCGAGGGAATGGGAGGAATTGTGAGTCCCTTGAAGCCACATGTGGGTACCAGAGTGAGGTCAATGAGGACTCCTGGAGCAGGAGGATGCAGAAGTCCTCAGTGCATCCCTCATCAGCACACTCTGCACTCCCCACAGCTGAGGCTACCCATCCCTGTGACCTTTCCACGCATGCCATGGGCTAGACAGCTGCAAGCATTGTGTTCTGTGGGGGTACCAGCCTGCAAATGTGCACAGACCCAGGGATTTGCTCATGACTGTCAGAGGGTGTCAAGGTGACAAGTGGCCTCTCGGATGAGGAAGATACTCTTTTGTCAGGGGACTTGCTCTAAAGATCATCTGCCTCCGGCTAACGAAGCGAGGGACCATGAATCTTGTTGCTTAGAGGAAATGAATCTCAGGGCAAGCTCCTGAGCCTATAGGTAAGGATAGAGCCTTGCCACAGGTGGGGCTCGGTCAGCCCAGGCCCCTGACTCTCAGAAGCCACAGGACACCTCTGCGTTTGTGGTGGGTTATCAAGCAGGAGCAGTCAGCCAACACAGCCAGAAGTCTCATTCCCCTCTGCGACTTGTTCTTTGTACACTAATTAAGGTGATGATCCCTCTCTTGCAGCATAGTTTTAGACATGTCTAACATGCTTTGTTCTTGATATAATCAATTATGATGGCCAGTATTGATGTCCTCATATTAGCATAAAGTATAAAACAGAGCCTCATTTACAGTGAGCAATTGCTAACTAGGTGGAAGAACTGGAGTTGGAAAAAAATTCTGAAACAGAGTCAATAAGCAAACAAATACTAAGATCAAAACGACCAAAGCAGTGTACCAGCTGTCTTCCAAAAGGCTTTTGAGGTTGGGAATGCCCCAGTTAACATGGCTGAACAATGACTGTGAGTCCGCAGGGAGACATCTCAATTATCTGCAATTTTGCCTGCTTCAGTCAGAAAAAGACTGTGTTGTTCTTGTTTTGCAAATTTTTGCGGTTAAAATTCTTTCTCAGGTGAATCAAGTTCATGTCCCTCAGGTAATCCTCGTTTCCCATCTGGTTTGAACTAGAAGATATTTCCTATGAATAAGCCCAGCTCAGGGGTTGTCACTGTGAAGCACTTAGGTGCATAGTCCTTATCCAACTACCAGACTGGACAGCCGTTAGCCAGCCAGCCAGTCTTCTCCCCTGGATAGGCCATCAGATGAAGAAGGGCATCTGAGCAGCTCTGGGTTCTTGTTGTCTAGGGAATCTTCTTTGGGATGTCCATCAAATACTGCAGGCATGTATTCAAGACAAAAAAGCCAATGGCCAAACCACAGAGCTCAGATGAAGGTGTTTCTCTAAATACAACCAGCTACACAGAGAGCTCTTTTTTCCCCCCTATAAATCCTTGACTAGTCTAAGGATATATATACCACTCGTACTAAAACCAGAATTTTATTAAACATGGCTTTTAAAGAATCAAGTCATTCACATACCAGGAAGCAAATAAAATGGTAAGAGGGTGTTTGTGTTTCACTTGTTGTTAGCATAAGGATCTAGTAGTATTGGAATCCATTTGTTCTCTCTGCCAATCATTCCTTCAGCTGGCAGTAAGAAAAGTAATTGAGTATTGATCATGTTCACAATTATGCAAATGACATGAGAGCCAAGCCCCAAAGGCTGGGGTCTCCTCAGAGACAAAGGTCATGCTGCAGTTTGGCTCACTGAATCACTGGAAGGGACCACAGGCAGCATACACATTTCCTCATTCACTTCTATGTGCAAAGGAATTGAGGCCAAAGGAACCTATCCACTGCTCTCCAACTCTGCAGCTGTAAAAGGAAAATGACTCCCTCACTCCTGACTTCCATGTCCGTGTGGGGCCTGAGAATAGATTGCACTATGGATTCAGATCTGTGAAGTCTGGAAGAGACATCTGCTTGGGTAGGTGGGGAAAGCGGAGAACACGCCTTCTGCATGTCAGAACTGGAGAAAACAGTAAGAGATTATTATCGACTCGAGGAGACAGAGCACACACTCTGTTCTTTAGGGATTTTGTTGCATTTCCTTATGCTGCCTATTTCCTTCTTATCGTCAACCATGAATCAGGCTTAGTTAACTGAGCTTTGAGAGCCCGGCTCTCAGAACATTCCAAAATGTTTTCTTCTTCTCCAGACATATCTCCTAAACTGCTCTCAAGGAACATTTGCTCCATCACTTGGAGAAGTCAACTTCAGAGGTAGATGAGATCGTTGCTTATTGGCCTGAGCTACACCACAGACCTGGCTCTGTCTGCACACACATAATTTATAGGACTGGTTATTATATAGAACCAGGACTCAGCTAGGAATTATCTATTTTATAATCATTTCTGTAATCTATCTGACTGCTGGGAAAATTACTATCTCCTTTTGACTCTATAAAGCAATCAAATACTCAAATTCCTTAGTATGTGTATAGGTTTTTTAAAATTAATTTATTTTATGTGCATGGGTATATTGTCTGCATACATGTCTGTGCGCTATGTGTGTGCTTCGTGCCTGTGGAGGCCAGAAGACTGAGACAGATCCTCTGAAGTTATAGCCAGTGTGAACTCACCATGCAGGTGCCAGGAATAGAAGCCAGGTCCTCTGGAAGAGCAACCAGTGCTCTTAACCACTGAGTCATCTCTCCAGTCCTTTATTGTATTAATGTATGTATGTGCATATTTTATATATGTATATGCCTTCATTTATATATTCCACTTTAATTTCTAGATCCCTAACACTATTTTTAAATTTTTTGCTATACTAATTCAGATTTCACCAAGAAAGCTGTCAAGTTGGTTTTGAAATAATAATAATAAAGATCTCCAAAACACTTGGGAGAGGACCCATGTACATAGCTACATTGTTTTCCTGTCTAGGAAAGACATAGAGCATGATTCCTGAGCAGCAGACACTTATGGGAAAATCAACCATGTTTTGAATTAACTATATTTCTAAATCTCTATGATTTAGCCAGAGGAAACAGTCATGAATGAGCACAATGATAAAGCTATGAATATATTCATAAAGGTAAAATGTATATTAGCAAAAAATTAGAAGCAACTTATGTAGCCATTAAAAGGGGATTAATTCAATAGATCACAGTAGACTCTCACAGCTGGGCTACTGCATATCCGCTAGAAGCAATTTTCAGGAGTATCTTTCACGGGACGGGATAGCTCACAATTCCGCGGCAAGTGGGCAGTGTGGATCACAAGGGATGGCGTGTGATGAGACTTTGTAAAAAACACATCCATTCCTTGCTGAGACATTCCTAAAAACTCCACGATGCCAGGAACTATCTAGTGAGAACTGAATCATAGTCATTTTAATGAGGAAATGATAATGTTTCCTTCTAATATGAGACACACAGATCATGTTGACCAATGGAGAACCATGAATTAAGTAACAAACAAGTGTGTGTTTGTAATACACACTACCCTTAAAGACCCAACAAACCAAATGTAAGCGAGAGGATTATTCACTAAGATAGACTTGAGGAAGGGGATTGGGCAGGATGTGACACCATTCTTTTAAGAGAGTATTTCTCAATCTCCCCAAGGCTGTGACCTTTTAATACACTTCCTCATATTGTGGTGACACCCAACCATAAAACTGTTTTTGTTGCTACTTCATCACTGTAATTTTGCTACTGTTATGAATTGTAATATAAATATCTAACAGGCAGGATATTGGTTATACAAACCCTGTGGAAGGGTCATTCAACCCCCAAAGGGGATGCAACCCACTGTTTGAGAACCACTGCTTTAAAAGGTCAAGATGGACAGAAGGAACTACGGTCACAATGTTTGGAGCGCTGTGTCCTCATGCACTCACTTAAAATCACAGCAAGAGTTTTATTTCAAGGCAAAATAAACCATAAGCACATAGTGGTGATTTGAAAGGAAATGTCCCCCAAAGGGAGTGGCACTAATGAGAGGTGCAGCCTCGTTGGAGTAGGTGTGGTCTCGTTGGAGAAGGTCTGTCACTGTGCAAGCAGGCTTTGAGGTCTCATAATATGCTCAAGTCATGCCCAGGGAGTCAGTCTACTTCCTGTTACCTGCAAGATGTAGGACTCTCAGCTACTTCTCCAGCACCATGTCTGCCTAGATGCTGCCTTGATGATAATGGACTGACCCTCTGAACTGTAAGCCACCCCGATTAAATGGTTTCCTTTATAAGAGTTGTCATGGTCATGGTGTCTCTTCAGAGCAATAGAAACCCTAACAAAGACACATACCTTTGTGCTCATAAAATATCAGGAAGAGATAACAAGAGGCCTCTGTCCTGAGACAGCCCCCTACAAAACAGGGCAGCTCTTCTCAATGGAAGCCCATGACTCCCATGTTCCATGTGATTATGTCTCATTGAAATCTGCTGTTCCCAGGGAGACCTCATGCTGTGGAGGGTCACTGTGCATAGTGCTTTGAATAAAAAAGTTAGATTTTTTTTAAAAGACATGTAATATTACAGGAGCCACCTGAGTGAGTGGATTAACAGGACTGTAGGGTAAGTCAGTCTGTAGACTATACCTGAGACTCAAAGGCTTGGTAACCAAGTGGATGTGTCTGTTTCCCTCACTTGCTGAGAGACACATGGGCTCCATCAAACCACCATGGCATACTCTAGCCCCCAGCCTTATTTGACTAAAGCACTCTCCTGCCCTGTGTGATCACCTGGTGCAAGACTCATGAGCATGGCTTGCTCCTCCCTCACCTCTGTCATACATGTCATTGCTCTGACCAGGGAGACGCATAAAAAACTTACAAGAGTAGAAATGAAGTGACCTTGGCATGGGTTCTGCCTGACAGAGGTTTGTGTATAAGTGTGTGCATATGTTTATGTGTTTATGTGTGTGTGCATGTGTGTTTGTGCTGTGTGTGTGTGTGCGTACACCCTTCATCAAGGAAGCTTCTCTTTGTAACAAATGGAGAGACCATTATAGAAAACTACAACCAATCAAAATGCAAAGTTGTGGAGCACAATCCCAATGGATACATTTACAAAACAGTCCTATACCTAAGGCTTAGAGAACATTGAGGAAGAGGGGGCAGAAAGACTGTAAGAGCCAGAGAATCAGGGAGCTTGCTATGAGATCATGTCTCCTAGCAATATCAGAAGCTACCACCCATAAAGCCTCACCAACAGGACTACCCAAACAGGAGCTGAACAATGAGAATACCATGGAAAAGTCCATGAGGCCTCAGCCCTACACAAAGAATTACAGGCAACCAAGGAATGCTGGGAGTGGGAGAGGTACTTTTCCCCAGGGACGAACACACCAATTGGTTTTTCAGTGCAAATGGTCAGACTTGAAAGCATACATACAAGTAACCTTCACTGGACTGAGCAGGTTATATTTCAGAATATTTCTGTCTATGTGCATACAGTGACAATTAATGAAAAAGAGGCCATGGATTTGAAGGAGAGTAGGCATATGGGACGGTTTGGAGGGAAGAAAAGGAAAGGAGAAATGTTATGATCTATTATAATCGTAAAAATAAAATAAAATAAAAAATCCTGAATAAAAAGAACCCCTTACCCTTTTCCCATACTATGTCTATTGTGTTGTTCAATAAATACACAGCAGAGCTTTTTGTTAAGGACAGAGACAGAAAGAAAGGCACAGACTCAGAGGCACAACAGACACACAGACACAACTCACAGGCAACAGAGATGGACAGATTAGATACACACACAACAGATTACAAACACACTAGTAACTACAGACCACAGACAGATGGCAAGCACAGAGATAAGTGGAGAATTCAAATTTGACCTCACTCTTGGTAAACTGAAAAAAAACTTCATACAGTATATTTTCATACATTTGTTTTTATATTTATATAATACATATCAACTATATATATATTATATATAATGCATTTCCTTTCTCCCAACTCCTCCCAGATCTTCCCCACCTCTCTATCCCCACCAATCTGCTGTTTTTTTCTCTCTCTCCATAGCCCTCCAAAAAAGGGACAAAACAAAGCATGAATAGTACAATAAGAAAAGAAAAAATAATAATACAAAAAATCAAAAGAAAGAAAGAAAAACAAGCAAATACAAAGTAGTCATTAAAAGGTCCCCATTTTGTTTTGGCTAATTACTCTGGCTTTGCAGACTGCTCTGGAGTGTGGTTGATTTACCCAGTGACATTCCATTGGAGAAAATTGACTTTTTCTTTCCCAGCAGGTATTAATTGCAGATGGCTTCTTAATTAGGGGTGGGACTCTGTGTCCACTTTCCATGTCTTTTGCTTGTTGTCACAGTCTCTGTGAGTTCTATGCTCCTAAGTCCTGCTGTGTCTCCTTGCAGTCATCCATCACCTGGCCTTTATAATCTTTCTGCCTCCCACTCTGCATAGACTTATTCTTACATCCTACATAGGTAGATGCACACATGTATCTGGGTGCATGATGTATAAAATCACTACAGTGCCTTTATATTTGGGGAAATCAGTTCCCTGTTTTAAATAATTTTTACTTTAAGTAAATTTAAGGTTTAAGGTATAAACATAAAATTGCATTAAATATTAATTTTAATGGAAATTTAATTTAAAACATAATTTAAGAATATAGAATTTGTAACATTCATAGCGGTAGAGACGCCTTGTTACTTTAGATTGACTGGTGATAACACTATTGGATTGAGTGAACTATTACCATAAGTGATTTTCCCACAAAGCTGTTATTTAAATTGATGAGACTTTCATAAAAGAAAAATGGATTGTGAGTGACTCAGGTTTTGAATTGAATTCAAAGTCATAAAGAACAGGCCATGGCTATATTCAAAAGTGTTGGCATCAGAGAATTTCATCTGAAGCTCTGGTCTGGGACTCACTCTGATGACACTACCTCCTTCTGAACAGAATTCCACCTCCCTGGCTCCCTGGCCTGGACGGCCTAGGTGAATTATCTCAGATTAACATGAGGTACATATCCCCTTCATTAAATGCAGCTAGCTCCAAGCTGGAGCGCCCACACTGGCTAGAGGATTAAATTCAAAGTCAGACCAGCTTGTGTATGCAGTAAACTTCAAGGGCCTGAGAAGAGCCAGGAGGCTTCCTGCAAAACCTGTGGGCTGCTTATGCAAAGTCCTCAGTGCAATACCCAAATGAGTGATGCTAGAACATTCTGCCTACTGGGCATACCTTCGTGTAGGAGGATTCCATAATCACACAACTGAGTATGGACTTAGTCCAGGTGTTGGGCCCCAGTAGCTGCTGGTGAGGCCTGCTCCCTGCTCCGTATGGCTCTCTTGAGTTCTACAAACCTTAGGCCCCTAAATTTCGTCACCATCCCAGGTCAATTCCTGGACCCTGGACCCTCTGCTTCTGTGCTAAGGAACTGTCTTAAAAACCAAAACAGCCTCCAGAGAGAGCTCTCTACATTCCATGGAGGTGTTTCTCAATGTATATTCGTTTGACTATAGGGATAAGCCTTAGATAATAATAGAGATGCCAATATCAATACCCAGGGTCAAGTATGTTTCAGCAGATGTGGTCTGATGTCCCTGACATATTAATACTGTGTAGTATTTCTTCTCAGCATTCCTTAATATATGATAGTAGCTAGTTTCTTAGAAGTTGATGAGACCACAGCCTCTAGTCCCTAAAGCTCATATAGATGATTGGAAGAGACCTACAAGCACTTTTTGGTGCTTGGGACAGAGCATCCCCAGCATCTGAAGAACCATCCACAAGCCGAGTTCCCAGAGTCTAGCTCTCGGCTGTGGCCCTCATGCAGTCTCCTATGCCCTGGTACTGGTGCAGGCCCCTCTTGCTACACCGGTACCCTGTGTTGCAACGCCTTCCCGTAGCCAGGGCTTTGCAGGGCTTCTCCCCACTGTCAGAGCAACTTGCTGCATCCTGGGCTCTATCACAAATATACGGGATATCACAGAACACACAATATGACCATGACTTTTCCCTGCCGGCTCTCTTGTTCTATAAAACCCTTGGCTGCTAGCATGGGCTCCAAGTGTCACAGGAGCTCTGTGTACACAGACCACATAAGCTAAGCCACTCTTTCAATAGTCCCAATTAAAAAACGCAACAGATGTGCTAACTGAAATTGCCAACTCAAACTCAATGTGCTGCACATTCTTCACAAAATGAGGATGCTGCCACAGCTTCTTAAATGTGACTGTAACTTCCCTTTTTAGTTAGTTTTTTGTCTCATAATACCTAAGAAACTACCCAGGATTTGACCATGAATTCACTCTCATTTTATTATTCAAATGTAAAACCAGCACAACCATTTTAAAGAGTAATAGGAGGCCAGCTTCCCATATACATCCCTGTTAGATCACTCAGCAGCCATTTTTAATCTGCATCAAAACTGCACTGAAGATTCTCAATAGAGATTTGGTTGACTGTAAGGACTCATCTTAAATTATATTCCAGAGTCCCTAACTAGACATTCTCAGAAACAACCAAGTAGAAATCACACTCTGCTCAGGGGTCTCTGGGCACTTGCTCAGAACAGCCGGCATCTATTGCCTGCCCTCTCTTCCGCTACCAGTACACCCTGCCACAGTGGAGCAGGGCAAAAATGGGGGCCAGCACCTTCCCTCTGGGGTCTCTGTACATGGAGATCCTCTGCTGTGCGTTCTAGCCACGGTTATGTCAAGACATAGGTTTGGATGGCACCTACTCTATGGGACTCTGTGGAGGTAGAAGGGCAGAGAAGGAATCTGCAGCAGGCTGGCAAACAGCTGCCATGTTCCTGCCAGGGCAGCTCTCCACACACGGCACAGATGCGGCAATGTGTCGGCCGTACGTGGTTCCTTTAGAATTCTACAGTTCTATTGAGGAGTAATTGTGAGAACTGGAACACATTCAAGGTACATGGTGTGACGCTGTGTCACCCATGTCTATTGTGTGGAATTACAGCCACAACTAAGATAATTAGCACATCTGTCACCTCACCTGGGACCTTCCTGTGCATGTGCGCTATGACAATATAAAAGTCCCTCTCTTAGATTCTACCCATGCAGGCCTGTATTGTCAACCTCCATTACAGCAATGAGTATTAGACTCCAGGCACAGACCTATAGCTACAGGTTACACCCTCCGACCAGCAAGCATCCCCTATCCCTCTAACTCCACCCTGATGGCCACCACTCCACTCTCGAGTTTGTTATGGCTTAGACCTGGAATATCCCCCCCCCCCTTCCCGGCTCACACATTGATGACTTGGGTCCTAGTGTAGCAGTGTTCTACATGAGGTCTTGGGGAACTGATGGGTGAAGGCTCTGATCTCGTGGATACATTCATGGCTAAATAGGCTGTTGGGAGGTCACGGAAGCTCCAGGATGAACTAGGTCACTAGGGGCGTGCCACTGAAGGGTCCATCTCATCCTAGACTGGGCCCCTTCCTCTCTCATACTGTTCTACCGACGCCATGAGGTGAGCAGCCTTCCAAGTACCACTCAGTCCTGTTGTGGTCTCACTGAGAAACAACATGGCCATCTGACCTCTGAAGCCATGGACCCCAATAAATCTTCTATTTTTAGGTCAATCTCAGGTATTCTGGCACAGCCATGCAAAGTCAGCTCAAGAACATAGGGTATTTCTATTCCATGCCTGACTTGTTTAGCTGAACAAACTGTTCCTGGTTCCATCCAGGATGTTATAAAAGACAGGATTTCATCTTATCTGTGTTGAATGGCTCTCTCCCTCTCTCTCTCTGTCTCTCTCTCCCTCCCTCTGTTCTCTCTCTCCCTCTGTTCTCTCTCCCTCCCTCTGTTCTCTCTCTCTGTGTTCTCTCTTTCTCTGTGTCTCTCTGTGTGTGTGTGCACAAAAGGGGAACAGAGGAAGATAGACAATATACACATACACAGACACACACACTTGGGGGGGTTCTCTCTAGAAGAAAAATTGTTCTGAGAGACAGAGATAAAATATTTTTATGGCTATACCTTAAAGACATAACAAATGTTAAAGGCAATGAAAAGAATCCATCCATCTTTCTCCTTCCATACCTAAAGATTCTCAGTGTATGGTTCAAAGCAAACCCATCTAGAATCTATAGAATCTACTTGGCTATCAAACATCATGATTTGGGGCTCAGATTTCTAAAACAACATATGGATGATATTCATCATAGCCAGTTTACCGACAGCTCTATCCCAGCTGCTCATGCACTGCATATGTTCCTTAGACTAAGGACTGTCCCATGCACATCTGCCTTCCCCCACCCCTAAAATGATGTCCAACCAACAGAGTTGGAATAAAGCACAGAAGCTGGCTGACCATCAGTCATAGGGAAATCAGACACGGGAGCCACTGAGCCCTACCATTTCTCAGTCTTTGTTCTAATCACTAAAACTGTCAAGCTGCCTTGACATGGAAGCTCTATGCCCTGTTCTGTGGAGCAGTTCTTAGGATTTGGTGATCCTAGGTCTTTAGGTGATAAAGGGAGAAGGCTGGATTCTAACCAAGCTTGTTCAGCTCAGCTGCTGTGTTTGCCCAAAGAAGATCAGGACAGTCCCCAGTCTAACATGGAGGGAGGAGGGGCTCAGGAGCTCTCAATCCTTACCTGAGGTGCTGTGGACAACTGAGGGCTTCAAGGGAGAACGAGTCAGTGTTCTTTAAAGTAGATTGACCAGACTCTGGTGGAGGGCCTCAGACACGGACGTATACAGGTAGCAGAAGTTAAAATTGATCAATGAGTTATTGGGTGGGGGGAAGGGAGGAAGGGATGAAAAAGGGAAAGTTGTGGGGAGAACAAGAGGGTGTGTAGAGGTAGGGAGGTGGAGATGGAGACAGCGAGGTATCAGGGAGGGATAGAGCAAATAACGTCTTCTGGGAGGAGTGGGGTGGAAAACTAGGGGGTGAACATGATCAATACATACTGCATGCCATTCTCAAAGAATTAATAAAAATATTATTTTGGATACACGTGGGTAACCAAAATAAAAAATAAAACCAACAAACAAACTTCAAAACAAAGGCTTCCATCTGTAGACACATACAGATAGCAAACCTTAAGGCTCAGAAATGTTAAAATAAAAACACAAGAGCCAGAGAGGCTATGTTCTTTGACTCATTTCTAGTTAAGGCACAGTTGGAATGCTGGCTGCCAGTTGCTAGTGCAACTCCTTGCACTGCACATGGAACTTGTGATTGCTCCAGAGGAGGTGATGGTCTCTGACACGAGGCAAAACAGAGTTTAAAGCAAGGCCAATGTGTGCATCACTAAGTTCCTAACAGTTGAGTAATCAGCATTCATACTTGGTGGCTTTCTCTTCTTAACACTTTATATTCTACCTTCTGATTTGGGAAGTCCTTCTGTATATGCTTTGCTTTTATTGGTTGATGAGTAAAGCTGTTTCGGCCAATGGCTTAGCAGAGTAAAGTCAGGCAAGAAATCCAAACAGAGATAGAGTAGGCAGAGTCAAGGGAGACACCATGTAGCTGCAAAAAGGGAAAGATACCAGAAACTTAGCAGTAGTCCACAGCCTCGTGGTGATACATAGATTAATAGAAATAGGTTAATTTAAGATGTAAGAGCTACCTAGGAATACTGCTGAGTCATTGGCCAAACAGTGTTGTAGTTAATATAGTTTCTGCATGATTATTCAGGTCTGGGCAGCCAGGAAACAAAAACACTGTCTCTGTTTATAACTTTCCTTTTGGTTTCTAGAAATCTCTCAGTGAGCACAGCTAAAGAAGATTCAGGATTCAGTTCTCCTTGAATCATGCCATTTTTGCATGCTTAAAAACCTTCCCATTCTGAGATATTTGCACACCACTCTGACTACAGCTCCCTGTTTGGTGCAGCCAAACAGTATCTATTTCTCTGCACTAATGACAGGGGAAGAAATATTTAGCTCAAATTTTAGAAAACCAGTCATTTATCCAGTTTACCTTGGAGCTCCGAAAACACCATCCAGGCACTATACTACAAGGATTCTCCTGTACCTGATACACAGGGTCAGCATTTGCCAACCTACATCAGTGGTTCACTTATTTCTAAGCTCAGAGCCTGAGTTTCGGGTCTAATCAAGATACCTTAGGCAGGGAGGAGGGACCAATAATTCTGTGATGGGCTATTCTCATCCCAAGGTCATTCCATACACAGAGAGATTTGAAAGCCCCAATCATTCAATGCTTATATCACTGTTAATGAGATGGAACAATCAGGGAGAAAGCAAAACAACAATACACTTTCACAGTAACATGGGACCCTGGGGAGGAGGGGTTCTCCTGTCTGTTATCACATGAGGAGAGAAACCATATCCAAAGCCCAAATTTATATACACGAACACAGCATCGAGGATAGCAAATAAGAGGTAGATTGGACCAGGCTTGTATCATCAGTCCTTCCGAGTGCTGTTACAACTGCTTTGTTCCATGTGGAATGGTTTTCTAGCACAGTCCATGGCATGTCATGCAGGCTGTGAACTACTTAAGGTTAGAACACCCGTTATTGTCTCTTCCCACTGAAGTTTCTTGTGGTTTATGTAAAACTGCGAGATGCAGCCAAAAGAACACAAAATTCAAGAGCGGCAAGGGGCATCCACACACAGGCAGGAGAGAAGGGCAGGGGCCCAAGATGACATAGAGGCACGGGGCAGAATGTAGCTTAAAATTCCACTTCACCCAGGTTCCTAAACTCTCCTGTTTAAGCAGGGGTGTCTCCTCTAGTCCCCTCCAAGAGAGTCTCAGACCAGCGACCAACGCAAGACTCTCTGCAGACACCTGAGAGGTAAGGCTAGGGCCCCAACGGGACTATGGGAAGGTTACCCATAACATAAATGCTTCCTTGATTTCCAGAGAGTCCTGGCACCTGCTACAGTATTTGCCAAGGGGACACATCAAGTTTTCAGGTGGAACACAAAAGGGAAATACGTTCCAAGTGGAGATGCCGAGCTTCTGCTGATGTCCCGGTCTCAGGTGCACCCAGTTGCTTGATGTTCCTGAGATCTGAAGACCATTCCTCCCACGGATGCTAGCTGAGCTGAGCGATACTGAGTTTGGAGGGCTTTACACACACCCCTGGATGTCAAGGATCACGGGGTTTCCTTCCAAAGTGGCAACTTCTGACACAGAAGACAGAGGTCACCTGCTATCCTGCCCTGACATTCTCTCCAGGGCTACTGCTTTGGGTATTGTGGAAGAGCTTCTTATGAATTACTAGTAGTTTCTCTGATAAATTTTCTTTATTATGCAATGGCATCATCTATTCTGAACATATTTCCCAAATATGATTCAGAGCACAATGATCAGGCATAGTATTATCAATAAGAAAATGGACAACACTACAGTCCATACCCATCCTGAGACCTGATTTTTAAATTACCCAGGGGCCATAATGTTCCTGAGCAAATAGATGAGGGAAAACAGTCGTCATGCCAGCTGACTGTCTGCATCTCAGATACTGGATATTATTTATAAAAAGAAAGAAACTCAAGAATCAGGGCTCATTTGTGCATTTGTGTCGTTCAGCACAAATGCAGAATCGAGCCAGCCTCAGACACCAGATGGTGAGCGCTCACTCTCGCTTCATCTTATCACATTTAATCTGTGGCTCCGACTAATTCTAAGTGTAGCATTTACAGGATTGCCTCAGTGCTTAGTAGGATCAGGTATCCTAGCTATACCCATGTTCCCAGAAATTCACAGTTGTGAGCAGGAAGGACTGGGTCAGGCACTATGGAGGTATGCAGGTTATTAAAAAGCCATGCTGAAAATCCTGTGCTGAGCTCAGTGTGCCGCACACAGGATATTTCCATAGGTGCTACTGGAAGAGAGGGAAGAGACGTGTAGTCGCAACACCACAGAGGTGTGGGATGAATCCATGCGGCAAGGTGTATCCATGATGGAGAACACCCAGAAAAACTGACCTGGAGCATGGAGACTGTGCCAGCCAGGAGATCTTTTCCTAGACCACTGTTCCCTACTGGGTGTGCAAACACTAACCTCTGCTGAAGTAGTGTGTGCAAAGGGTTCTATGCATCCTCAAGGCTCTTTACAATACAAACCCTCTATCTCTCTTTCCTCAGTTCTTTTATTTTGCCTTTCATCATGAAAGCCTTCAGCATACCTAGTACATCTGGTAACTGTGGGTTAGCATGTGGCCACCAGAGAATTGGCAGTGTTTAACAAGTAGCTAGGTAGAATGGCAAGCCAGTTCAAACGATGACAACCTTTTAGACATGGAAATCACCCTGTGGGCAATGAGGAACCTGGATAAAACTGGAGGATTTATCTGATCTGACCTATACTTCAGAATCAGTGGCTTATAGCCAGCCTTCAAAAGGTCTTCCTGAGCTCAAAGGGCCTTAGGAGAGTGAATCGAGAGATGCCATGCCCCATCTTGGGGAACCCCTGGGATTCTGCGATGGCACCCGAGCTCACCTGAAAACTGAGAGCGGCTTGGATTTGTGCAAGGGTTCCCAGCAAAGGCATGAGTGCTTAGATGAGTGCCTGCTAAATGTCACACAAGCCATTTATAAAAGCCAGAGAAAGGAACCAGCTTAGTATTTATAGGACAGACAGTGGACAGGTGACAGGGTCCCTCTGGGATGCTCATCTTCTTTTCACTGCAGAGACAAGCTTCCTACAGAAAGGTCCTAGGCCCTCACAAGGCCTTCTCCTCTCATAACTTTTGATTTGCCATTTTCTCCTTGTAATCCTCTTTTGTTTATCACATATTATGAGTCAATTATAACATTTAAAATTGGTGTTGCTCTTTGGAGCATTATCCTTTTGTCAACAAACCAAGCTTCAAGAGACTCAAGTAGTTTTGTCTAAGCATTTAGCAGTGCCGTTTTTCTATTTCTATCTCTCTTTCCCCATTTTTATTTGGCTTCACGGGGAATTGTGCCATTTTCTCCATCCTGGACTGTCTCTGGAAGTGTTGGTTAGTTTATCTGGCTCAACTTGAAAGAAAAGGGTCTGTAGAAGGTAAAGCGTCCTGGGATGGTTGCTTGTGCTTACTCTTGACTCATTCAAGAACATCCCATTGTACCACATCCCTCAGCTTCGCTTGGGGGTCTGAGTATGTTTTATTTGCTTAGTTTAAACTTCAGGAACCTTCAGATCAAAGTGGCAATATGCATCTTTATTTCCAGAACAAAATAAACCTAGCCTGGTCTACCTCGATTCCCTCCATCCTCAGGTTCTCCTGAGGTCACATTTCAGTATTTCTGCACTCATCTCTCATGCACTCTCCCATCGCCCTTCTTACTTTCCATGCAGCGTGCGCGGCAACATGCTCACACCTGTTTTCCAGTTTACTAATTCTCCCTTCAGCTCCACCTACTCCGCCTCACAGTCCCCCCCTCCCCCAGTCAAACTAGAAGACTGAGTTCCTTTTTCACTATTTTGTTTCGTAACCATCTTATACTACCCACTTCCTACACCGGGGTTCCTTTTCTTCCTATTTGATGTTTTCAGACATACCCGATGCCTGCGCCAGTCTGTTTCCAACACTCGGATTGGTTGTTCTGCTGTTGTCTCTTTCCTCCCTTGCTCTCCTCTGCTTACTTCAGGTGGGAGCAGTTTGTTGGCAGAGAAGGGGCTGTGGGTTTGCTCCAGAGCACTTGGGTCCTGGCAGAGTTGAAACACTTTCACATCGACTTCACCCCGCTTCTCTTCCTCAGCAAATGGGTGGGGGAACCAAGGCTGCATTCATGCTTCAGGCATCCACTTGCAGTGAACAACGTGTTCTGCCCACAGCCTTGGGTATGTAACTCACAATGTCAATCTCTCCTTGGCCAACGTTTTCATAGCTCTTTCCTCGTTGGTGGGGAAGCTTCTGAATGTCTAGGTTTACTTAGAGGGGGTTCATTTGTGTGTCTCTAGCACTCAGTGTTATAAGAGCACAGGCCATATATTATATTTGCTCACATGGTCAGAACTACACCCTCACCCCAGGCCTTTCACTGCTCAAACTCAGGTCATGCTTGTGTGTGTGCATGCATTTGTCTTTGTCTCTGTCTTTCTGTGTCCCCCCCCATCTCTCTGCTGTTGCTGATTGAAAGGATTTCTGCTATGTGCTCCAGAGAACCTTTCTGAGCTTTGATCAGGAAAAGAGACCTTCTGCATCAGACTGTTTCCTTACCTAAGTCCTGATCTCCTCCTCCACCGCAAACTTTTGTATCCATGTCCCCCACCACCCCAGCAGGTTCCCTCAGGTTTGCACTGAACTACAGGAACTATCCCATGTTCCTGGAAGATGGGCTGGCTGGCAGAGGCCTCAGTTCCTAGGCAACGCTAATTCTTTTGGAGTGCCTGGCTCATGTCGAGAACTTAATAAAAGCTGGTTATCTTCTATTCGCTATCCAAGACCAGCAGTCAAGAAAGGCCACTGTTATCCAAAGCACAGAATTAAAAGGTATACCCTTAAAGAGGGCATACAGACAGCAATCATGTCCTCCTCTTTCTAGTGAGGCAGGATGGGCTGTGGGTGGGACAGAAATGGTTCTGTGTCCATTTATCAGGAAGCACCTGACTCATTATCCCCATTGCTTAGAAGTCTTGGAACCCCAGGACGGATGACACCCACTCATTGAGGGTGAAGAGCAGTGGGAAGATTTCCCATTGTTCAGAGTCACCTACGGGGAAAATCTTGAATTTCTTGTACTAAAAAACCAAGCGCACAATGCTAAGTACATTGCTTCTTAGTCATGCTGTATGAAGGTAGGAAAGCAGAAATGAAAGGGTCTATATGTCTGAACACAATTCTCAGAGTAACGTGTACTTTAGTGTGTTTGAATCATCATCATCATAACAATAAATAATAAAATCAGAAAATATTTTCCCATACGATTTTAGAGATTACTCTAAAACTTAAATTTTTCCTCTGGGCTGAAATCTCTACAAAGACCATTACCAAAATGTAGACTTACGTGACCACCAATGGCCTCTGAATCTTTAAGTCACACACTCAAGGGCTCTTGTTGGAGAATGCTCTGGACTAAGATGCATGCTGGCCCTTTGTAGACTCTGCCTGCATGGAAGTTACTTCCTAATAGCTTGGTTTTCCTTTTTAATTGGGTTACATGGCGTGAGCTAAAGAAATCTCTAGCGCATCACAGTGGATCTGACAAGCTCTCCTGGCCCAGCATGATGTGTATTCTCATGTCAAACCAAACACTGGAAACAGACAAATCCATGAGCCCATGCGCTTACAGCACCTTCCAGCATCCATATATATATATGTATATATATCGTGCTCTTGTTAAAAAGCAAACGTTAACACACATCCACCAATAAAGTTTGAAAAGGGAGATATACTCTTATTTTCTCATGTTAAAATGACAGATTATGTCACACATAGATTTTGAAATGTCAAGATGAGTTAACAAGCAGAGCGGTCGAAAAGGCAAAATGAGGTTGGTGAGTTATTACAGCCACCGACACTGTCCCTGTTCCGAGTGTGCTCACTCCTCTTCAGGGAGGTCTCTATGGGAACACACTGTAGGCACCACCTCCTGACAGTGCCAGGGGACCCAGCCTGCTCTAAGCCAGCACTCAGGTTGCCCTGCACTTCCAGGGCTCACAGCGGAGCCACCTCTCTGTTCTTGCCAGGAAGAGGGTGACAAATAACAGATCCATACATATCCACCTCACTAAATACCCAGCTCCCAAGATTCAGAGCTTCATAATATAGGCCATGCAGGCAATTTGCATATTGAAGCCTTGATCTACATTTCGCATATGATTAACATGTTGGGGTCTCTGAAAAATCTGGCTTAGTCATTACAGGGTCTCACAGCTGGAGAATCCGGAGGCCTCTCCATCAACTTTGCTCCTGGTCTCATTTGTTTGACAGATACTATCTTCTGAGATGATGCTAATTATTCCATTCCTAAGAAGAAACAGCTCTCTCCAAAAGAACGAACCATTAAAATGCAAATAGGTGTTTCCCACTTCACTGGTTAGCCAGGAAGGGCTTTAACAGCTTTCTGACAGGAGGGGGAAGCTACCTCAGTCGAGTTTCTAGCCAGTCCTATAAGGAGGCAAGCCTGGCTTTGAGCCTTATACTGTAGAGTCCTCTGACTCAGGTCCCTTCTGTGTGATGGCATTTATAAGTTAAGGCATAGATGCCACCGACAAAATTACCAAAAAAAAAAAAAAAAAAGCTGATTCTAGATTCTACTCACTGCACCCGGCCAGCTCTCACTTAGACTAATTACTTAAATGATTTAAAAACCTATGAATATTCATTTGCTGGTGCTTCTGAAAAACAAAGCGCAGCTGAGCCCAGGCAGCCCCTCCTCCCCTGCTCTCCTTTGGAACAGTTTCACTTGTGTTGAATCAAGTGAATCAAGCCCTGGGAAGGCCTTGGAGAAGTCTGGTCAGGAAGGCAAGAGCAGCCAGTTGGCCAGTTTCACTGAGACGTACACAGGGACTTCCACCTCAGCTGGGGGTCCCTCCTAACCTTCCAGGCTCCTCTGCTTGGACAGCTGGCACTACTTTTACATGAGGTCCAGCCTGGCTCCTCTGGAATATTTACAAGTTAATACATTCTAGAGCAACACACAATGCGCGTGTGCTGACAAAATTTGTGCTGGGGAAGTTAAACAAGAACAGGCATGGGGTGGAACCCGCGAGTGTCTAGGATCAGATGAGGCCCACCATCTAACATTGCTGGGGGTAGGGACACTCAACTCTTATCATGCAGACTGGGGTCCTTCTTAGACACAATACCCATTGTCCTGGGAAATCTATATCCCTTCTTGACAACCACTCTGCCTGTAATGTTCCAGCCATGACCATCCCTCATGCTGTACTGGAATTGAAGATGCCCTTGGGGAATAGCACACCGCACACAGTGCGCTATCCTCGGTAGACAGGACACTTGTGTTACTAGAAAAGGCAGATGAAACTCGCTTGACCCTGCTCCGGTGGCGACATAGGAGTATACTTCACATCTTCTCTAGCACAGCACACTGGAACTTTCGACAGAAAGTGGGAAAGAGGACAAAGAACCTGGCCTTAAAGCCAGAGCACAGTGACTGCTCCCAGGCTGGGAGTAACAGAAAAGCTGCAGTGATAAGAAATGATGAAACTCCCAGTGCCCCGAGGACCAAAGCAATCGGAGATCCTCACAGCATCCCAGCATCCATAAGACAGAGACTCTGTCCCTTTGAAGGACACACTACTTCTCGTAATCCTGGAAAGACCAGGGACAGAGATTTATGTAAACTACCAGACTTTACCACAGGTGAATCTGTGTTGTACATTTAGTGACGCAAAAAGAATTTGGAAAACTTTGTCAAAACACTCCTTTGCCACCAGACTAAAGAAATCATTGCCTACCGGTTAGAACTTTTGGATCAGCTTTGTATTTGCTGTTGTGTGTTTTGCAGGGGAAGCTGTTCAGTTGATCTACAAGGCTTTGAAGTCTTTTGACGCCCAAGGTTCCTGGACCAGTATCGGGAATCTCATGCTGGGAGAGGGAATAGGGGCTGGACTGTGACCCCAAGGCAGTATCCCTCTTTAAAACACAAAATCAAAACCCAGCTTCAGGGGTCCCCGGGAATAGGGGCAAAGAGGCTACCACATTTTCTTCCTTCCTCCGGACACCACCAAAAACACTATGTAATTGTGCTTTCTCTATTTTGAAACGTAGTTTAGCATCAGCCCAGGAGCTCCACTCTCAAATGTCTCAACTGTAGGGCTTCGCTGGCATTTCTGGTAGGACAGACAGCTTGTTGTCACTGGCACATCCCCTCGGGTTCGGTCACAAGCAGTTAGGAATAATTTCACAAAGCCTCATTTAATGTCAGCTTCATCAGAACCTTTGGGCCATATTGCTAAAGCTAGCAAATGCACATTGGCATCTATTATCTGGAGAAAGCTGGCTTTGATGTCTAAGTACAATACAGAAAAGAAGGTATTGCCAGCAGCTCGCCATGCTGATTTCTTATCAGAGAGGAACCCCCATCTACCACTCATGTTTTCTGTTCTGTTCCCCATCAATACCACAAAGTATACTTTCAACTTCAAAACAGCCGAATGCAACCAGTGCAGTGGTTTGTCACCATCAATCCAACCCATGAGACGCTATGGCGCTCTGCCCGCTGGAGCGGCAGTGAGGTACTCACCTTCTGGCTCGCCACAAAGGGTGCACTGAGACTCTGTGGAGAGGAGAGAGAGAGAAGGGTTAGCCAGGACTGTGACTTCAGCCTGCTCCAGCAGCTTCACACAACTGTACCCCCACGGCCCAGAGTCCCCGAGACCTTAGCCCAGAGCTGCTCTGACCTCGCAGTTCAGCAAGTTCCATCTAAAGCCCAGACTTGCGAATGCCTTGAGCATTATACTTTATTAGATAACAACCTCTTCGTCAGAGGCATAAGTGCACATCTAATAGGTTTTCATAACTGCAGCGCTCAACACTTTTAAACTACTTAGATGAAATGGGAATGGTGGTGTTACCATTTTCAATAGCTAAGCGTCTGACTACAGTCCTATTAGAGTTATAGCTGTGATGATCTTCAGATACAGAAAGTATATTGTATCTCAACAAAGACACGAAAATCCACCAATACTGACTTCTCTATAAGTAAGTCCATAGTTGCTTCTCTAGAATGGACAGAGATGCTTAGGACCATGGTATCTGGGTATTTAATACACTGGGAAGTCACGGCACCTATAGTATAGATATAAGTGTAGGAAGACTGATTACTGCTTACAGTCCAGAGTTAACCGCACACACACCATTCCCAGAACTCTAGGACACAAGAAAATCAAAGATATCCCTGAGGAGCAGGGAGAGAGTCCAGAGCTTGACTCTTTGGCTGACTATAGGGTACATAAGGTATAATGGCAACCAGTTGCCCCTGGCACACATAAGGTAAGAGGGCATGGCGACCTGGGTGTATACCCAGATGGAGTTTAGAATGCACAGGTATGGTAATTTCTGCATCTCTCTGTCATATACATTGGGATACACAGTCATGGTAACCTTTGTATGTACCTAGACAGATATAAGAGGGTACCAAGAGCATGGTAACTTCTGTGTCCATGTAAATATAATGTTAGTGTATACAGGCATGGTGACCCCAAACACTTGGAGCCCAACCTCAGCATGTATCCAGGCACATACACAGAAGTCCAATGACATAGTGATACACAGTGGGGTGCAGTGGTATCCCCATGGAACCCATGTGATGCAAAGGCAGCAGGCCAGTGTGCAAAGTGTCTAACAGCAGAAGCTAAAAGTCACATGGAAGCAGTCCACACATGGGCATGACGCCATTAGTTGGGGCAATGCTCCCTTTATCCTGACACAGCCGGCAGAAACTCCTACGTGAAAAGCCCAAATCAAAAGCATAACCTATTTCAGCCTCAGTGTCCAGCCCAGAATCCAGGCATTAGGAGCCCTTCTAGTGTGTGGCCCTACCTCAGATCGCAAGCAGAATGAAGGACACAGCTGTGAAAGTCATACTCGGCGAGCTCCTCAGAGAGGGCCACGCGTTTGTGTGTAAGTTCCACAGCCTGAGTTCAAATCCCACAGCCCCAATCTGAGCTGGGAGCAGTAGCACATGCATCTTTAATCCCACAGAAATACGGGTGGGTGGTGGAGATAGGAATCGCATGGGCCAGCTAACCCGGCACACACAGCAGTGAACAGCAGGGACCTGTCTCCAACACGGTGGGGGGTGAGGACCCACACTAGGCATTGTTCTTTGCTCCCCATGTGTGTTCCTCTCTGCATTCACATTCATGCACATATAGACTCATTCACTCATTTACACACACACACACACACACACACACACGCACGCACACACGCACACACGCAAGCACGCACGCACGCACGCACGCACGCACGCACAGAGCCTATGTTGCCAGCCTTTTCTTTTTCAATACTCAAACTGGGGCCAAGATGCCCCCCTGCAGGAAAGTAGCCCCTCAACTTGAGCACAAAGTTTCTTAACTAAACCACAAGAACTCCATGGTGCCTAGGAACGCAATGCTGTGCACACATAGGTCACAGTCATGCTGGGGCCCAGGCCTCAGAGAACGTGACAGAGCACAAGGTAGCAATGTGCCCCCATAGGGCACCCACCGTGGGTAACTAGGGCCTTATGCACAGAAGAGCAACACCCTCCCTGCCTTCAGCCATACCCAACCCATTCTCTGCTCTGTGGCCCTGAAATCAAAGCCACTGCTTTCCTGATGTGTGAACTGACCCCTAGTTCCGGCTCTGTGCCATGGATGACAATGCCCAGAATCCGTGCCAGAACGGACCCATGGTTAGGATCTTCGTCTCATCCCAGCTGACACACTGTGACAGCACACTGAGTCGCTAAGGTGGCTTTCAGTGAACTCAAAGGTCACCCAGAAGTGCCCAGTACCGAGGTACCAGCTCAGCCAGTGTCCTATCAATGTTCCCAGAACAAAAGTTTTGAGCGGGTGCTGTTTGAAGCTGAATTATTAGTGCATTCACACCTCAGGCTTTAAAGTGTTATTTCCCGGAAGATCACAAGTATGGGTGATGGCGCTCATTATGCCTGAGCACGTCTACACCACAGCTGGCCTCTGCCGCGGAAGCGCTGACTGACAGCTGACAGTGACGGGTTTGATGGTACTTTTTATCACACACATCCTCGCAATCTGATTGAAGTAAAGGACTCCAAGAGTCCCTGGTTCCAATGTTCTGGATTTCCCAGTGCAGGTGTTAAGATACTGACATGAAAGAACTCTACTAGCCCATATAGAGAAGGTGCACTGGGTCAAGGCCTGCTTCTACTGTTCCTGGGCAGCAACATCATAACCACTCAGAAACATCTAGAATAACCACACGAGCCTAAAAAAATGGTGCTGACTACGGCAGAAAGTTGGGAGTCTGGTGGGAAGTTCCTATAGCTTACAAGGAAATGCCTCATGGACAGCGAGGACTTCACCAGCATAGAATTATGAGGCCCCAAGCACACTACAGAGAGGCCCTAGGCAGAGGCCCTACTACAGTAGACCGCTGAGGCAGCCCAAAGACTCCACAGACTTCCTGGGAAGAAGATGCAGGGAAAGTGTTACTACTGAGGGAGGAGGTACTGAGGCCATGGAGCTGGAGGCCATGGAGGAGGCAAACGGCTGTCTTTGCTTCTAAGAGATGCTGGGGCCAGGCTTGGACCTGGCATCACATTCAGTTCCAACCACCTACCTGCTACATGTCAAATATAGATATGCATGAAACCCCTGCTTAATTAACTTAACACTAAAGGTTTTTTCCCTTCCATAGGAGAGCTCTGAACACTGGTAATGGGAACTAGAAATATGAAGTAATAACTCTCTGGTATTGTAAACTTATGATTGAGTAAAACAACCTCAAAGCAGTAGATCTGGGTATGATATAGCAACAGTCAAGATTGGGGTCTATGGAATGGAGATGCATAAATTAGGAAATGTTAAAAAAGAAAAAAAACTTCTTAAAACTAGGCAAGGGCAATCTGAATCCAGTGGGAACAAACGTCCAATGCTCTGGAGTGAATTGGGGAGTGCGGTATGTGCTGGGGGACAGAGAGATGCACCATGTTCCCTGCGACACACTCTGAATCCAGACTGCCACCCAAATACCCATGGGCTCAGGGCTTCCTGGTTCTTGTTCTTACTGGATGATGGTGGAACCTTCAGAACATAGGGCTTAGTGGGAGGATGTAGGACTTTGTATGAGTGTTCTTTTAGGGAATTTAGGACTCCAGTTCATTCCTATCTTTATGGCCACCTTGAGGAGAGTAACTTTTTCTACCATGTATTTCTACCATGGAGCGCTGTGCCTCTATAGGCTCAGGGCAATGGGGCCAATGGACACAGACCTCTGAAACCATGGGTCAAAATAAAACTTTTTTTTTTAAATGATTGATTGTTTTGGGAATGTTGCCACAGGGGCACAAATCTAGCTGCTGAGTTAGGAGCTCTAGGAAGATGTTGGGAAGTGTTTTGAGATGGAGGGATGTGGGTATTCCTGATCTGGAGGGAATGGCCATGGGGTAAGCTGAGTGCAGGTGAGAGAGACCTTGGCAGGCCCTTTCTCTAGGTGGTGTCTGTTAGTACATGCTGGCATAGCAGGACAGGATAGCCTCAGTCCCCACCTGTAAGGTTCAGCTACAGAATCATGAAGCCAGGGGCCAGTGGGTAAGACAAGAAGACCTGGTTCTACAATGGCAGGACATCTCAACCCAGTCATGGCTATGCAGAGAGAAACTTTAACTCCGTCCTCTGACTCTAAGATCCCAGTTTAGACACTAAGGAACTGACGGTGATGTCCTAGTGAGCATGCCTCACTAGGAAAAGTGACCATTTTACAAGCAGGGAGGCAAAATGGCTGCCCACAGGGTTTAACGTCTGGCCTGCTGATGAATCTGAGACCCTGGCTCAGAAGGGATGCTGACATGCTGACCTTTCAAAACCTTGACCTCTTCTCTTCCCCTCATGTGGGAGGATGGATGAGCCGCCACATGCAATGCAGTGCCCGGTGGGCTGAGCTGTTGTGAGGATGGGCGTAAATGAGACGCGTATGGCATGGTACACGGCGGCCAGTACTGGACCTTACTAAGCAGCTGCTTGTGCTCCACCAGCTAGAGCTATAGAGAGAGAGGTATGCCAGTCTTGCCTCCCATCCTTCTCTCGCCTTCCCATCTTGGTCTTGGACTTCCTCAAGCCCAAGAAGTTGACTCCCACAGGAGCCCATGATGACGAACAGTGACTCCATGAAATTCAGCACGACAGGTTTTGGTCTGTTGTCATTCTTTCCAAGGAACACATATTTAAATCACTTAGGATATGGCGAGAATTCATCTGGAGACACTGAATTCGTCACCATTATTGGACTCACTTGGTGGCACACACCTTTTATCCCAGCACTTGGGAGGCAGAGGCAGGCAGATCTCTGTGAGTTCGAGGTCAGCCTGGTCTAAAAGAGCTAGTTCCAGGGCAGGCTCCAAAGCTGCAGAGAAACCCTATCTCAAAAAATCAGAACAAAAACATAAGGAGACAACTCTACAAGATTATGTCAATTAAAACAGACGGAGAAATCTGCCCATGATTGCACGTGTGTTCTATACACACCTGTACCAGATGCAGCCCCTTGAGAATATGGTTATTCCCAGAGCTGCAGAGTGTGAACAGACAGAGCCAAACCACTGTTCTCTGGCATATGCTAAGTACCCTATTTTAATCCTGCAGGAAAGAAGGAGCCACCTCTCTGAATCGTGAAAGCACCTATCTACGGAAGGAACTTTAAGAGCACCCACGTATTTTAGCAGAGGCCCCTTCCCACTCCGTATGGAAAGCAGTCCTCTCCATGCTTTGTCATGGCGAGAGCCCCTAGGCACTTACTCTCTCCCGAATGCAAAGGCAGCTGGGAGTGAGGTGCAGGTGGTGGCAGCTTAAGAGACAGGCGAGAAATAGCAGCTCTGTCCCTCCCCAAGCCCCACCAGGGAAGGGCCTCCATGTGCACAGAAGCCCCAGAGCATTACTGCTGACTCAGATGTAACCCCCAAATCCAAACAGGTTGTTCATTGACAGGAGCCACTGTCTGTCTCATCCCCGAGGCTTATTCAAACCCACGTTCCGGTTCTGCATGCACACAGGGGGGACAGTGCTCTAAGCAGGATGACCCCAGCAGTGGGAAAGGTCGAGAAAGGATGGCAAGAGGAGGCAGGGAGTGCGGAGGCTGTGGGAAGTGGGTACACCAGGTCAGCGTTGGGAGCTCGGCAAAGATACTAATTAGCCTTTGCCTGCCCTCTCCTGTTCCCTCCCTGGAGATGTGGTGACCACACGTGAGTATACTGGACACTCCTGATGCTCTCTGTCCTATCTAAGCCAGGCAATGTCCCAGGCCGACTGCCCCTGAACATGAAGATCGGGAATGGGAAGCTGCCGCCACCCTCAACTGTGTTTCTGCAAGAGATCCACAAACTAGAAGCCCTTTTCTGAGACCTGGGGCCAGGCAGCACTTGCCCAGAACTCAGTATGATACAGTCACATAACACACACCGTGTAACCACAGGACAAAATGGCCATGTCACATACAACCTTCTAACAACACAATATGATCATGCAACTGTGTGGCTGCAAAACAAGAGGACTTGACCTAACAAGTCAGGAACCTAACCATAAACCAACGAGGAGAGCCCTACAAATCATAATTGGTTTAGACGTTAGGGCCTAACGGCTCATGTGGAACATTTCAAACACAAAAGAAGGTGAAATGACAAAACACTGAAATTTGTTTTCAGTTTCATGTTGGATGTTTCCTTTTGCTTTCTTTTGATTTTTTTAAACATTGTTTCTATTATTTAAGTGTGTATAAGTTTATATGACATGTGTGAAGACATATGTGTCCAGGTCACAGTGCAAGTGTGGAGCCTGGAGGGCGGGTTTCGGGAGTCCCTTCTTTCTACCACATGGGTTCAATTTCTATTGAGCTCAGATGATCAGGATTGACGGCCAGCGCCTTTATCCGCTAAGCCGTCGCCCCAACTCTGCGTTTGGAGACGGAGTTGTATATAGCTCAGGCTAACTTCAAACATACCATTGTCAATGCTTGCTCTGAACGCCCTGTCTTCCTTCCTCTACCTCCCAAATGCTGAGATTACAGCATGTGCCACCGTGTCCAGTTTTACAGAGTTGGGAACTGAACTCCTGCATGCCAGGCAAGCACGCTACTAACTGAACCACAGTCCCATCTCCTGAATGTGCTCTGATACTCATTCAGTAATATTTCCATAAAACCGGGTATGTGATAGATGAGTGGGGGCAGGATGGGCTGATGACCTTGTGTTTGGGATGTGCTAATGATTTACACTTAGTAGATGTGCAAGGAGAAGCCTGGAGGGGTCAACAGGAGGGGCTCAGAAGTCACCTCTAGGTCAAGGTATGCAGAGAGCACTGTGGAACTGCACGGTGTCAGACGTCGGAAGACGAGTGAAACTTTTAATACACTTAGTCGTTCACTTTAACAGCGACGGTATGCTTTACCTATTTCTGTATGTAACAGACTTTTCTCATTGAGTCATTCTAGAAATAGAGGAGGCGGTTTTGGGTCCAAACCCAGCATGTTCTGATCATTGGCAAGTGTTAGCAATTTTAAGATAGAATTTACTGGTTTACAAAGACACGGTTTGCCTCGCTTGGGGAGGCGCGGATGGGAGAGATCAATCCATCACAATGTAATAAAAGCTAGGACTCTGGAAGACAAGGCTTGCTCTCAGGACCCACAAATCCCCCAGTTGCACTGGGCACAGCAGGCCCAGGAGGGACAGATAGGATCCACTGGAGCTAATTAGAAAAGTGTGTGGTAGGCGTGGCCTTTCCCAGGAGGAACAAGCTCCTGAGCTGACTGATTGGCAGGTCATCTTTATGGATATTATCTGAGTCAGAAAGAACACCAAAATGTGGAAAAGCTCAATGTAGGACTCACACACAGAAACAGTCCATGTCAGAGGAGAAGCCCTTTGAAAGCCCCAGACAGGGAGGAGCCCCATTGCTTATGATAAACACAGTGGAGGGGCTCACCCATTCTAGTGATTGCGTGCAAATAAAATCTGATTTGATTTTCAAGCGAGGTAAAACACCATGAAGATAAACCCAGAGGCAGTGAATTTAATAAAGTAACAGCCACGGGACCCGGATGTACAAAGGCCAGGCTACCTTTTCCAAACATCACCCCTGTGCCTGGACCCCAAAGCAGGAGCAGGGAAACAGTGTGACCAATGCAGAGCGGGTCCTGGGTGAATGACTTCACAGGCCCCCTGCATTCCAGCCGCTGATTCTGAAATGCCTTACTGGCAGGAATGACTCTGGGGGCACGTTTACCTGACTCAGAGTAAGACTGGCTTAAGAATGTTAAATAATTATTAGACTCTCTCCAAGGGAAACAGCATCCGGTTATTATTCAATCCAAATATACGCTCTCTCCCACAGAGAGCACCTGGGATTAAAGATCAGCAAAACTAGTGGCTTCCCAAGGAAAACTGATGCTTCTTTATTTTCACGTATCGTCCCGCGATGCTCCAGTGTGAGCCTCCAGCAGTCCCATTTCGCCCTTCAGTGAAGGAGAGGATTAGCTGCTTGCCCATAGCTAGCCACACAGTCCTGAAGGAAATGGCTAGTTTTTGAAAGCTTCAAAATATTTCATCTAGCAGAGCACTCTAGCCTCTCCCTAAGCCTTCACAGACTCCCCCAAAGTACACAAGAGCAATCAAAGTGAAGCTGCATTCTGGCCTCCTGGATAATTCACGAGCACAAAGGGCCCATCAAAAGCTATTTAGTCAGGAATTCCGCTCCTGGTCCTTGTGTCCACTTCTGGGCAGCTGACACAATTGCTTCGCCGTCAGCCCACAGGAGGATGTGGCAGTATCTCTGAGGGGCCAGGCTGCCCTGTGAAACAGTCATTAGATCTAAGGCTCCTCAATGGTGGTCATGCCCCTGCAAGTCCCATCAAACCACAAACCATAAGGATACAGCCATCTTTTCCGGTTAACCCAATCATACTCAAAAACACACCAAGGAAGCACCTGCCATCCTTGCTCTCTGACCCCAGTTCCACATCTTGCTATCACAGGGTGCTGGTTAGTCTTATGTCAACTTGGCACAAGCTAGAGTTTTCTGAAAGCAGGGAACCTCATCTGAGAAGATGCCTCCACAAGATCCAGCTATGAGACATTTTCTTAACTAACAATTGATGGGGTGGGCCTAGCACATGATGGGTGGTGCCATCCCTGGGCTGCTGGTCCCGGGTTCTATAAGAAAGCAGACTGAGCAAACCAGTAAGCAACGCTCCTCCATGGCCTCTGCCTCAGTTCCTGCCTCCAGGTTCCTGCTCTGAGTTCCTGCTCTGACTTACTTCCTACAGTGATGAATGTGACCTTAGAGTTGTAAACAGAAATGAACCCTCTCCTCCCCATGTGGCTTTGGTCATGGTGTTTCATCACAGCTATAGCCCCCCTAGCAGAGACACAAGTCAACAGGAGGAGCCTCTCCTGAGAGTATGATCCCTATCCCGAGCTCACTCACTCAGTTCCACAGTTCCGGCTGCCATGCCCTGAGGTCAAAGGTGCCTGAACTTCCCAACCTAGATGCTGGCTGGAGAAGCCAGCCAGGAATGACGACAATTTATACATGTTGTAGGATTTATACAATTGGCTCCATGATGGACCCCAGCAGCCTCTCACCCTCTTCCTGCCTCCTCTGTCTCTGGCATGTTTTGCAAGGATCTACAGTTGTCACTGTTACAAATTCAGTGCCAGGCTCTCAGTGTTCTGTGTGCCCAGGTCAGAGTTGCTGGTGAGGGCCCTGGTACCCTTTCTAGTCACCGTTAAAGTAAGCCACCAAATTCATGCAGGGGTTGTACACTGGGACAGTGGGACGTTCCCTACTTGGAGCTACTATGCTTTCTCACCCTCTGCTGATCAAACCAAAACTCTAGGCCAGTCTCCACCTTCCTAGTGCTGCAACCCTTTAATATACAGCTCCTCATGTTGTAGCAACCCCCAACCACGAAGTTATTTTCATTGCTACTTCATAACTATAATTTTGCTGATGTTATGACTCATAATGAATATGTGATACACAGGATATCTGACAAGCAACCCATGTGAAAGTGTCGTTAGAGCCCCAAAGGGGTTGTGACCCACAGGTGGAGAAACACCGCCCTAGGCTTTGTCCAGATCTGAATCAGTTCAGCTAAATCATCGTCATGTAAAGGCAGCTGTGCTGGTTTTCAGTGTATTTGATAGGCCTGGTGTTTTACAAAGTGAATGTCCCAAGCCTCCATGGAAACAGTACTGTCTGCAGGGCGGATCAAGGATGAATCAGGAAGGAGGCCCAGCTTTCTCCCAGACTGTCCCTGTAGCCAGCAAATACTCAGGAAGCCTCTCAAACCATAACTCAAAAATCTACCAAAAAATCCAGTCACTCACATGTCCTCCTGACAGCCCTTGGGTCAGACGGACACTATACACTGTAGTGACACCAGAGCCCCTTGGAAGTCATGTTTCCTTTCTCTTGTCCTCAAAGGTAACATGACAGCAGGCAGCTCACAGGAGCGATCCTCCATCCCTGGAGTCTGCCTTTGGCTCAGAGAACAAATAGGCCCCGGTCTTCCAGAGAAGACAAAGCCTCATGTTTCCAGGGCCTGCCCCTTGGCTGATACATAGCTAGACTTGACTTCTAAATATATGTAGAAGTCACAAATATAGAGAAGGATACATAGAGAAAAATATATGTGTGCCATGAATATCTTTCTAAGTTACAAGGGGACAGTCACCGACTGCTTATGAATTTTATTAATGCTTTTTAAAACACATATTCAGCTACATTTTTTTCTGGTTATCAAACATAGAAAATAAATACTGATCTCAGGAGACTTGGTACAATTTTCTCATTATTCTCAAAATAAGGGAACCTTGCATGTAAAAGCTGCCAATAGTTCCCAAGGTCTGTGATATGCAATGGCTTGGGGTATGCTCCCCAAACCCAGGCAGCTCCTGGTAAAAATGAGCCCCAGCTTGCACCAAGGTCACTTTCAGTGCCTTATGCCATAACTCTTCTTGCCTGGACCTCTACATCAAAACCGTCCCGTCATCCCCTACCGTGTCCTCAGTTTGTTCCAAAAGTGTCAGCAAAATATCACTTATTTTTAAGGCTTTTTCTTTGTTCATCGTAGGTACTCATTTATTACAGCAAGACTCACAGGACTCAACAGCACGCATGATTTAGTGCTCTGTGTGGAGGCTGTTATTTATCTGTCAGGCCTGAGTCCCTCACTCTGCTGCTTCAGGGGACGACTCTGTGGGGGAGTCACCACAAGACTTGGCAGTGGCTGTCACACTTCAACTTTACTTGAAGTTGTAGTTTCTATTTTCTTCTCTTTTCTCTTTCATTTAGAAGTTATTTTTTCAGCACTCATGATTGAATGTAGGTCTCTCGTCTGCTAGGAGAGTGCGCCGCCATGTAGGTAACGTCGCACCTCTTTTTTTACTTTTATTTTTTATTTTGGGTCAGAATCTTAAAAGCTTGCCCTGGATGGCCTTGAACTTACTCTAATCCAGGTATACCTTGAACCTTTAACCCTCTTGTTCCAGCCTCCCATGTGATAGGACCAGCTCTAGATCTATTTCCTGACCTACCACAACCTATTTTTCTCCCATTTCTCTCACTAGGAATTCAAGGTTGTTAGCTCATTTCCATCATAAAATTTAAAGGCAATTAAACATTCTTGAAAAAATTATACAGTCTTTGGGACATGTTTTAATCTATGCTGAATACATTTCTCAGAGTGAATCTTTGAAATGGCTTTTAACACGACAGAGTATTTTAAACTGGAGTCAGAATCAAAGCTACATTGGGCACAGTCTTCAGTTCTGAGAAGCCAATCGTAGTTTTTAAAGACAGGCTCCTGAAGCCCTATTTACTTTTACAACTAGGCAGAAGAGCATGAGTAAGCTCTGGATCCAGGGGCTCTGCATTGCTGCCTCCAAAGGGCGAAGTGAGAAGAGCCAAGGAGGCCAGAAGGCCATGGTCTTGGGCAACCATGGTCTAGGACGAAGACAGGGGGCATGGGAGGGGTGGGATATGATGAACTGCTAGCGTGTTTCCTGAATATAGCAGGGAAATAACCTTCCCATTTCCAGATCTGATAGAAAATGGCTACAACTGCACAGTTGGTTGGGAGGGTCTCTTAAGAATTAGAATTTTATCTGGCCAATTACCCATATCCTAGTCGACTCAAATGTCATAAGTTAGTTACAAAGTACACAGAACATGCCTGCAGGAATTCGACTCAAATCAGTCAAGATGCTTAGTAGGTGACTGACATTGTGGGTTACTAACTACAAAATAGCAGCAACGGCTCCCACGGAAGGTTCAGGGCAGAAGCAAAGTATTGCCATTACTTTGTCTTGTTCCTGTCAAGAGATGCACTTCCTGAGGCCAAGCCGCCACTTCTCACCAAGGACAGAGACACCTCTGCCCTCCTCCCTGGAGTAGATCCCAGACCACCTATATGTCATGTTCAGATCACACCTGGCTGCCACCACCTGTCTCTGTCCATGCCAGTGATGCCGGGTACCGGGTATGTCCTCCTTCCTGGCTCTGCCTGGAAAATGATTACTCGTTCATTTTTAAAAAGTATCATTCATTTATTATGTGAGAAACTCACTTAAAATACAGGCTCCTAAAACCCATGTTCAATGACATATTTGAAAACGTCAATTTTAGAGCATCCCTACTACTCTAAGAAGGAATCCACACACTATGATTTTTTCACCTTTATTTATTTGTGTGTGTGCACAGCACACAGGTGCTACAACACACAGGTGCAGGTTAGAAGATGACCCTCATGAGTTGATCTCCTATCATGTGGGTTCTAGGGATCAAACCTAGGCCCTCGACTTGGCAGCAAATCCCTTTTCTCTGTAAGCCATGTACCAGTTCCAAATCCATACTCTTTAACCACTTCCAGTCTTTACCCGAGCCCCACCCACCCACCAATTTCTATATCCTTAGCCTACTCTGTGCACTTCATATAGAGGGAATCCCTCATGTTTTCTCTTCCTGGCTTTGCTCACTTACTGAAATGCTTTCATTTCATGGTTCATCCATGTTGTAGTAGGCATTGATACTTCATTCTTTGTCATTGTCAGGTAATAATTCATTGTTTGGATTTACTAATCTTTAACTGTTTCTCAGTTATTTGATAGGCTTCCACTCTTTGAATAATGTGTCTTGTAGACATTCACGCATACATTCTTGAGTGGGTACATTTCTTTTATGTTGGGTATTGGATGTACAACAAGAAATGGAATTTGGAGTCACAGGCTAACCTGATATTTAATGTTTCAAAGAAATATGATGGTTTTCCAAAGTGGACACACTATCTTCACCCCCACCCCCATAGTGGTACATTAGACTTCCAGCTTCTCCATAGTCCTGCCAACACGAATTGTCTTTCTTTGATCACTCACTCCCATTTCAATGGGTGTAAAGTGGAATTGCATGGCTTTGATTTGCATTTTCCTAGTTGCCTGCCATGGATCTTAATGCAGTAGATGTCTGCATCTGGGAGAAATGTCTATTCAAGTCCTTTGCTTGCTATGTGATTGGCTTGCCTTTTTGTGATTGGGTATTATGGACATTCTTTGCAATTTCTAGCTAAGAGACTCTTTTAGATACATGATTTGAAAAACGTTCCCCATTCTGAGGTCTTTGTATGCCATTTTATTGGTGGTGAACACAGACATGTTGACACACAGACACTTAGACACACAGACACTTCTCACTTTGACAATTCCAGTTGACTGATAGTTTGCTATTAATGTTTTAGATGTTATCAAATCTAAGGTTACAAAAATGTGTGTCTATAGCATTTCACAATATTATTTCTTACACTTTGGTCCATTTCAAGCTGATTTTATGCCACGAGGTAGGAGCTGAAATTCTTTTTACGTGTATATAGCCAATAGTCACTTGTTATAGGCTAGCTGTTGTTTAAGATTGTTTTAAACACTGGTACTTTGAGAAAATCACCTCTAACAGCATCTCATTGTGTCCTAACTGTTTTGTCCTTCTTCCTCAGGAGATTAGTATGCTGGCCTCAAGTCAGTTAAGTTCAGTCAACAAAGTAGCTTTAAGTGACAGATTGGTGACACACCATTATTCAACAGTTACTTATTAGGCTGCTGCATATCCTACCAAGTGCAGGTTATGGCCATACTTTGATTGTTTAGAAGGGATACACACACACACACACAGAGACAGAGGGAGAGAGAGAGAGAGAGAGAGAGAGAGAGAGAGAGAGAGAGAGAGAGAGAGAGAGGAGAGGGAAAGAGAGAGACTGAGACTTCAGCCACACCAGAGAGCCCCATTATTTGTAGGCTTAGCTCACAAACTTATGCCGTATTCAGAAGGCCAGGCAGCACTGAGGTATGTGACCAGTTTATTTCCACAAAGAAGAAATGATACGAAATTTGCCTTCATCAAGCAGGTCAGGGACGCTTTGTGGAAGTTACATAATAAACTTGGGGTATTGGGAAGAGCTCTCTGGTAGCAGTGCATGATGGTCTGAAGGGGGACAGAAGAGGCAAGAGGATTTATGATGAGGAACTCCAGGGGATAAGGAGATGGCCAAGGCCATGGTTGTGGGAATGGATAGTCTCTGTACAATTGGCAGTGAAAAATGAGAAATGTGCGGATTGATTTTAAAATCTGATTTAGAGAAATGGAGAAGACCATATGGAGAAAAGCCAAAAAAACTCTTCAATGACTCTGCTTTTCAGATAATGGGAGGAAAACAGGAAAAAAAAAAAAAGACTTCACAATTTATCATGAGAGGAAGAAGGAATAATTAAATAACGACAGGACAATTGCAGTGGGAAAGATCAGGCTGCGGGGAACCAGGGGGACACAGGGACAAAACACAACCTCCATATCAGCACATCTTGTGAAAGCGAAGGGCTGCCAAGTAAAGCATGCGCCTCACCAGAGCAGGGGCAAGCACCTGTGGTCCCAGCCCTCAAGAGGCTGATGCCTGAGCTATACAGTAAAATCCTGTCCCAATAAAACTAATACCAGTGAAGCGAATCTCTTGGAGGGCTCTGACCAAGAGCCATAGCATTAAGCCCTCTCTTCTTAGGCCTAGGATGCCTGTGGACCACTTGAGTCGTGTTATTTGTTATTTCTCTTCAAACAGGAAAAGTCAAAGCAGTTTCCCGAAGCCACACGGCTAGCAAGTGGGAAATTCTCACTATGTGGGAAACCATGTGCCCAACCCCTAAGCTAATATCTCCAGAAGGACCTTGGTGTTGCCTCCCACAGCCTCGGTCTCTAATTGCTCCCCATCAGGAGGAGATCCGAGACAGCTGAGTGCAGTTAATGACCACAATGCAAGAGCGTGGGTTCCTGAGGGTGCATAGACATGCAGAGGTGCTCATCGCATGCACAGACATCCTGAAGAGCTGGATGGCATTGACTGTCCTGTTGGAGATGGCTTTTCACACCAAGAAACAACACAACAGAGTAGACATCTCTGACAACCTGAGTTCTTGGTCCTTATTCCCCTCGGCATCCACCCAAGAACCCTCATTTTCTCGCCTCACAAGGAGTAACTAGAATCTCTTTCCACACAAAAAAGAGTAAAACAAAATTAGATTAAATGGTGTAGGGAAATAAGGACCCAAGTTTGTCCAGGAGATCAAAAATATCCCTCTAGAGAAGCACTTGTTTAAGAATATGCTTGAAGCATCAGGGGAAACGCTTATCCATCCATTTATTCCTTCAACATCCATCTCCCCACTCACTTAGGCCCCTCCTCTTGGAGTATACCTTCAGGTGAGACAAGCATTTATCCTAAGAATTAACTACACAATGTCAGCTGGGACAAGTGCTACAAAGCAGAGCTCATTTAAGAGAAAACCTAATTCTGAAGTCAAGACAGTTAAGTTGAGGATGTGGAGTGGGTGTAAAACAACACATCAAAGATAGAATGTTCTAGAAGACACAAGAAGAATCAGCTCTATAGGAAGGCCTCAGAGAAACTCGCAGAGCATAGTGCCCAGGGGCAGGCAGAGGAAGACAGAGAGAGCTAGGCAGGACACTCATCCAGCAGTCCAGGGCCACAGCCTCTCCCACTTGTACCCCAGGCTCTAGTTTCTGATCCTCAATTCTGCCCTCTCCCATCTCCCAAGCCTCTCACAAGTCCACAAATTGGATAAACTAATTAGCACTTCCATGTTAATTAATTTTCTGTTGCTTATGTAAGCTATGAGATTTCTGTTCTCTTGATGATTTCTTTAGGTAAGTTTATCTACAAACAAATTAAATCCCATTATATCAAATTACTGTAGAATGTCAATCATAAAAGTACAGCTCAATGCATAGTTTTGCCCTCAGTGCCCTCAGAGATGGTCTCCCACCATGAATAACTTTAAAATAGAGGAAGTGTTGATACTGAGGGGCCTGTATATTAGGACACCAAAATGATTTTTATCAAAGTCATTTTAACTGTATAAGAAGTGTATTTGTAGCTATTTCCCAGTGGTATGCATGGACTCATCAGACACGGGCATGAATGTTTCAAGCATTAGAAGTTAAACAAGGTTAGGGATAGGGAGGTAACTCTATTGGTACAGTACTTACCTTGCAAGTGAAGCTGAGTTCAGACCCCAGCACAAACACAAAAAAGCTGGAGGTGACAACAAGCACTTGCAATCCCAGCACTAGGGAGGCAGAGACAAGAGATCCCAGGCTCACCGGCCAGTCAGCCAATTCTATTTGGTGGGTCCCAGGCCAGTGAAAGGCCTGGTCTTAGAAAAACAATGTGTACAGTTCCTGAGGAAAGACAGCCAAGGTTGTCCACTGCTACACACAGATTCCCACACATGTGCCTCTATACACATAGAAACACACACACGCACGCACGCACACACGCGCTTGGGCATGCACATGCGTGCGCAAAGTAAACAGGGCCACTGTGATGCCTCCATGACTACACTGCCATGGCTTAGACAGGCTCACAGGCTCCACTGACTGAAGCCACAATCACATTCCTGCTCAAGAAATGAACAGCAACAGTGAAAAGTCATTTCTGTTGATAAACAAGAGCGTACAACAGAAGACTAAGCTCAGGGTGAAGAGTATCCACAGTTGGTGGCTCCACAAGGAGAGGATGGTGGAGATCGCCTCAAAACAAGCCATGGCCTGCTTTATTTAGCTGTGCGTTCACTGGGTGAATGGGCAGAGCTCCAAGGAAGAAACAAAACAGAATTGAGTCTTAGAGGTTTGGAATTATAGTGTTAAGTATTAAGAATACAAACATGAGACTGAGAAGCAGTTCAGTGGTTAAGAGTACTAGCTGTTCTTCCAGAGGACCTAGGCTCAGTTCCCAGCACCCACATCGTGTCTCACAACCACCTGTGACTCAATGCCAGTTCCAGGGACTCTGATATCTTCCCTGACCTCCATGGGTACCATGCATGTAGATGGTACACAAACATAGATGCAGGCAAAACATACACATAAAATAAAAATAAATTAATCTTGAAAATAAAAATACGCAAACACTGTCCTTCTCTTGATGTGAGCAAACTGATGGCAGCTCTTGAAGTTCCTGTCATGTGCCGCAGAGATCAAATCATAAGTAGACTTTTCTGATCATTCCATGACACGATTTTGTATTTTAAAACTAAAACAGCTTGCTAAGGACTGAGCTCACATGCAGAGCCACAAGTCCAGTCCTTAGATCACAGCCTTCCTAGGAAGTCAGGCCACTGCCAACACACATGGCTAAGACAAGGCCAGGCTCATCTTACTGGGGTGACTCTGAGGCACCATGACATGTGTCCTTATCTAAGGAGACCTTTAGGTACAGACACAGAGAGCACACACTTTTTCCCTCTACACTGTCTATGTAATCTTTCCCACAGCTTTGGCCTCTCCCAAGGAGGGCACCTCTCCAGTAAAGGGCACTAAGAACAAGAGTTCTCTTGGATTTCAGCATTTCCCTTACATCAAATACTTAAGATGCAGTATCAAGGTTGTTACTCACTAATAGGTCAGTAAACCTGAATCTCCCTGAGGAGCCCCTGCTGGCCATAATCATGACCTATTTATGTATGACAATGTTTATATGATTGGTATTAGAGTTTTTGCTAACAGGTTAGTAACTGTGAATCCTCCTGAAGGAGCCCTGCTGGTCACAGCCATGACCTGTTTGTACATCAAGCTGTTTCTATCATTGGTGTTGTCTGAATTACAGCCAGGCCCCCATACTCACAGTTGCCACCCTTGTAAAGGACAGCGATACAGAGTAGAGACTAAAGCATCACCTTCACTTACATGGTTGGGTCATGTTGTGTTACAAGAACAGAATGAGCTCGTGGGGACCTTGTAATTGTCCTTGTGGTAGTCAAAAAGTTGACAGACAGGTACTCAATTGACTCTGGTTGACCAAGGTCAATAACTGGCATTTAACAGCCAGGCCTGGAGGTTAATGGGTCCTAATGTTCTATGCTTGGATCCCTTACTGGTTTCAGGGTCTTTTAAATAGTCCCTGAACTCTCCAGTGTTGGTCGCACCACATACTCTACATTTACTGCCCATCCTTCCCTTCCACAAGCTCCGCACCCAGCTGTGCCCCTCTATACCACATCAGGCCTGATGTTGGCCATCCTGACGAGCACAAGTGGATCCCATCCTGGAGCTCAGCTTTTTCAGGTCACTGAAGCAGCATAGGTAGCACTGCATCTCTTCTATAAGTGTCTGTGACATAGCCACGCATGTGTACATGGGACCACATACATGTAAGCATGTGAAACTGTATCAGTGTGTACCTAGAATCACAAGTGTACATGTAGTTACACATAAGCAAACATGGAACTGTACCAGTCTGTATGTAAAACTATACGCATGTGCATATGAAACCACACACGTTAATATGGAACAATATACTTAAATACACAGAAAAATATAAGTGGGTATCCAGAGTGACACATATGTATGTAGATCCATAACTGTACATGGAACTGCATGTATTTGAACATGGAACCACACATGGATACATATGAAGCCACAAATGTATATTAAGTATATTAAGAACCACACTTACACACATGTGGCCACACACATGTACATATAACCATATGTATACAGAGCCACACATATGTACATATGGAATAACATCAATCTGTGCATGCCACATATATGTATACACATGAAACAACACCAGTGTACCTAGAACCACACTATGTGCATGTGACACCACATATGTATGCATAGGGAATCATATACTTATACACACAGGAAGATATCAATGTGTATCTAAAACAACATATGTATGCATGGAACCATATATATGTACATAGATGCCACACATCCTTGAATGTGTAATAACAGTAGCATGTACTTAGAACTGCATACATTTGCAAATGGAACTATACATGTATGTACATGGAAGTACACATGTGTTCACAGGGACCATGCTCATGAGAGTCAGTAGGAATCAACAACTCAAACAACAGCCAGTAAGCAGATTAATAAAATAGATAGAGCATACCTTTACCATGGATGCAGGGATCACTTTTCCAATAAAATGTCTTTGTAAAGAACAGAGAGTACTGACACATTCTACCACATGGATGACCTTGAAGAACAGTATGAAAACGGGAATGACCAACACTGCACAAACACGGACATTCAGAACAGCAGGCCCAGTGGGAAAGAAGAGAGCACCCGGGGCTGGGGCCAGACTTGGATTGACAAGCACAGTACTTCTTTAATGGAAGTAGAACCCTTGAAATTGGTGACTATGGTTACATGACTCTAAAGATGCTTTTAAAAAAACATTAACGGCAACACTTTAAATAAACAAACTAAGTATTTTAATTAGTTTATCTCAATATGAGATCCTCAGGCTAAACAGTTATGTCTAACTTGTGCCTGACTGGGTAGTCTCTTGAGTTCCATGACACCTAGCTCTGAGAGCCTCACACTGGTAGCCACAATCCAGCCCTGATATCCTGCTTAGAGACCACAGGCTTGATGTAGGACAGGAAAAGGTCAGGTGACTATCCACAGGTGGCCACTGCAATGGAGGGGCAGGGCATGGAAAATCCTGGGATGGAGGAGGTCCAGAAGGGGCTCTCACTCAACTCACAAATGAGATTCTGGCTCAGGAAGCCAAGAAGACAGCCCAGTTCATATTCATCCTACAAAGGCACTGCTGAAGAACACACTGCTCCATGCTGGGCCCTTTTTCTTTCCTGGGATTGCAGCGGGGCCACCTTCCAGTGGGAGGCAAGAAGGACAGATGCTTGATGAGGGGAACCGCCACCGACCTGTCATAAAGTAATGGTACTGAGTATAAACAGTTGGATTCATTCTCAAATTAAGGTAAATGGAATTCAAAACGACCAGCTCAATATTTTGATGGTCCTTTTAAATCCCTAAAGCAATTCTTTTATAAGTTATAACTCATACTAGAGTGGGAAATTATTCTTGTATGGAAGAGTGGCCTTCACTCCTCTGCTGCCAATAGCCATACATCAGGCCAACCACGCTGCGGTGCGTGACCTTGCTGCTAAAATGAAGGCAGTGGTGCCCACATCTCACGAAGCAGGGGCTGAACTCATATGTCACATCACTACACAGCAAGTGCATACGACCAGTGCTATCGGAATACTCACAGATGCATAACCGTCACCACAGTTCATCATAGAGAACTCTTCACTCACAGCCTCCACCTCCTTCCTTCAGCCTGATCCACCAGCTTCCATGTTCTAACCTTGCAAACTCATTTTAAGGATTTTATCATATTGTTTATCGAATTCCAGGTGTCAATCATTTAGTTCTGTTTCCCACCTTGCTAATTTTCCATGGACACTGTGATACTGTTGTTGGAAATTACTGTCTTTGGACCATGCTGGCACCATTGTTGACTCTGGTGGGCACATGAGAGGATGTTGCTATCAGCTGTCCTTCATTTTCCCATGTATTATGTGACACCCTGACACCTGTGCCATGCTGCCTCGGTTCCATAGCTGGGCAGTAAGTTCTACAACTGCCAAAGGCTCTGAGCTCTACTTTACAAGTTATTTGACTTTCTTGAGTCTATGACTTTTTCATAATTTGAGAATTCTTCTGTCCATTTCTTTAAAATTTAAAAATTTACTTGTATGGACAATATATCAAATATATGTCTGTAGGTACAATTAAGGAACTCCATAAAAACCTGGAATAATGGATAACAAATATTTACTTGAGAGAACACTCGCAATAAGAAAGTTGCTACAGTCCTCTGCTCTGTGGGTGCTGGGAGCTGCGAACAGAATCAAGACCACCAGCCAAGACAGTGAGCATGTTTTCCATCTGGTGCTTGTCAGTCTACAGGTAGTAGCTCAGACCATGCTGCAGTGCGCCTGTACCCAAAAGGCTACTAGCTGAAGGAGTTCCCACAACACCTCTCCCTTTTGTCTAAATAAGAGGGTTCTAAACTTAATATAAAACTATATACAATAAGAACACATATCAAGTATTGTCCAGGAGAAAGAAAAGACAAAACATACACAAAAAGAACTACAACCAACAAGAACAACATCAAATAGAAACACATGCTAAATGTCCAGTCAAAGGTAAAGGTAATTAGCAAATAACAGAGATTATTTCAATAGTTGTCCTATCCTGAGGAGTCTAAGTACTATACTAAAAATATATTAGCTAAGTTATGAGACAAAAGTAGCTATGACTGTCTAGTCTTCGACCCCATCAAAGACCTGAGAAGAAAAGATAATATTACCTGAGTAAACAGGAAGTACAAGTGAGCATTTCCAAAAGTTGCAAAAAATAACAGAGACAACTGGCTACCTGGGCAATCACCTAAAGTCTCATTTGCATCACTGGGGCAGCCAACTTTGACTAAGGCTTAAAGTATCTGACAGACCATTTTCTAAAAATTTGAAAGACTGTCCTAACCTGTCCTGGCAAGGTTTGGCAGTCGTTTTTGCTTGTATCCTGCTTGTCTAGTTTGGACAGAGTACATATTGTCAGTACTTGAGGCAAGGGCAGTTCTTTGCCCAAAGGCCAGTTTTGCCAGAAAACAAGCTCCAAGTGGAGAGTCTTTGGTACCCAACATTCTCTAGGGAATAGATTGGTGCTGCCCAGCACAATCATATCTCATGTCAACAGAATCCTGAGTTATTTAAATGCCATATTTTACAGTTCTCTGAAGTGTTTGAAGACTATCATCTATGCAGAATACAATCTTTGTGCATCTGGAGAACATTACTAGCCTAACTATAAGTATGGCAAGTATGGGTGACTATTGACCTGTAATTCTTAATGTCTGTATGCCAAGATAGAGTCTGGTATTCTTGTCAGTACATGGCTGATTCCCCAGGACTGGAGTTTACAGATGGCAAGGAGCTGTGATGTGGGTACTGAGAATCAAATCCATGTCCTCAGATCCTCAGGAAGAGCAGTCAGTGCTCTTAACTGCTGAGCCATTTCTCCAGTCCTTCATTTGTCCATTTCTGAAATGCAGGCAACCTAGGTCTCAACAAGGACTTTTCCATCTACAGAGAGACTTAATTTGAACAATGATCCGTGATCATTTTTTCAGTGACTTAATTTATTATTCTTTATTTTCCTTCAACAATGTTCATAGCTTTTAGAATATCCATTATCTACTGCTGTTATATTTTCACATTTTGTTCACTTCTGGATTAGTCACTGGACTCACACATGAATACAGTGACCTGCTGAACTCTGATGTTTCTACCATGCTGAGGGAATCTAACCCAGCTCCTCGTGCACAGTAGGCCATGCTCTACCAAGGTGCCATATCTCCTAAAATTGATTTTCATATGGAGATTTTGTGTTCTACAATATTGTTAAACTGGTTATTATTTTTGCAATATTAATACATTCCTTATGGTTTTCATGCTATTTCATGTTGTCTGCAGACAGATGCAGTTTCTTTTCTCCTAGTATGTACAATGCACTTATTCTGCCCACCAGCCTGTCTGGCCAGAACTTCCAGCACAAAGTAGAACAAAAAGTAAGATCTCCTCTTAAAGCTGAACAACACTCCACTGTGTGTATGCACACATAAGTACTACAGTGTCTTCATCCACTTTTCCACTGACCACTGTGCAGAGTAGGGCCATATTTGCTATCTGTGACTTGTGTCATTGCAGGTATATTTGTAAGGCAATGGGTTGATTGCCTTTTGTTGCATTCCTAGAAGACTACTGGATGACCATGTATCTAATAAGGAGTTAATAACCACAATGTATAAAGAACTTGGAAAACACAATAGTAAATTTCAAATGACTTCATTGAAAACTTGATAAAGGATCTGAACAGGGATTTCTTTAAAGGAGACACAAAACAGTCAGTGTGTGACAAGATGCTCAGTGGCATTAACATAGAGAAACAGAGATCACAACCCCCAGGAGGTGTCTGTTCATCCTGCTAGGATGTTGGTTGTAAGGTGAAGATGCCCCGTGCAGGCCGGGGTGTGGAGAAAGCAATCCCTTCCCTGGGTGTGAAAGGAAAGGAAGTAACATCAGCACCACACGGAGAGGTCCAAGGTCCTTCGACCTCATTCATGTTGAGCAGTATGAGGCTTGTATATCTGTGTGATGTGGGATAACCAGACAGCTGCTGACCAAGCGCTGACTTCTATATGGGGTCCCTGTGCTGACAATACCTCCAACCTACTTTGCTAACCTCCTATGAGAAGGCCAGCGTCCTGAGCTGTATCTTCCTGTGGGCCTAATGTGCTAGCCCTCTGACAACCTCGGCTCAGAGGCTCCTGTTCGGATGCCTTCGGTAATTTGTGGCTGTTGAGGAAATCCATCTGTTCCATCTGGGTTACCAAATTTACTGGCCTAAACTTGTTCATCTCTCATGATTCTCTTTGAAAACTGACTTTTAGAATAAATGTAAACTAAACTGAACACAATATTTACCATTAGAGTGAGTATAGGTGATACTGTGCCTAGCACATACCTAGCACATGTCTAGCACATACCTAGGGCATGCCTAGCACATGCCTAGCACATACCTAGCACATGCCTAGTGCATACCTAGTATGATTCGGCCTGAGTTCTACTGAACATAATGGAGCACGCCAAGGGAGTCCTATACCTCACTCCCTACCATTAGCTGCTCTGTGGCTATGCTCACCTTGCAGGCTCTGGATTTTCCCAATCCTGGATATTTTATTATCTGTTATACAATCTGGGACATTTTGTATCTGGTTTCTTTCACATAGTATGTTTTTGAGGACCCCTACTATAGCATATGCCAAGACTTACTTTCTTCCTGGCTGTACAATGTTTCATTCGGCGCACATACCACCTGTTGCTTGGCCAACATCGGCTCACAGCCACTGTCTCCCCTCTGGCCATGGTGTAACCAGAAGCATGTTGCAGGATTTGTATAGGTCCCTTGTTCCAGCTCTAGTACAGACACATGGGTGTGGGACTCATGGGAAACTTGTTCATTCTAGGTTTCTGGTTTCATGGGCAGCCAAAAACTTAAGCTTTTTTTTTTTTCTGTAGAAGTTAAGTACTCAGACAGTCCCCCAGGAGGTCACCCAGGCTGCAACTTCCCCATGTTACCACTCACGCTTATTTCCTGACATGTGATGCCATCTCCCACTGTGGTTCTGAGATGCACTTCTCTTCTGACGCACGATTTTGATCAACTTATCACAAACTTGCATTGCTGTATTTATTTTCTTTAGAGCGAATGTTGGTCCGAATCATTGGCTGTTTTTAATTGTGGAATTGTAGGCATTCTTCAAAGAGTATGGCTAGTATTTTACAATTATTTTTGTTTCTATACGATTGCTCATATATGCTCTTTTAAAGAAATTATGGATTTTAGTCATTAGAGTTGTTTCCTTAGTCTCTTCATCAGTTAATTAAGGTTTGACAGTTTAGGTCATCTTTTTGAAGAGCCATATTTCTGCCTATAATTTGTTTCATTCATTTCTGCTCCGTATTTACACAAGGTAGCTGAAAATGCAAAATAAAATCTAGAAGACTGAAAGGCATTTACAATGAAGTAGATACCTTCTGGAAGTTCTGAATTCTTAGGATATTACATGAAAATTTGTTCCAGGCTGTGGTATGATGAATAAGCTCTCTCACTTGTGTTCCTCATATGAAACCCCTCCCTGCCCCACTCATCTTTGTATCTCACCTTGCTGACTGCAGCAAGGGCCTGGGTACCAGACAATTATTAAGGGGAATATTTTTGCCATGTGCTGCTGCCCTGGCTATTCTTTGTAGACAATAGGCTCCCTGGCAGGGAAAAGCCTCTTAAGGAGCAATGTGATTTAAATTCTGGCAACCAGGAAATGGCAACACATTGCACGCCAACTGTACCCTTAGTTCACTGCCTGCCTTGAATCTGCCTTCATATCCTTACATCAAGAGGACACAAGAACAGGCTTGCGAAGTAGCAGTTATAGGAGGTCATCATGGGTGCTCACGACAAAGTTGCCTCCTGCACCTCCCTCAGGGCTCACAAGCATATCTGTCTACAGATAGTAACAAACATACAGCTGGCATAGTTGGCATGTTCTTTGGGCAGCCAACCAGTTCCCAGATAAAGACATGGAGACTTTATTATTAATTATGAATGCTCGACCTTAGCTTAGAGTTGTCCCACTAGCTCTTTTAACTTAATTTAACTTGTTTGTATTCATCTATGTTTTGCATTTGGGCCTTTTTTTAAATCTTTCTTTCATTCTGTATGTCCTGCTTTCTTGCCTCCTCTGTCTGTCTGTCTGTCTGTCTGGCCTCTGGTGTCTCCCTGGCATCTCCTTTTCTTTCTTCCCTTTGAGCCTAAATATCTCCTCCCACCTGCTCTCCCTGCCCAGAAGTCCAGCCTATACCTCTTCCCTCACTATTCAGCTTTTTATTAGACCAACCAGGTACCTTAGGCAGGCTAGATAAAACAGCAATACATCTTCACATAGTTAAACAAATGCAACACATCTTTGCACAGTTAAACAAATGCAACACATCTTTGCACAGTTAAACAAATGTAACACATCTTTGCATAGTTAAACAAATGTTCTGCAACATGCCAGTGTTCTCTGGACCCTGAGTTCTATCAACTGACTTAGGACTTATATGCCAGCAGATTAATTACCCCACTACATTTTGGCAAACTGAGTGCTCTCATAAAAACCCCTCCACAATGAAGAAAGGGGAATACACACCCATAGGGATCCATGCAAAACACTTTCACACTTCCTTTTGAAAATTAGTTGGGGAAGCCATGTGGACCAGCGAGCACCTCTTGTGCATGTTTCTCTGGCATCTGGGATGCATGCAGTTTTTAATAAGTCATATTTAAAAAGGAAAGAGGAAGCAAAGATCAACACAGTGAGACTGTTTTCTTCACCAGTCCTTCTTATGTAACAGGACTTTTTTCTTTAATATTTTAAACTTTTAGTCATAGTGAGGAGGGAAGAGAAATGTCATCCTCCCACTAATTGGTTCACAGAAATTCTTTCTGTTCCCACCCTAAGCAACAGTTCCTGGATGGGGTTATAGAGTTAGCTGTAACATGGCTGCCTGGCCTGTGTTGGATCGGGCCTTTTGTTTACCTTGATTGTTTGATTATTTTCCCCCAACTAAGGCAGAACAGGATTTATTCTGTAATTATGTCACAACTTTTTACTTCTAGCTCAGGAAAATAGGAGCTTTGGGTGGGAAGAGATGTGAAGAAGTAATCACTTAGCAATGGGAATTATACAGTGTGCTTTAGAGAGAAAATTTAAATATATATATAGAGAGGTAGGTAGATAAGTAGATAGATAGATAGATAGATAGATAGATAGATAGATAGATAGATAGATGGATAGACAGACAGACAGACAGACAGATGTTTTTGTAAATATATGTATTAGTTAAAAACCAATTCGGGAACCAGGAAGCTGAGACAGGAGGATTGCATGACATACCATATAGAAAGTCACAGCTTCTCACACCTGAGGCAAAGACAAGGTGTTCTGTTGCCACTGCTGAACCTCAGGGGGGCCTAGACTTTGCCCCTCACACTCAGAACCCTCAACAGAATGTGTATTGGGCACACATTACCCTGTCCAGAAACACTCTTAAAAGTAAGAAAAGGCACAGCAGCCTCCTCTTTCATAAATTCAGAAGTTCGTTGACTGGTGCTTAGGACCGACTATAGCTACACACACTGCTCGGTCAGCTTCCAGACTCCAGGATGGTGAACACAGACAGGCCTATGGCACTGAGGACCGCCCATCATCCATGACAGACACAGGCTCGCCAAGAAGGCAGCTGAAGCACACATTGCTGCAGCCTGAGTCTCCCATGCTCACCAAGTCTGCACCTAGCTTCCCAGTATGAGCTGGGCAATTCTATTATCTACCTCTATTTCCACTGGTTTTGCAAGCATCATTTTTTATTAAGGCTCCAGAGCATATCCTCCTTCATGATGGCTTTGCTGTTTCCTATATGGATGGAGATGCCCCCCCCACTGAGAAGGAAGTGGGGAGCAAATCAGGAGTGGGCTCCTGTCTGGAAATAGGATGGCTCTGCACTTTAAGCATATGTTCCTGTGGGAGGAGGTGTGCACGTGCCCCGCTAAGACTGGGTTGTGGCCATATGTAGAAAAACATCAGCAGCAACACATGGCTTTGAATTCACTGGAGGCTCTCATGAGTGCCTCTGGGCACTCAGCAGCGGTGGGGCAGCAGATTCTTGCAGTCCCCTTTGCTTGCTCAGTCTCTATACCGCCTCTGCACACGTGTCAAGAACAGTGTTACCGAGCGATGCTTTGCAGTAGCTAGAACTCAGCCTCTTCTGACACAGACAATAGGAGAAGCAGGCACTGCTGATTAACTGAAAAGGCTGCAGAGCGAACAGAAAGAAAACACTAGAAAGAGCAATTAGAGCTTCTAGAATCAGGCTTGCCAGTTTGGAGTCTGACCTCTGCTCGCGGCCTCAAGTTTCTTGCTTTTACAGAGGAGAACACAGCGTGTTTATGGACACTTGCACGGATATACCATGTACAGCCAGTGCTCTTAGGCCCTGAGCGTGTAATGCATGATAACTCAACTGTCTGCCAGATGAACAAATAACTGGACACTTGTAGGTGCCCCCCCTGCTGCCACATTTATCCAGGGCCTACAGAGAGATGTTGGTACTTCTGGGTCTCTACCTAGAAGGAGGACACATCTCTCTTGTGGGACTGAGAACATCTCAATGCCATCTTCTGTCAGGGCTAAATGTCACAAGGATCCTAAGCTACACCTAATATCACCTGCACAGATGCTGCTGAATAGATCCTGGCTCCAAGGACCCTGGGCTGCAAGATGTTTGATCTGTAAGGGTTCTGGGGTACACAGACCATGGCTGTGAGGACTGGCATATTTAGACCCTGAGCTGTGAGGACCTTGGGCTATCCAGACTCTCAACCCTAGGCTATGAGGACCATGGAATACATTTCCCCAGTTGGGCAATTCTATGTAACTCACCTAGAGCAGGTGCCATTTAGTTGGGTTTGACTCAGCACTTGTTTGCTGTAGGATGAAGATATTTCATAGACTTTAAACATAGGAAAAGAGAGATTCTGGTTCAAGTGTAGTACCGAACCTCATGAGGCACACTGCAGCTGCTGAGATTAGAGAAAACAGTGGTGGAGGAGGCTCTGGAAAATGACCCAAAGCTATCAGCGCTGTCCACCTGCCATTAATGCAGGTGGCTGATGACAGGCCTGGCCTTGCACATGTGTGTGCATGCATGTAAATAAATCGCTCGTCACATGGAGTCCGAGTATCATCTTGTGGTGTGACAGGATCCTATTCATGTAGTATCTGTCCCTTCTCCACATCCACGGCAGAGCTGAAGGCGGACGCAGAAGAGAGCTCCTTGCTAAGGTCACAGGAAGGTCAGCCAAGCTCTGCACCATTCACAGGCACAAGGTGTTCCTTGTGGCAGAGCTGCAGGGAACTCTCCTAGGGCTCACTCCATCCGATCTTGAGCCATCTACACCCAGCCTGGTGGAAGGCAGCAATCTGAGGCACACGGTAGTTGACTGAGCTCACACGGCTCATCAAAACCTGATGGCCTGGGGTAGAGCACAAAACTCTCAGAACTCACCAACCTTAGGACCCAGAGAGGTTGTAATGAAAGCATAGAAAGTTTTCATTGTAATATGCATATTTGCATTTTTCACTTAGTCTTTGTGCTGCTTTTAAAGATTCTTATACTTACCTCGAATAAGACTCGTGTGGATTTGTATCTACCCCTTTCTCGGGGAGAGACTCATTGGAAACTTTTCCCAAATATGGAATGTCTTGGTCTTATTTCCTCCTTGATATTTAGGTTATTACAGCTGGGACAAGGTTTAAGTGTCTCCTCCAAAGACCCTGGTTGCAATGCTGGAAGGTGGTGAGATTCTCGGGAGGTCCCTAGGACCCTTGAGGGAAGTGTTTGACCCCTTTGTGCTAGACATTGTAGAGTGAACTGTCACTAGAGCCTCCATCTGACCCCAGAGCCTCTCTCAGGCTTGGTGATCTGGCTCTCTCTCCCTCACAGACTCTGTCCTCACTGCCACAGTCGTGAGTGACACAGTAGGAATTGGGCCCTCACCAGAGCCTGTGCCATGCTGTTTGAACTTTGAGCCTCCAAACCCTAAATGGGAAAAAACTCACATGTCTCAGGAATTTCCTTGGACTGAAGGATGACTCTCATAAATGTACTGGCCCAGTGAGTTTTTAGTATATGAATGTTTTTATTTTATTTAATGCATAACCGGCATTCATGAGGCAGGGGTGATTTTGATGCATTTTTTGCTGTGTGTGTGTGTGTGTGTTGGGGGGGGTTGTTCTGTCACATTTGAGACCACAACAGTGTGATGTCTCCTGGCCCTGCATTGTCCATGAACTTGGTAGCTGTGACTATCCAGGGTTCAGCTCTTTCGTGGGGATACCCATCCTACTGGAGTCAGCGTTGGGCCAGGCACGCCGTAGCAGATGCCTCTCCATGGTGCACTTAAGAAAAAATGGACAGTAAGCTGTATCAACCGTGGGCCAATACCTCCACAAAGTACTCAAGAAAAACGCACAGTAAGTTGTAACAACTGCAAGCCAGAATAGAAGATAACTATTGGCCATTTTTGCTAGCAATTCCTTTGAATAGTATAAACCTCTGGAGTTGGTGGCTTCAAAGAGTCAGTCAAAGGGTCAAAGGGTTGCAGGGATGATAGCCTGATAGGTCAATGCCCAGTAAGCCTGTGCCACTGGAGAACAAGCCACACATTTGTTGGTAAGTCTCTCTTCTTACCTGACACATACTAGTGTACCTATGTCCTTCCCTACCTTCATCCATATTAAGCATGTAATAACACCACGGCCAGTACAACTAAACTCCTCTATGACAAAGTTACCACCAGATCCTGGGGGGCGGGGGGCGGGGAGGAAGCTGGGAGAGGTATGACCTCCTCGAAGTTGTAAACGAGAGAACACAAGCGTAAATCCAAGAAATGTAGAGGAGCTCAGCAGTAGGACTTACATTCTCGTCAAGGAGTCTGGAACCAGGGTCGAAGAGAGGAACCAGTGTGAGTTAGGTGTGGTGAAGCCGGGCAGGCACAGCAGCGCACACCGATAATCCCAGCGCTCTGGGAGAGTGATTGCGTGGGATAGAAGCGATCTAGTAAAGAGATGAATGTCTAAGAGGGGACTCACGTTTTCTGCTCTAGATTCCTGTTATACAATGTCTAAAGCCCCCATGTAACAGACGGATGAATGTTTCTTAAACTGACGGCATAGCCCTGATCCCCACTGTAGTCTGGAGACACTGCCTTGAGAAGATCACCAAAGCCAAATGAGGTTACAAAGGTAGCTTTAGTCCAGCCGACGGAAGTCCTCACAGGAACAGAAGGTGCTGCTAGGGTGCTCTGTTAAGGGAAAGGGCATATGAGGACACAGGCAGACAGTGCCGCCACCAGCCAAGGAGGGTGGCCTGAACAGAAACCAGCCCTCCATATCTCAGTCCCAGCCTTCCAGCCGCCGGGCAACGAGGAGACAAATGACCGCTCAGTGAACATCGCAGGGCACAGTATACTGTCATAGCCTAGCTGACCGGCATTGTTGGAGTTCTGTGAATTGTCTGCCATATTAATGGGTTGACTGATGGTAGCCCCCAGATGTTTCAGCATGGGGCTAGTTAGCAGTAAGAACAGAAATGTGATTAGATGAGAGGGATTGTGGCTTTGAATCAGAGTGACTGACAGGAAGAAGAAGGAGCTAGAGATGGGGTCAAGTCATACAACTGTCCGGGTCTACATTCTGGGGTTCCGCGAGAAACATGGGCATCCAGCTCTAAGTGCATCCCCACAGACCTACAATGAGGCTTTTAAGACTCTGGAACCCAGCACACGCCTCGTCAAGTTCAGGGCCAAAGAGCCCCAGTTACAATCTTCATCTTCTCATGGGCTTTTGATGACTTCAAGATGTTTCCATGTGATGTACAATAAAATATTTGTAATGGTTCAGTTCCAAGAAAGGCCATAAAAGGGTTCCCCAGGTCTTGTTCCACTTTTATCAAGTGGGTTTTGCCCACCCAGGCTCCACCGGAGGGAAAGTGTAGTTTAAAGAGGACCAGTCATATATATGCTTGAGATCTCTCCATGGAAGAGGATCACTGATGACCTTGACCCCTGACCACATCTCAAGGTTAGCTTCATTTCCTCAACACACCCCTCAAAATATTTCTGTAGGTATCTGTTTTAATGGAAAAGAAATTTTTGTTTGTTTGCTGTCTATTGTAGGTAAGACAGATGTATACACCTGTCCTGCTGTGGTCCTTTCTCAGGAGCAGAAAGAGCCAAGTAGAAAAAGGTACATTGCACAAGGCAGTGGCCTCCTAACGTACTATGTCTTAAGGAGAAAAGGCTACATGTAGAAGTGCTAAGACCTCTCCAAGATGGTGACTGTTACTCAGACAGCAAACAATGAGTATTAGTTAGAAGATACAAGAGAAGTAATGCCTTGATTCAGTGACTGAAACAGACCTGGAGACAGAGGACCCATAGAAGCATTTATCTAACCATGGTGAGAAGAGCAGAAGCGCTCAGCAATGTTCACAGCTGCAGCGCCAAGCTGTAAGGACTTGTGGCACTTCAATCGTGACACCCAAACTGTAAGAGCCACAGAGTTCTGAACATTGGTGGCAGCTACTGGGGCACCCAAATCTGTGACATTCAAACTGTAAGAACTATGTGACACCCAGATCTGAGATGGCTAAATGGTAAGAGGTATGGGGCACTCATATAAGTGACACAGATATTCAAGAGACTCTAATGGATTATAGTCATGGGTATCACTACTCACCATTCTATTTAATTTAGAATTTCAGAACATTGCTATAACGATGTCAGTGTAATATAAGAATGGAATATAAATTAACTCTTTTTCAGAGTCCTACACAGCTTTGCACTCGCACGGGTAACACAAACACCACTGTTTTGGAGGGTTTTTTTTTTTTTTTTTTTTTTTTTTGCTTGAGCAGAATAAAGCATACGAATAAGTTTTGAAATTGCTCACTCAAGTCATTTTCAAAGCCTTGCTGTCAAAATAAGACCAAGGCTTTTATGTGCTTGCTCGGCTAGACTCTTTCAGGAAGAGCTTGCTCGGCTCAGCTCTGGAAACCCCTGGTGTGGTTTGGCGCCTGCTGGCTCCAAGCTGAAAACCTGGTCTCACTAGAGACCTCTATCTCCTCCAGCATTGGGTCAAGTTTGTCCTATGCGTTTGGTAACCCGAGGAAATAGAAAATGGAGCACTGTGTGAATCTCTACCAGCAAACGTGTGGACGGACACCTGGAGAATGGCTGGCCACAGGCCGTCACAGAAAGAGGCCGTTCTTATGTTCCCTCCAGGGAGAGAATCACATCTGGCACCCACTTCGTGAACAGGAAACTGGGGGGACAGGGAGGCTCACAGACGTGACATCAGTTTGAGCACTAACCTTTGAGAACCTATAACTCATGTCAGCAAGAGGTTCCTGGCAACAGCACACCACGATGACTGGGCTACGTATCTGTCAGGGTTTAAATCATCAGTAATTTACTGTTCAACACAGAACATCCAGATACTGCTTCTTTCCTCCTGGACCAATGGTGCTGAGCTGGGCTACAGTAGGAGTGGAAGGCAGGCCTGACTCTGTGGCTGCTCCTTTTCATTCTGGGCTGCAAGGCGGCTCCTGTTACTCACAGTGTCCCTGGATGTGTGATAGCCCCCCTTTCTGGTCCTGTGGTAGTTCCCCCCCGCTGTGTGGCAGCCCCCCGCTGTGTGGCAGCCCCCCCCCGCTGTGTGGCAGCCCCTTTGCTTAAGCTTCAGAGGCTGCTTCTGTTAGTTTTCTAGAAATTAACCACACTTCCTTGGAGGACAAAGGCCACAGAAGTGAGGTCTGGCTCTGGGCTCAAGATAGGAAGTTCTAGAGGTCACCACAACCCTGAGAATCCCAGAACAGCCTTAACTCAGCCCTTCAGGGGCTAAGCCACAATCCTTGGAAGGACATGTTGCCTCATCGTGTTTACCAAGTCACAGAAGAGCAATTCCTACACAGTAGACATGTTTAGATGATGACCCCTTTGTGAAGGGGCTGGTGCTGCAAACATTAGCGAGATTTAGCCATTTCTCCTGTAACATGCACAAGATCTGAAACCAAGGCCACAGGAAAAGGTACGAATAGAAAAAGATGTGATTTGGAAAATCCTATGTGCCCACGGCATCTTCCTGTGAGTCAGGACATGATAACCTGTTGCCTGATTTTACAAAAGCCTCCCAAGCCACCTCCCCACCCCTGCCAGTCCCACCTCCCTCAAGCTGGAAAAGGGAAACTCTTTCATCCAGAGCCTCTGCGAAGAGAGCCAGCATTCCTAGACCTAGCAGGTCGCTGGGGCCGTATTAGGAGACTCTTAGGCCTGGATGCTCACACACCTAGTGGTTTTTGTAGCACTGACAGTCCACAGGGGACATCAGTAAGTCTGCACACCTCGGGAGCGTTAGCTGTTTATGAATGGCTTTCACTCCCACCCAACCCCGAGGCAGTAGAGAGAAGGCAGAGCCTGCACTGGCCGTTTTGAAGATGAAACAGAACAGAACGACAATGAGAAAGAGCAATAACAACATAAAGCCCTGGCAACCACAGATTTGATTGGTTGTACCCACCGGCCACATCCTCTTTCCCTCAAATCAACAGAAGCATGTCAATAAAATTAAAGGGTTTTAAAATTTCAAACAAAAGTTTTTGGTTTTTCTTCTTTCAAAGCTAGGCACTATACTCTGAGCTTATCTTAAGTGAAAGATAAGTGACTGGAAAAAATAAAATCCATGTCTAGTACTTTCCGCGCAATCTCTATTGTACCCCTCCACACATGGGCTGACATCCGGAACCAACACGGAGGCCAGGCCATCATGATAGCATTGCCAAGAGTCATGCTCAGCTTTCCACGGCAGGGGATTATGTACTCCTCAAGCCGTGTCTCAAGCTGAGCAGAGATGGATCAGCTGGATAAGTACTTCTGGTCCTGGTTCTGAACCAGGAAACTGCAAACACTGAGCTGGCTTATAACAGGAATAAAATGAGTGTGTGTGTGTGTGTGTGTGTGTGTGTGTGTACAATACAACATACTGTGCAGGGAATTCACTCAGTATAAAATATATACTTGTATATATGTATATATCTATATTCATGTAGACAGTTGGCATCTATGCATCTATGCATCTCTGCAGCTGTGAGTATGGGTATGCATAACAACATGTGTGGATTTTAAGCATTTATAGGTGGTATACATGCATCTATGTATGTGAGCATGTGAAATAGCAAGCAGATTTGGGCATGTATGACAGTTATTTAAATTTGTGTATAAGGGTATGAGCATATGTGTGACCACATACATGCATTGCAAGCCTATACATCTCGTGGATGTATTTGTATGAGAGCACATGTGTGATGAGAGCATGTGTGAGTGTGCATATACATGTGCATTGCTGTGCATTGCAGTTATGTATACCTGAAATACATGTATCTCTACGTGTATGTGGTATATCTGGTTGTATGAGCATGGTTGTATAAATGCTTCTTGCAGAGATTCTAGATCATTATATATCCCCAACTAGTAACTCTCTCCTCAGTCAATCCAAGTCTCATACCCCATATCACGCCAATGGTTATTTATGACTTTCATCATAAAAAGGATTTGTGACAACCACTAATCAATCCAAAAACACACCAGATATAGTGGTTTCACCTCGCAGCCAGGAAAACCAGCATCATTGTTCTCATTTTCTGATGATAGGACATGTTCATTACCACCCTTTTGTCAGGGACTGGCCTGGGTTCCTGCCGATCATATCCCTTCCACACCTTCTGAAGCAGACTCATCAGGTAGATCACAACCTGGCTGGAGGAAGCCCTCCCCTCGCGAGACTACTTGGTTATATCCTTATTACTGCGATAGTTCTTTCCTCCTTGTAACCTTGAGGTAGAAGGTAAGGTTTGGAAGAAGATGACTCTGTGTCTGTCTGTCTGTCTAGTCACTCACTCTTACAGAGAGTCACCTCTGAGCACTGATAGTGCTACTTTTAAACCACTGTCTGACTTGTGGGAAGGATGTCTCTGTAGAGCAGGAAGAATTAAAATAAGGAACTCAGAGGCTTGGTTTCAACTCTTTCAATTTGGTACCAAGTGAAACTCTTCATGGTATGATAGAATAGATTTCTCATCAGGATTCTATCAGAACCTAACCAGATTTCAGAAAACATGTACGTAAATCTCCTTCGCAGAACCTGCAAGGTGATGTGGAGTGGGGCACAGCATGGATGTGGATGATGCTCCCACATTGCAGGGCAGAGGAGTTGGCCCACAAGCACACTAAGCTGAGGTTTTTAGTAGAGACTTGGCCATTGTCACCAGCTCCGCCCCCCCCCCCAAATCTCCCATGGAAGAGGTCTGAAACTCAAACCCATGATCTCAGAATTCCCATGGGTTAAAACTGTGGGACAAAAGCAAAAGAAATGATGGTATTTAAAAATTAAAAACATAAGCTGAAACAGTCTTGTTGGAAGTGAAAGTTATTTTGATCCTAAAGCACCTAATTCAGCTCTGGACTTCAGCTTCTTGGAATAATCAGATGATAAATATGAATGACTAGGGACAGGTGCTAGGATGGAGAAGTGGAGGGGAAAGTGGAGGATTTAACTGGGAAGGAGGCGGGAAGGCAATACAAATGGAAGGATAAATAATACTAAAGATGTTTGAAAACTTCATAGGGAAATATACTATTCCATATTTCATTAACTATGTACATATAATACTATATACATGCACATGCACACACACAAATACTGTGAAGTTTCACCACTTAGGTGATAAAGCTCTCCCTAAGAACCATATATTAACAAGAACTCCAGTGCAAGGCATTGGAGATCCCCCTTCAAGTTGTTGGTCAGGGGAGTCCAAGAGACTTCCAGAATAATTTGTATTGTCTTTGGTTGTCACCTAGGACTTGAAGGTAATAACATTATGACTTCAGACACCATAAACTTTGGACACGGGACCTGGAAGAAGTGAGCTGGAGTTGACCTGGAAGCCTTCTCTCTGCATATTATCTCTCATAGTCCCCAAAAGCACTATCTAAGCTGGCAAGGGAAAAAAGCCATGCACAGTTCTACCCAGCCATAAAACCTACAGACCACAACAATGGCCAGCAAGGCAAGAGGTCCCCAATGGTGCAATAGTGGTACTTACATCTTATGAGTAACCAACAGCTATCTAATGGGACTGAAGGCCACCAGATCATCAGGAGGGAATTTGTGCCTGGAACTGTAAACCAAAACATTTACTCATGGCTGGTGAGGTCAAGGACCCTAGATAAGAACCTATTGTTGCCACTTTCCTAACCTTAACTATACTCTAAATAGTTATCACTATACCTGGTGTGGGAGAATTGTTCATATTCTGTCAATCATGATTTAAATAAATGCTGATTGGCCATTAGCCAGGATGTAAGGTGGGACAACCAGACAGGAAGTAGAGGTGGAGCAAGGAGGGTAAGAGAATTCTGGGAAGCAGGAAGCTCTCTTGGCACTCCTCCACAGACCACCGAAGAAGCAGGATGTGACCTGCCCTGCTGAAAAAGGTACTGAGCCATGTGGCTAACATAGATAGGGATAATGGGTTAATATAAGTTACCAGAGCTAATAAGAAGCCTGAGCTAATGGGCCAATCAGTTTATCATTAATATAGACCTCTCTGTGTGATTCTTTGGGACCTAATGACCTTGGGACCTGTTGGGAGGACAGAAACCAACCAGGCCCTCATGTTACATATACCCACAGATGTGTGTGTATTCTTTCTGCATCTAATGGAGATTACTACAGAGGTATAGAAATGGTCAAAATGCAGAAAACTGACAATGGGATGCCCTGATCTCAACAGATAACTCTATGGCGCAACACCTACACGTAAGGCTCAGGGACCATCGTGAGAGAGTAAGAAGCCAGGATGGCTGATGGCAAGACAGTGTCTTCTATATATGAGAAGGAAGCTATACCAACAAAATATCATCAATATGGTCACTTAACAAGATCTGCTCATGACAACACCAGTTGACAAGCCCGTGTGGGTGGGAGACATCTCATAGGAGTCCACCAAAGATGAAGAGCTGTAGGCAACAAATGGTTCCTGAAAGATGGGAACTCAGTCTTCTCCAGAGACAAGATCCTGGAAAGATCACCTAGTGTGACGTGCTAAGCCTAAACATGCATACACAGGAGCACCACTAAATGCACTCCGCAGACTGTATTTATACACACACATGCACTCACATAATAATGAAAGAAAAGGTCATCTATTTGAGAGGGAGTAAGGCCACTGAGGGAGTTGAAGGAAACAGGGGAAGGATGGAACTAGTGTATTAGTGTACATACAGTACTCTTGCATGAACTTCTCAGAAAGTTAACTAATAAACAAAAACATATGTTCATGAAAAAGAAACATGTCAGGCTGCAAGAATAGACTCAAAGGATAAATAAGGAATAGATACTCCAGAAATTAACCAGAAATATTTGGAAAGAAGATGGTTTATTCCTGAAGACTTTAAGAACAGGAATAAGATATTCAGTACAGATGAGAATGTCAAGTTAGAAATAGCTAGAAAAAGAATTAGAGACATAGAAGACGTGCTTAAAATTAAACAAGATGCAGCCCAGAAATGCCTGATGAATGAAAGGCATATTAATACCTATGTTTTTTTTAGAAAGGAAGCATATATCTAATCTAGTTCCTAGCAGGGATACTTAAAATGGTCCTGGATGGTGACAGAATTCATGAAAACAGATTCTCAATGTTGAAAAACATTGAGGCCTACATCTGAAGAAACACAACTTGTGCCAAATGGGATCTGTAAAAGTTGCTCCAGATCAAGATGTGAAAGACTATGATACTGAGACAGAAGCTTGAGAGAAGGGCAAATCATATAAGAAGACAGAAGTGAGGCTTTATATGAACTCTTGATGGCCATCACGGAAACCCAAACACAACAACCACGAGGGGAAATAGCATCAACTCAAAGCTCTACAGCTGGACAAAGGGTGTTCCAAAAACGAAGATGAAACGAAATTATTTGTACAAACACAACAGAGTTTCTGTTTCTAAGAAACTTTTCTGAGGCAAGCTGCAAAAAATGGACTTCAGGAAGGCAGATGCTCTAAAGGACAAACTGAAAATCAAGAAAAAGAAAAATGACCAATAAAACTAGAAACTGCGTAGATGAAGGTGGATCACAAGTTAGGATAAAGGAATAACCATGTCAAGTTGATGGATGGGGGAAACAAAAATTGAACCAAGCTCTTTGGCCAGAAGGAAAAGTTATTAGTAAGGTTTTCTAAGACCATTGTGTTACTCACACAGGGAAGAGAAGAATTAAATAAGTTTAAGTTTTTAATTCGCCAAGGGGGTATCTGGGATTTCATCTGTGCTGTTGATATGTTTTCCCACATCTACCCTGCTGGGTGCCCAGGGCCTGGAAGACAGTGTTAGAGACAGGTCATCACAAGCCAGTTCTGAAATAGACTAGAACACAGAAAGCCATGGGCGGAAAGAGATCAGGCCAGGGGAGGTGTGAGCGGGCAACACCTCTAGCATGGAGACACAGCATTGAGAGTGAGTGAAATAGAAAACTACAATATAAAACAAAGGGATCTCAAAGTTAAAGACTGATTATTTAAGATAATCAGTCAATAGAGTGTTTGCCTACTGTTCTCTTGGCCTGGAGTACAATTCCCAGTACTTTACCTAAATAGACTATGGTGGTAGTAACTACTTAAAATCCCATAGCTAGGCAATTAGAAGCAAGAAGGTCAGAAGTGCAAGGTCATCTGCAGCTGTATAGTGAGTTCAACGTCAGCCTGGGCTACATTAGACTCAGGCTCAAGAAAATGTAGATTGTTCTAATTAAACAAGTTCAGCCAATGTCAACAAAGATAATGCCAGAGAAACCCTGGACTAGAAAGGAAAGATGGTATCATGAAAGATATGAGTAAATTTCAAACACACAGTTGTGAGGGGCAAATGTCAGTCCCACACATCTACCTGTCATAGGATGCCATTTTCATAAGCCGCACAATCGTAAGTACTACTACTTCCTGGCACGACACATGGAAGTTACGTTGGAAGAGCAAAGTACATTAGAACATAATTAAAGCAGTATGGCTCTGGAAGGGTGGGTGTGGCTCCAGCAAAGGTGGGCGTGGCTTCACCGAATAGACAGTGTGTAGGTGGGAGAACCCGAGTGATCCCCTAACACTGAAAGGCTTGAGTCTTTGTCTCGGCTGGAGATTCACTAACAGTTACGTTAAAATAGGGTTTTGTGATATACGTTTGTGTACGCCAGTTAACTCAGCGGCCACCTGAAGCTCCACAGACTAAATGGCTTGTATTTGAGAAACATGCACCTGGAGGCTTCAGGTCCAAGGCAGGGCCCCCACTGGAAAGCCTCTTGCTCTTCCCTAGCCTGGAAGAAGGAGGTAAAACTCTGGCCTCCGCTTCTAATATGGGGCCACCTTGAGAACACCATCCAGCTCATCACTTTCTGAAGGCCCTGCTTCCCAATGCCATTACACTGGAGACAGAGCATCAGTGGAGGGGCTGACCTAGTGCAGAAATGAGTTCATGAGTCAAAATGACCAAAAACATTCACCAAGCAATTACGGGATGTCAATTTTCTGTGCTCCGTGAAGGAAGCTGGTGCTGCCTGTGCTAGAAAGAATAGTAGGTTCACTTGTAGTATCTTTAGAATTCAAAATTTCGGGGAGGAAACAGTCAGTCCAAAAAGGCCACCAACAGGGAAGGAGAAGCTGGGAAGCACTGTGAAGGGCACCAAGGAGATGACCCTGGTAGGCACAGGTGGGTGCTGAACTCCACTGGTGGTGTGGCAGCAGATGCCAGGGCGTCAAAGCCCAGACCACACCAGAGAGATCTAGAGAAGCAGCAGCTGGAATTGAGTTAAGAGGGATGGTCCAAGGCCTGGTTTAAAGATGAGTGGCTCTTCTGACCCAGCATCCCTCACTGGAGGTCATGGAGGGAGGAGGGAGGATGAAGCTATGGTTATCTATCCTATCCACAGGACAGCCGTCAGTAGCAGCATGGTGTCTTCCCTCCCAGTGCTTCTGCAAGTCATCGAGATGTTCAGATTTGTGTGTGTGTGTGTGTGTGTGTGTGTGTGTGTCTGTGTGCGCGCGTGCATGTGTGCATGTATGTACAGTGGTTTATGGGATTTTAAAAATTGACTGACACCCTAATTAAAAAGGCCTTCTGAACTGTTTGTTTACTTTTCAAATAAAATCCTCAAGATCTCCCTTCCTTTTTGAGGGAAAAGGAAAAAAAAATTCAACTAAGATATTATTTGCTCTCATTCAGATGGTGAGTGAACAAAGTCCTAGGAATCCATCTTCCACATAGGCAGAAGGGAGCCACAGGGAAACAGAGACACTGACCATGCTGACAAGCCAGGCTATGGTCACATCTCCCCATCCCCCCGTCTTCCTAGGGAAATGGAGGAGAGTCCCACACGGGCTCCAGTTTAGTTCAGCACGGTAGTGCTGCAGGGATGGAGCCAGGATTTTAAAAGTGGAGCCTGCCTGTCCTCTGGATGTCAGTGGGGCCTCAGGTCTCCCCATTCAGGTCTGGACGCTCTGCTCAAATATAACCCCACAGAAGAGTACTCAGAGCCTCTCTAGGACATGCTCCAGGCCTCGGTGGTTCTTTCTCCCCAAAGCTAGGCAGTACACACAAGTCACACATGGCTTGGATTCCATCTCCACACCCAAGCCAAGCTGGGTTCAGCTATGTAGGACACTTACTTGCCATCACTAAATCCTCAACAAGAATAAAATGTGCTCCTCTTGGAGAACCGATGGTGCACAGACCACCAGGCCTTTGTCCAGGACTGGCATGGCTGTCGGTGGGAACACCCATTCGGCTTACGCCAAGAATGGACCAGGGGCACACACAGCCCAGCTTGGTCTGATACCACACTATATCCACAGACCCTAATGACAGCAATTATGGCTTCATTTTACAAATAAATGACCACACATGACAACGGAACTGTCAGCCTTGCTGGATTAATCTTGGAGGACTGTTGTCATCCATTTCTCCCTGTTCTGGAGCAACACAGCCTTGTTGGCCCTGGGACCAAATCCAACTTCCACGGAGGGCTGGTTTTCCAGACCATTCATAATCCAGCTCAGCCTCGTAAATCTGAACTTATCTCTCTTTCCACTCTGCTCCCCATATGAACCCCTTCTCTCTCTTGTGCTCCCACCTGGATTATTGTCTCCCTACACCTCATCTATCACATGCCCTGTTTGCAAACACACGACAAGGATCTCCTGCCAGGGCTATGGAGACAGAACCTTCCTGGAAAGAACGTTGTCAGTGGCTAGTACACAGTTCCACCCCATCCCCCACACTGTCCTCAAAACTATATACATCAACTGTTCCTCCACACTTATATACATGCATGTGCATGCACACATATGTTCTCATCCTATTTTCCTAGTTTGCAAATACACCTTCTGTGGCATACAACCACTTACTAAGTCTAAACACACTTGAATACAGGTCTATCACAATATATAATCATTGATTTCCAGCTCCCTAGTCCCCAGCATGGTGATTTCTTTTCAAAACCCTACACGCCTGCCTCCCTCCACTCTGTGGCTCTGTTGCTATTCTCTCCTGGCAACTTCTGATCTCAGAGATATTTAGTTTGAATGTTTTACTGTATTTGGCAAAGTCTAGACACCCACTGAAAACTTCTGAGAGCAGAAATCAATTTAGTGTTCTATAGCAGATAGACCCAGTCCGTTGCTATCCAGGCATAGCACTACCACCAACTAGGTCCATTTCAAAGTCATGGAAGCTCAGGCCACACCCAGACCCAGAGGTTCAGAATCTCCATTTCAATCAGATCCTTGGACATCTTACACTATATAAAATCTGGAGAAGTGGCTTGTATTTGGCTTGTTTCTTGACATCTGAAATGCACACACCTATGGGCACGGTTGACGTGGGTGTGCATCTTCTCCACAAGAGCATCCTGCACCCCAGGTGAACGACCTCATTTGCCTGTGGTGGAAGTTCTCAGTTGAGAATATAACTTTTCGGTGATGTTGGCTTCTGAGAATAACTGGTATTTTATTACTGGTACATCAGAACAAAGAAATAATTTGTAGATGTAGTTGGGAACAGGGCCAAGAATAAGAGAGTTTTTTTTTTATACAGTCCTAACTGTTGGCTCTGTTACCATTTCTTCTTTGATATAAATACAGGTTTTTCTATGTGCAGGGTGTGCTTTCAAATGAGAAAATGAAAGCTAAAGAAAGAGAGGAGAAGCCATTAGATGAAAGAGCACATTTAAACCCAGCTCCGCAGGGATCATTACAAACCTCATGCCTGCTGGGGGCACACAAGGCAGACAGGAAGGCCCTTCAGAGAAGACATCTTGCTTTAAAAGCCTAGATTCTCAGGATTATAAACCTCACAGTTGATACTGCTTGCATCTCTGTAAGATATGCATGTATGTAATTTTAAGGTGTAGGATAAACATAGGAAGACAGGGATAAGCAACCTCCTCCTGCTGATCCAGTGTCGCTCCCATTGGGGCTGCTAGCTGAACAGGTAGGAGCACTGGAGAACTGCTGATAACGCTACCATCATGGTACAGAACACATCCCTCTGTGTTCGAGGTGTGTGATGGTGTCACATGTTACAGGCTGAGGCAGTGAGTCCTTCGCTACTGAGGAAACTCCCAGGACAGCAGTAGCTCAAGCGTTTTGGGGACCCAAGTAGGTCTCATGTACAGCCTAGGACTTCCTTGGATAGTTCTGCCTGCTGCTTCCCAGCTCCTCGCCAGACATGGAAAACAGTCTGTAGGCACTCAGCTCCTAGGATCCCACCAATGTGGCTTCATTTACACAGGAAGGAATAAGGACACATGAAGAGAGTCTTCCGACTCTCTGATGGGTTGGGAAAGCCAACTAAGCTAAAAGTCCTCTCCTGCCGAGTTTGGGAGCATTTGAAACTGAGCCCTAACCCCTCCTTGACCTGGGCAACTGGGTGGCTGTGGGACCTGGTTGGTATCCTTCTTAGAGAAAAATTACATCTGCCTCTGCTAGCATCTGCTTGGGGCCATAAGGCCAGGGACAGAAGCATCTGGGGCTTTTTCTTGTAGATAATTAATGTCTACTGACAGAATAACAGACCTAAAAAAAAACCTCCCTAAGAGAAATGATGAGGCCATTTGGGAGAGCTGATGGCATTACAGCAGACAGCGGGGCTGAGGGCGAGGAGAGGCAGAAGGGCAAGAACTGAGCCACTGGGGCAAGCAGAACCCATGTGTGCTGCGAGCTGCCGCTAGAGGAAACAGATGTTCTGTGAAGGGCGCTAAGCGCTCAGCAGGTAGTAGCCGAAGCCGGAGCCTGGCACAGTCACCTTCATCTAAGGACCATGTCTGAGTCCACTTGCTTCCTGACTTGGTAACTGCTGTCAGTGTAGAGGTGAGGTCAGTGAGCGGGCCATTTGGGCCTCACACAGGCTCTTGGGAATTGAGGATAGTGGAGAATTTTTGCCTACAAGGTCCCGGGGTGTGACTCTGTGATAGAGAACTCATATGGACCCTATACTCTAGAGCCATGATAGCCTCCCCATCCTGATTCTTTCACATGTCTAGCGACTGGGCATTCTTGTGCATTCAGTTAAATAGTGGGCACAAAAAAAATGTTTCTCAAACAACACTTGTCTGTCTGTCACTCCTGTGTTTGTGATATATTGACTCCACTTATCAAAAAGCCCAGACCCACATATTTCAACCTACATCTTGCCTCACCCATCCTGTCCCCAGCACTTCACTAATGGAGTGAAGGCCCTCTATACACATCCATCTCAAAGTCTAGACTTCCCGGCTGGAGTAGGCTCCCTGTCCACTAAGGACCTGTGTAATACTGCTGGTCACTGCTTCCTCCACTCAGGGTTCAGCTGTCTCTATGTATTACCCCAGGAAAGATATCTCCCTACTTCGTGCAGGGTTTTGAAATGGTTGGTCTTCTCAAAGCCAGGAGCCAGTGAGGCAGACAGAGACATGGTAAGCCATCCCAAGTCAGCCGAAGAGCAGCGAAGACCATAAGTGTGTGGTAGGTGTCTCCTTCTCTTGCTGATGGGTCTGTAAGCCTACCCACCATAGGTTTTAAAGTGTCAGAGGGTCTGTGAGGTTCTAGAAGGGTCACAAAGTCTATGAGGACAACATAAATCCCATAGCCACGGTAACTGAACTAACTGCCAGCTCTCTGTTGGCTTTCTCCAAAGCTGGAATAAGAAATCCATCCACTTCTTGAGCCTAGAAGAAATATCTAAGTTGTCCCATCCAACCCTCTGTCTTGAGTCCCCACAAAGTGGTCAAATAGGATACAAGCCACCTGCACTCTGAAGTATGAAGGTATATCCCCCTACTAGTGCTTGGTGATATTACAAGCTCTGAGGTCTCCTCTGTGGGCATCTGTGGAAAGGTGGGTGTCTGTGCACCTGACCCATTGACCTTTTTAGAAAAGGATTTCCATGGGCTTAAGGACATGTGAAGAACACATGGAGACCATCCAAGAGGCTCTAAGCAGCGGCTGGATGACTTTGTTCTGTTACTACCCCAGAGCAGGAAACAGTATTGCTCTCAGATTATCTGAGAGAGCTAAGGTTTCAATTCATGGGAGAGTGTTCAGAGCTGGGACCAAGTCCATACTCATTGATATAAGCTTCCTTATATGGCTTTGGCCTATGACGCAGGCACATGCACACACATGTGCATGCGTACACACACAGCAACACCTGTGCATGCATGACATGCACACTTGCACCCATTTTCCTGTCCGTGAGCATCACTTGATGCTAAAGGGAACTTGAGGAACATAAACGATTGCCACCTCATGCCACTGTGTTCCCTAAGCCCCTGGCCTGGACCACATCAGACTCAGATCAGCTGCTGGACCAAGAACTCAACTCACGTAAACTCCAGTGTGTTCTGAAGTACTCCCCTCTCCTAGGGCTAACAAACCAACAAGAAGCTGGTTTCTGTCCCAGGCCTTAAAGTTCTAAATGGGTCTCTGGAGTAAAGCCTGTCATCTTCAGGCTGTTTGTCCACAGTGGCTCAACGGACTTTTCCTTTTCCAAGCTGCCAGAGGTGTCTCTCCCTCCTATTTCGCTAGGCCGGTTCTCTCAGTGTACTCTAGCTTTCTCTAACATGACCTTGCGATGACAGAGGTGCAGAGGGTCATCGTGCCTTCTGGTTGCCTGAGTTACCACCTCATACTGTACTCTTGGACTCTGGGCTCAGCATGTAGGTAACCTAGGGGCATAATTCTGCCTAACACATGGTGAAGCAGGTCATACAACGATCACATGACTCTGGGTGGGAGACCCTATCATCTAGCCCTCATTTTCCTTTTCCTTCTCCACCTGAATTCAACTTTAAGAATATGGTCAGGCCTTGTCAACCTTGCTTAGGGACACTGAGACCTAAGGAGAAGTACCCAGAGCACTGGAAGAGCCAAGACTGAGCAGATGCTGCACTCTTCCATGCTGTGGAGACAGGAATCTTTCTGTCAGAGAACAACAGGGCACTGGACTCAGAGAAGGAGCCTGAAAGAGTTAGAAGTTTTCTCCCTTTCCAGGTAAGACCCCACAGGCATGACCAGAGGTCATAAGCATCAACCAAAGTGAAGACTAACCACTAAAAAATGCCCACACTTTGGTGACCACAACACCCTGATCGGTGACAAACTCAGCCCCTTCTCACTATCCTACCCACTTCGGGGCCTGTGTATACACAAAGCTCCATGTGTGCAAGGCAGTTATAGCACCAGATGTCTCAACTACATGGGCAATGAGGACTTTCACTCTCTGATATGTAGACAAAGGTCCTTCCGTTGTAGGTCTCATTTGTTCAGAGCCCACTGGCCAAGATGGAGCTGAACATCTAGTAGGTGCACATATGATATAGAAGGTGCATAGTCATAAAATGTGGGGCATTCCTATGAGGTACTGACTCTACTATTCTCATTCCTTTATCATGAGAATGAGTCCTGGGCTCCCCATCTGCAGCCCGTCTTGTTCACCACGTTCTGCAGACATGGCTGGCCCTTCTCAGTTGCAGATTCTATACTGACAAAGTCTCCACTCACTAACAATAACTGCCCACACTCATAGTTCCATGATGATTCTCATGGGCCCAATGAGAGTAGAAACAACCCAGAGAGCACTGTGCAAACACTACCAGCAAGATACTGCTACCCCTCCATGCCAGAGCAGTATGCAAGGAATGCCAACAGGAGCAGCAAGGCAATGCCCACCACCATGCCAGAGCATTACGAAAGCACTGCCATCAGGGCCAACAAGATGTTCTACCTTTACTTTTGCCCCCACAGGGCACAGTGTCTCATTCTCTCGTGACTAAGTACCATGTTGATACTTTTGATTGTCTGTACTGTTCAAAGGGACCCCAAACACAGTGCCTAAGAACAGGAAGGTTGCAATATGCTTTATAGAAAAAGCATGTGTGAAGGAGAAGTTTTGTCAGGGTGAGTTACAGTACCAATGGTGGGGAATTCTATTCTAACGTATCAACAGGAAATAGTAAATAGGCATATTTAAAAAACAAATTAAATATGGCCACCTACTGATCCACTGATAAAAATATTTCGGCCATAAGCTATAGGACACACTCCCAGCCTGCCTAGGTGTAGTGGAACAGAGCCACTGAATACCCATTCAGTGGGTATTTACTATGAGAACCTTACAGAACACAGTCACTGAGCTAATGAGGAGACCTGTGCCTCTGTGGGTACCCATCTCATGCTTGTCGATCCTCAACACTTTGGGCTTCCTCCTCCCATCTGTTCTGTATGCTTACGCTCTCCTTTCTCTGATCCTGGGTCAACATTCAACTGGGTCTGAATATCAGGCACTGCATGCAGCAATGGAGCCTCGGGGTAGAGCCAGCGGAATGTGCCTGCTCCTGGCCATGCCCACATCTCTTGGTGCTTTGTTGGGACAGGCAGGCTTTGGCAGGGTGACAACGAGGGTGAACCTTATACGTCAAATTGATCAGGCCCAAGTGACCCAGACATTACTGGCATATGTAAGTGAGAGGATTTATGGACAAGATTCACATTTCAATCAGGAGGTAGAATAAACAGTCCCAAAGGGGGTCACATTCAATCATGCAAATGCCCCTCCTTGAATAAGAGGGCATTCTTATTCTCCTTGAAACGCTTATAGTTGAAATACTGGCTAGCTTTAGAGTTGAGAAGATAACAGCATTATAGGGTTTGGACATACTAGCCCTCCACAATTCTGTGAGCTGACAGTTCCCTAATATCTATGTACCCAGAAACTCATTACATATATGCATGCGGCACTCTTCCTTGGCTCTGTGGTTGAGAGACTTCTGACCAATACGAGGGTCTCTCCTCAGAGGAGCGTGCTTTCCTTGACTCTAAGCAACGCTCTTCCCATTGGCAGGGACAGAATGGTCCCCCATTCTACTGGGTTCTAACCGCACAATCGCCCCTGTTCTCTGCTTCTCTCCATCTCTCTCTAAGTGCTCCTTCTCAAGGTTTGCCTCATTTGCTCACTCATAAAGGGGGAAAAGCCCCGGGGAGCTCCAAACATACCCACTGAGAGGAATGGTACCACCTGGGGGTAGTGTGGAAGGGAAGGGGATTGCTGCTCCAGATTCAGCAGGGGATGTCACTCAAACTCAACAAACAAAAAAGTAGAGTCACTTTGTCTCTGAGGCCTCCCTTTGCCCAGTTCAGCAAAATCAGCAATGGGTTATAAATAGGCAGGAAGGTGTGTGTGTGCTCAGGCCCAGCTGTCTGATTTCATCTGGCCTTTAGGATCTGGGTTTTGCGGCTAAGCATCACGCGCTTTGGAAGCACGCTCGTCCTGCGTTTGCTGTTGATGAGCCAAATGAAATGACCTCATTGAGTTGGGGCTGCGGTGCGGGTGGGATAGCTTTTCCTAGGGTCACGAGTTATCAGAGGAGGTCAGTGGTGTGTGGAACTCAGCAAGGGAACAGCCGGGAGTCTCAGGGACATGTCCCCCAGGGAGTCGGGATCTGGATAGACGGCTCAATGATGAATAAGTAGCGTGGTCTGAGTGGAAGCACCATGAATCATTCCAGAACAACTGCTAGACGCTGCCCTTGAGGAGGTAAAGTGAATGGTTTTCATAAGCACCAGGGACAAATTAGGAGCCAGAGGACGAGAGCCAGCTTAAATGACAGAGTACAGAATTCTGGAGTGAAGACGGCAGAGATGGGGAATAAGTCCTTGCTGGAAAGCGAGGCATACACAAGAAAGAGGACAGAATACACAGAGGAAATTGAAACAAGACTCCCTCACTGAGCACAGAGGTCTAGGGCCAGTTGAAGTCAAGCTCCACTGAGCCTGCTAGAGACAGTTTGGTAAGGTCAATTCCTTGCCTCAGGTTTCTCCCCGCCCCATGTCTTACCAGGTCTAATTTTCATACATCATTCTATTCTTCTTCAGGGGTCATTTCTGACTTCTCCACTTTTTCCAATAAAGAGGAATCTTGCCAGAAATGTACGATTTGAACTTCATTACACAGAATCTCCACCAGGGTATTTTGGGGTGGGGTGGGGGTCATGGAACCACACGTCACAGAGGACAAAGACGCTGGTCTGTTGGTGTCCATTGTCTTATCTTCAAAACTCTTGGCCATGTGTTCATCACAACAGTTTGTGCTCTTGTCCCACGAGCTTGCATTCCATGGAAAGTTCTGGAACCTGAACTTTTCAGACATAAACCTTTGTATGTGAGGGAGCTGCCGGGCATGTAGCTCTCTACTGTGTCATCCCTGTCTTAGTCAGTGTTCTATTGCTGTGGAGAGACACCATGACCACAGCATCTCTTAGAAAGGAAAACATTTAATCACTGAAGCGGTTCAGTCCATGGAGGAGAGCATGGCAGTGTGTTGGCAGACACGGTGCTGGCTGCATCTTGATCAGAAGGCAACAGGAAGTGGACTGTGACACTGAGCAAAGCTTAAGCGAAAGAGACCTCAAAGCCACCCCACAGGGACACACTTCCTTCAGCAAAGCCACACCTCCTTCCACAAGGCCACACCTCCCAATAGTGGCCCTCCTTATGAGCTTATGGGCCATTACATTCAACTACCACAGTCCTCTACCAGACAGTGGCTTGGCATTGACCTCACAGGGCAAGGAGATCATTGTTTTAAGGTCTCAATTCCTTTCTAAGGAGATCAATCTGGTGACCCATCTGGTGACACTGGCCCTCCTGAGAGCTCTGTCCTCTCTCCTTGACCCTGACTGTGTGGGCCTGTGCTGTATCCTTTTATCTTTCTGTCCAGTACCAATGGCTGATAATATATAACCTGTGCTCATTTCCACAGCTTAGAATCCAGTTTCTACAAAATAAATAAAAAGAGAAATTGCTATATAAATTGACAGCCAAACTGTATTACAAGGGAAAGGCTTAACCAGCTCTAATCTTACAACGTATTTATTTATTAAAGTGAATTCCTGAACGATATCTGTTCAGCCAGACTTCCAATTACTCCTATTTAAGGTGAAGGCATTATAATTTAATTTCTATAAAAATTTATATGCCAGAATTATTCTCAGTAATTCAGTTTATGGGGTGTGTGTGTGTGTGTGTGTGTGTGTGTGTGTGTGTGCACGCACATGTGCATGCATGCATGCATGCATGTATGTACATGCATGGATGGGTACATTAAAATTATTAAATTATTTCAGGGAAAAGTTTTAGTGCTCCAGTGGACTAACAACCTTCCCAGAATGAGCTACCAGGAAACATGAACATCACCTTTGTCCCATTGTGTGAACTTTTTATAAAAGATTTTGCTTAATGCTTGTTTGGTTTTGATATAGGGTTTTGCTATACTGGCCTTCAGCTTCCTAAGCACTAAGGTTACAGGAACCACTACACAGGGATCAAGGTAAGACAAATTTTAATTGGAAAACCTGAGACTCACGTTGAGGACTGGTGCATGGTAGGGGTATATCCTTTGCTGTGAAAGCAGGGACGGGCACTTTTCCATCCACGACAGAAAATACAAGTTGAAAATGCATCTCACACAGCCTGTTGACCTACAAGGCTACGACAGAACACACTACAGGGCTCCCGAGTTCCCCTGGAGAACTTGTGTGGCCGAGGGAGAGCTGCTACTGTCGAGTGCTATAGACAGACAGACCATCACACTACATATCACCGGCTTTGGAAAGGATCAGAACTCAGAATTCTATCAAGTTCCTATTGGTTTTACACCAGTTCACCAGAACCAGTCACTTCTAGCTCCATGATGGCCAAGCCAGGCCAGCGTGTAGTAAGGGCAAAGCTCAGAGCCACCCATGCGTACATGTTCTGAGCTGGCTAAGCTTCACTCTGTAGCCTACCACAGACCCTCCCCCTACCATGGATAAGTATGACACGGTGGCAGAGAGCACGGCTTGTGGGTCCTACAGCAAAGTGCTCTTGGGGCTTGCATGGAGACACTAACTCAGGTGGCAGTCCTGCTACTCATAACAAACACTCCAGGGGAGAGTGATAAATACCCTCAAGGAGCTTGCACTGAAAACAGCATCGAAATGAAATGAAGACATCATCATCAACAGGAGTTATACTCGGTGGCGTGAATGTGTGGACAGCCTTAAGCGCTCGTGCGGGGATCAGCCGGTTGTCCCTGCTCATGTACTTTCCTTAACTTGGCTGATGGTGCTGTTAACAGCCAGCTGGATCAAAACTCCCAGGCGAGTCTTCCGTGGCCACCAGGGTAATTTCCATGTAAACTTTAATTGATTTGTTGACATTAATTGATTGACTCGTCCAGATGGAAAAGGCAGCCCTCCAACTGGAATTATTTTTTGCAAAATCCAATAGTGAGAAGGCTGGGCTTCCCATATGTGCAAATATTTCTCTTCGATGTGGCTCAGAGATGCCACTCAGAGCATCGGGGTTCAGACTGACACTTGGAAGTGACACTCAAGGAAGCTACAAGACAATGTCAAGAGCCAAAATGTTAGTGTGATTGGCACACAGGCGGGCATAAAATGTGGTAAGCTGCTCCCCCTCACACCTCAAGCTGCCCTGTCCTTTCTGCTCGGTGCACTCTTCAGAAGATCACTATCAGTGGCCCTCAGTAGAGGAAAGACAGCGCAGCCCTAGTAGCACCTTGTGTGCTCTTCCATCTCCTCCCAGCTCTGGCTAGGTCCTGAGCATAGCTTTGCAGAGAGAAGCAAAACATTTCTCTTTCTTCCTCTCTTATTGTTCCTTTCCTTTAGGCATTCATTCACTGATTTTCTACTTTTCTTGTCGGCTGTATCCTCAGCAGCTCCTTAATCCTTGTCAGGATACTTCTGTGGCCTTCCTCTATGGGATGTTGACTAGGTGACCTGGGTGTGTTTTGCATCCAAACAGAACTGCTTATCACTGGGGTCTTCTCTCCACATAAAGGTCACTTGCGAGGATCAGCCCCGTAGCTCAGTTCCATCCCTTCCATCCTGATCAAGAGGAGCTCATGACTCTTGTGTCATCACAGTCTGTGTGGGGACACGTCATACTGCAGCCCCGCCTCTCTACCTAACAGTTCCAGCAGGCATCAGGGATAGATCCCACATCTTTGGCCTACGCTAACTCTGCTGAAGCAAGAGGTAGAAATGTCCTGTTACCATGGGAAACCCTTCTCACTGGTGTTTTGCTCCCCCAGGGTCTGACTGGGGTGTTACTGTGTTAGCAGATTTGTCAAATTAGGTATGAGGCATGCTTGCCAATAGGTGGCTTGAAGCAGGATCCCCGCCTCTTCCCTTCTATGGAGTCTGCCTGCCACGCTGTTCCATCTTGCTTGCAGACCACAATTCTCAGCTTCCGCCAGGGTTCTTCACACTCCACTCTTCGGCTAAGGGGAGCAGGAATGAGGCCAGACAGGCAGGCACACAAACAGCCTAGGTGGCAGGTCTCTGAGGCTCAGCTCAGAACATGATGGCACTGGATGAATGGACTCCACACTGAGGCTTAAGTTGTTTGGAAACAGGAAGCACTCTGGCTTTGATTTCTTGTTAGGAAGTTGATGCTGACAGAGAAGTACAGCACTGGAGCCGTACCGCTCACTAGGCGGGATCAGTGTATGAGTGAAAATGGACTTCTCCTCCTCCTCAAATTGAGCCCACCACGCCACAGCCACCAGGGCACTTCTGTGTATGATATGCATTTTGGTATACATTTATATGCTGCACACAGACATGAGGATAGCAGCGGTTACCCACACTTGCTCTTGTCACCCTCCATGGAAAGCTGTGTGGCTTAGGCAGCTAGTCGCAGGGACCCAGTGAGACACCCAGCTTCCCCTGTCTGTGCTTTTTCTGGTCACAGGCTCTTTATCACCGGAGTCCAGACAGCAGAGGCGAGCAAGTATGGCAGTGGTCAGAAGTATCTGTGACCATTCCAGAGTCCCATCCGTTGCTCCCTCCTAGTTCCTGCAGGGAGCCGGCTTTCCTATTAGTGCCACCAGAAGTTAGTAAGAGGGTCCAGATAAGAGAAGACTCTGGCTTGGGATAACAAAGAATTTTAAGGAAATGAAATAGAGTAGAAAGAACAGGCCAGATGCTGCGGCGCTCTCTGACTTTCAGTGTGGAGCATAAGTCACAGTACTACACACGGGCCAGCAGAGTCCTGAGGGTGTGTTTTCCTTCACACTCCAGTGAACTTTAGAGACTAAATGTACGCTATTGTTTCAGACTCTCCCTAGAAGCCAGCTCCCTTAGCCATGGCTGTGAAGGGACCAGGGCTCTGAGAACTGCCATGTAGCCAGATGGACTCTGTATATTATTGTGGGAGAGCGACCCATTTAGCCAATGACATTTGGGGGTGACTAGCCACGGGTGTAGTTTTCTTTGGAGATGTGACTGAAAACCTGGTTTCTATGTAGGAGCTGGTTCAGGTGACTGAATAAGATGGAGCATAAGGGTCACATGAGCATACTCTCTTGGGTGGTCGGAGCCAGAGTAAGCCTTGCGGTCGGTCCTCATTGCCCTTAGAGTGACAAGAGCGCAGCTGGGGCAGCAGCATCTGTCTTCTTTTGTATTTGTGAGTTTGTTTTTCTTTGTGCCCCTTAGTAAATTGTTAAATACACTTTTGTGGGTTCCCAGTTTACCTGGCACCCCCCAGTTTACTTTGAATGCCCACATCTTAACTGTCAGTGATTCAAACCCCTACCTCTACCTGAAGCCCAAGCAGGATGCACACTGCTGGCAGTCTCTTGGTTATTCTCTTGAGGAGTTGACACAAACCCAGGGCCATCTTCTTCGTTTTTAATAAACTTTGAAGCAAAAGCTACACTGTTGTGCCATAGGGAATGATGCTGCCTGCTTGGCTGGCATTGAGGGTGGGCTCCTGGAGGAAGGACCTCTCAGATGGCTGCAGGAAGAGACATGTCCAAACTTCAAAGCTCAGGTCAAGAGACCAGGCACCATATGTTAGTAACTATGCCTAATAGTTGCTGTGCCTATGTCCTTCTGAAGGCTGGCAAAAGGCAGGTGTTAAAGATGGAGGCTGGATCTACCCAGACAAAAGCAGGCTCCTCACGAGGACACACAGAGAGGAGGAGAAATGACCCCATGAAGACACAAGGAAAAGACAGCATCTATACTCATTAGAGCAATGCATCTATACTCATTAAAGCAATTTCAGAAGATGCCACCCCTACCCCACCTAGACTCTAGGTTTCTAGCCAGTAGGATTGTGTAGAATGGTCCTCATGTCTTGAGGTCAATGTGATACATGTGGTACATTCTTGTGACCTCCCCAGGGAAGCACAGACGGACCATGGAGTAGGAGCCTTCCATATCAGCCCCCCATCTCTACCTCCTCCTTCTTTCTTTGGTTTCTGCCAAACCAGTCCTTCCTCTATATCACATTGTACATTCTCTTCTCCCACTCTGAGTATGTGCATATGTGTGCATGTGTGTTCATGTAGGTTGTACATACATGTACATAACCATGCACATGTGTCTGTGTACATGTATAGGACAAAGATCAATCTTGGATACTGTTCTTCAGGTATGGCCCATCTTGATTTTTTGATACAAAGTATCTCAAAGGCCTTGGAGCTTAACAATTAGGCTAGCCTGGCTAGTCAGTGAGCCCGGGGAATCCACCTGTCTCTGCCTCCTCGGCTCTAGGCTCACAAGCTCATACCCCCATGTCTTGCTTTTGTTTTCATGGGTTCTGGGAGTCAAACTTGGGTTTTTATGCTTACACAAGAGACACTTTCCCAACTGAGCCATATCCCCAGTTACACTTTATATTCTTTTATATTTTATTTGTTAAAATGATGAGGTTGTGCAATCATTGCTTCAGTGTCTAGAGCCACACTCAAGTCTCTGGTGCCACACAGGTTAAACAGCTGCCACACCCTAGATGGGGACGTGTCATTATCCTGTTGAGACACTGGGAGACTTGGGTCACCAGACATAATGTCCTTGTTATCCTGTATTTGAAAACACTGATTTGCCACCAGACTCAGCTGATGACAATCAAAGCCCTTGCATCAGCCCTTGCATCAGGCTGTCTCCTGTGTCCAGATGCAAGGACGCAGGTCTGTCTGGTCCAGCACCCAGGACCTGATGCAGCAGAAGCCGATGATCTTCAGGCTGGAACTCAATTTATATAATTCTGACATTGTGTTTAAGTGGATATGCCTAAAGGGACATCACCTGTCTTGTCTTCAGGCATCAGACAGGAGCCCAAATTCATTCTAGAGTAAACAGGAGGCTCAGTGCTTGTGACATGGGGAAAAACAACACATGTTGGGGTTCTAATCAGGAGGGTATCTAAAGATCTATAGACTCCACCCCCATTGTGTGTGTGTGTGTGTGTGTGTGTGTGCATGCATTTCTATGTGGATGGATGAACATGTAAAATAAATACCAAATTTATAATAAAATATTATTTACAAAAAAATTGAGACAACTTAAAAAATGAACGTTCAAGTAGATATACAGTCTCTAAACAGAATCAGCTACTGGGGCTAGACAAAAAGCAGCCAGCCCCAAGCCTTCTTGATCTAATTTATGATACATGATTTGAAGCTGTGCCTTCATTCCCAACTCTCTCCCATTATGGCGGCTGTCTAAACAGTGCTTCTGCGATGAGCATCCTTCTCCATAAGCCCCAGATAAGATGACCCTTATTTCAAGAGCTCATGCTAAGAATGAATCTAATACAATATGTGACAGCTATGTGTCTGGTGCCCTACTGTGCTCCAGCAAGTGGATACAGCCTTTATAACAAATCATAAAGGACCCTGAACCTTTCAGCTAACTCCTCATTCATTCTCCACTTCTGGTCATTGAACCCTCCATATATACTGTCTTCCGTTTTCCTTATTCTGGAGTACCAGCCCCTCAAAATCCATTGTTTTCACAAATGGTCATGTGTCTTCTGTATAACAAGTCTTTGAAGTGGCAATATTGATCTGCATCACAAATCAATGCAACACCTTGGTCCTGCATCCTCAGCTCAGCCCACACCTCAATGAAGGCCACTGCTTCTTCCCAGGCATAGTTTTTGTTAAAACTACAGTCCCAGTATCAGCATGGGGTCCCAAGGCCAGGTTCCCATGAGCAAATGGATATTATTCTCCAGTGCTGGTCCCAGAGACAGCTCTGAGGTGGCTGAGGTCCCTGTGCCATGAGGAATTCTTCTCTTTCCTATGGGACTTGATAATCATATGATCTGGCTTGGGTGCTATTGTGACCCTTCTATCACACATGTGGGACCATGCATCAAACAGTTGTTAATAAGCCAGGCAATGAGCTGGACTCTTTCAACAAGCATTAATTTTAATCCATTACTTCTCTATTTTTGAGGGGGTGTCAGGGAATTACTGGGTTTAAGAATAGTCATATCAGTAGTATATGAATTTTTATTTTGCTACAACAAAATTTTTAAATTTATTTTTAACATTAAAGGTGGTAATTATGGATCAGCTTTTTAATTAACAAGAAGTCTATGCATCCACAGTGTACAGCGTGATAGTTTGAAGGATGTCCACATTGTATAGTGAATGAGTCAAGCTGATTAACACACGTGCAGCCCCGTTAGCTCATCTTCACTTTGGTGAGCAATGAAAAGGAATCCACCCAGCAACTCTGAGGAGCGCAGTTGCTAACCATCACAACTATGCTGCAGAGTAGGTCCCCAGAGGTCATTCCCCCAGACAACTAAGCCCTGTGTGTTCCCTGGGGGAACCTTGCCTTTTCTCAGCATGTGGTCTTTACTTCTCTGAGTCAGACATTTTAGGGTCTATGTATGAGTGAAATTTGGTGGTACTTACTTACCGTTCTATCCGACATCTTTAAGTTAGCATAGTGCCTGTCAGCTTCTCTTACATTCACACAGAGCATGGTGGCCTTCTTGTTAAAAGCCATCACTTTGTACAGAGACCAGGTTTTCCAATTACCACTGATGGGAGCTTAGGGATTCCATATACAGTTTAACTGGCCACCCCCTCCATCCTCCTGACAGTTGAACATCTCCTACTTCACTCTGCAGACAAGCTTTGGGAGAGCAGGCAGCTCAGCAAAGGTGGACCTACTTGTCTCTGCCACTGGGGCTCTGAGGGAGCTGCTGTGCCAACAAAACCACTTGCAAGGAAGAATCCCCCCCACCAAAAAAAAAATACCCGCACAGATCACAGACAGCCTGTCCAAAATGAAGTTCTTTCCTGAGCTCTTGGTGACAGACCTCTGTTGCATGATTGCAACAGAGTTTGCACAGACGGTATGACGTTCAGGTTAATGTAATTTAACAGTGGGCTCTACTGTATGCAATGTCCGGGCACTGGAAGCTATAGACTATTAAACATAAGTGGGTATGGCCCAAGTTTTCCCTCAATGGCAGAACTATTGTAGAAGACATAGGAAGTGAAGGAGACCCCAGTTCACAGAGGAGCACAAGTGAATGTGTGAAGGTTTGAACCATGCATTCCAGAGAGTTTGTGTTAGCCAACAAGATTGAGACCTCCCTGATGGTGGGGCAAGAACACCCGTTATACTAGGACCATCCAGAAGTACTGTTTACGACATTCACAAAGGAGGCAGCTAGAGGGAACAACAGACTGGGAACTTGGTATCCAAAGTCACCGTCCTTGAGCCTGGCGAGAAATACTTTAGTACAGGGCTGAGCTTGATCTGAACCTCAGGGAACTTTAGAGCACCTTCCTCACTTTGGGGGACTGATGATCGGTGGCCGCTGGGAAAACTAACAGTGGCAAAGACAGAGGTTGCTAAGAGGGGGCACCACTGATCAGCAGAGTCTGTGCCTTCCAGGACTGCAGTCCCGCAGGGGGTAGAGATTTTCATGGAGGTGCATTAGCTCTTCCTCTTCCTCGAAGTCTGAAGTGGGGCTGTAACTCTGCACTTCATCCAGATAGGGAAGTGTGGTCCTTGTTTCCAACACAGACGAAGGAAATTCCCAGTGGACCTGAGCCCAGCCTGGGAAGAACTCAGCCACGTGGTCAGAACTGTCTTAGAAGGCTGAGCAGAGATGGAGGACTAAGAGCGTGTGCACTGCCGTCTATATTTGGAGTTGTATTTTTTTTTTAAATAGTTTGGAGTTGACAAATCAGTGGTTCCTAAGAAAGGCACATCCTGAGGGTGTGGGAGGCGGGCCTCTCAAAGCAACTCTTCCATGCGTAACAGGGGTGTCTCTCCAGATGTAGGCACCTCAGACACGGCGCTGACGATTATGTCCGACTGCTCGCTGAAAAGGGAAGCAGCAACCACTGAGCGCCCCCCAGCCGGCTTGTCAGTGAGTCACCCTGCCTCCTGGGAGCCGCTCAGAAATTTCAAGAGAAGGCACCACGCACATCCCAGCATTGTTATTATGACTATTTTTACATCATAGGCAGCACAGCCCAAGCTATTCTGGTGGCACCGTGTCCTCTCTAGAACAGAGAGGCAACAGTGTGCGACACATCAGCCACTCAGGATGAGTCTCAAGCTCTGTTTCCAGCACAAGAATGGTGAGCCGTGGGCACTCTGTTGTAGAGAGATGGCTGAGCACTTTGTGAATACCCAGTGGTTCAAACAAAAACAAACATCAGCTTCTTGGGGTTTCCAGGAACCCAATACCAACATGTTGGGGAATGTGCTTGTCAGCAACAAGTGAGTGCTCCAGAAATCATTCATCTGCCAAACACCATTTCCCACACATATTTTAGTGATCATTAAATAAAAGGAATTATTGTCCTTATTATATGACTCGAAGATGTGCGATGAAATACCCTGAAGCACCCGGTGTGCTCCATGGACGATATAGGCAGGCCTCTGTGCCCGACAGCTTACAGGACATGTTGTACCCTATGCTGCATGACTTAGAATTTGAAAACAGCCAGCACCATTCACGAGGACACCATGAAGAGGAACCTGTGTTCATGTGAATGACGACTTAAATGGGATTGGTTTTTCTTACTGAGTTGGGGCGCATTAGAAGATGGGTGGGCGTCTATGAAGGAAGTCATAAATAGAATGGGGCTTAACTGTCTCCAGGGTTGCTCCATGCCCAGCTCCTCCCATTTCTCCCCTGCACATCCAGATAAGAATTCCAGAAGATATCTTAAGATACAGAAAAGACTGTCCGGGAGCCAGTGAACCCTGATCACCATCCTTACAAATCTCCCACTACCTATACCATCATTGTCCTGAGAACTGCTCAGCCCTCTGTGCCCCAAGCCCTGCCCAGCAGCACAAGGACACTGCTGTACCTGACTAGACACTGGAATGATGAGCCTTCTTGTCAGATAAGCACTGCAGCCGCTAAGTGCACCCGACAGCAGATATCTGAAACTCTCAGATACACAGAGCACTGGCAAATTGGGATTCTAGAAATGCACTGTTTTAGACTGACAAATCTACCATCTTCCCACTTACTTATTCTGTTGGTTACAATGACATTGGAGCCCTCCCTTCTCAACCTTCCACACGCTTCATGGAAGAATCCCGCAACTCTTTCATGGTCCTTTATTACCCTAGGTGGTCCACACCACTATACTCCCAAATATCCATCACTGCATCATAACACATGTTCTGACATTCCTATGTCAGTTTACAGGAGAGGTGGAAGGTGTTTCCTGTAGGGCATCTATAGATACAGAGAATCGCCATGCTATTTATGCCTTCCTTCACGGATGCCCACCCATCTTCTACTGCAGCCCCCAAAGCTTCATCCTGAGGCCTTTCCCACCGTCTCAGAGATTCATGGCTTCTCATGTTCGATATCACATATTTGGACAATTTCCACTGCTAAGAGTCAAAAAATGTATTCAATTCTTACACGAGTTTCCCCACAGACCACAAGGGACATCACAGACATCTTGCTTCTTATTTTACATATATGACACACAATTATATAATCTATGGAGAGGGGACTCCTCCTGGCTCAGGGCTTAACCAGGAAGGGCCACAGGGAATTTTCTGGGGTGTGAAAAAGTCCGTACCTGACTGGTGTGTGGGTGGAATAAGGACATAGATACCTGACTATTTACTGTATGCAAATTATAAGTTAATTAAAAACCAAATCCAACTGTGAGAAAAATTATAATTTAGATCATAATTAGTTTGGAAAAGGGGGGCTCATGTTACTGAAGAGGCGTATCTGTTTTGATCTATTTTTTTTAACTTTATAGAATTGAAAGGAAGACAGTGTGAAGACTCAGCCCTTTGTAAGTGTTTTTCCATTCAAACAAAAATAAATTATATGATGTTCTCACTTTAATTCTCCAGGATCAACATCAAGTATTTAAATTTTAATTGCATTTATTCCAACAGGACCATATCTTTATATCCCAGGGAGCATCCTTTTCTGCCTGCTGGTCACGGGGTTTTCAGTACTTTGCCACCTGAGCTGATACATACGTTAAATATTTTTCAATCTGTTCCAGCCGCATAGAGTGTAAGGCTAAGGCTCTGCTATTGGCCTAGCGCTATTGTGGAAGCCTGAGGAGCGGTAGAGGAAACACCCTGCGGCCCCTAAAATCTGCATTTCCCTAACTCCCATTGTGGATTGGTTTTGAGGCTGAGGTGTGAACGGCTGAGGTCAACCATTATTCTGGTGACCACCTGAGTGAAGCAGAATGAGGACTGTGGATTCTGCGTTTCACTAAATACAAGCTTAGGGGAAATCTGCTGCTGGCCACCACACACTCTGTGGAAGTCTATTTCCTGTCGTGATGAGAAAGAAACAATTAATAGCCTGCCAGCCTCACAACCAACCCTGATAAACCAGAGACTGAGAAATCATTGCTGAGAAATAGCCTGCATGTTCATCTTTGATCAAGCACACACCTTCTTGAAATCTGCCTCTTGCTGCCTCCAGGTCAGCCTTCAGGGGCTAATGATTCTCTGGAAGACCTTGGTTACCTTCATAATGACACCCTGATGCCCCTTAGATCAGGGTCAAATGCACTCTGTCCTGTGAATGATGAGGCCGCCACCAAACAGGTCAAAACCACAACCTTTTACTCACAGACATTTTTAGACAAGCCCTAATTCACTAGCATCAGCTGACACACGTAGCTTGCTGTGGTCTGATCGTTGCTCTGAGCCTGAAGTTCGTGTGCTGAAACCCAAGCGCCAAGGGTAGAAAGTGAGGCAATGCGATCATGGATTGGTAGAGTCCTCATAAGTGGGATTAGACCCTTGGATGAGAGGCCTCAGAGAGCTCCATGCCGCTCCACGTGTGGACACAGGGAGAAGTCACCACCTAAGAGCAGGAAGCAGCCTTCCCCAAGACACAAAACAAGCAGATTCCTTCTTCATCTTCCCAGCCTTCAGAATAAATTGAGCAATATTCTTCCATGATTTATAAATTACCCAACTGAAGGTATATTGTCATAGTAGCCCAGATGGACTAAGGCCAGCTGTCTTATTGTCTAGGGGCAAAGACAGAGGCAAACGAAACAGTACACTGGCAAACCAATACTCACGACTGACAGTGACACCGAGTGTTCAGAAGTGGGTAACCTGCTGTGGCGCCAGTTCTCATGCAAGATGACAGATATGCAAGAGGCTCGGAAATCAACAGAGGATCCCAGGCTGAGGACGACACACTCTTTAGTCTATAAACTTGATAAGACAACAAGGAATATGATGTAATACCTCCCTTGGGCAAAGCATCCTCTGGACACATATGGAGAAAACAAATAAATGTGTGGCTTTGGCAAAGGAGTCGAAAATCAATACAAATGTGAGATGGAAGACAAACCATACAGCTATGTTTTGAGGACGATTCTGAAGGCACCCATTGCAGCTCTGCATTTAGGGAGCGGCGCTCACACCTGCTATCCCAGAAAGCACTACTCTAAGGCTGCATGCATGATAGATGAGACTATATTAATTATACAGTTCTATCATGACAAGGAAATGCTAATTAAGTAATAATAATTGGCCTGGCGATCTTTCCTGACTTTAAAAAGCAGCTCATGACTTATATCTGCTTCTGGTTCGGAGATCTCGCTAAGCGAACTGCTTGGTTACTCAGGTTTGGAAATGTGGGTCCAGTTTGATTTGGGACATCACCGGTTCTTGCTTCCTTCTGTCCCCACGAGAGAGGGAAAGCACTGTGTCGGGGGAGGGCTCCTGGAAAGGATGTGATTCATGTGCCCACCTCACGTAGGAAAAATGGGAAGATTTCATGTACATCAAATGCTTTGTTCAAAATAAGTTTCTTTATGATTTATAATCAGTGATTGGTTTTTAAATTTGTTTTATATTCCTATATACATAGGATTGTGAGAAAATTTCTCATGCAAAAGGCTGTGAGGGGAAAAAAATGAAGAAGCCAAGCCCTGAAGAAGTTTATTGTTATGACCATTAAAACAAGCTTAAGATTTGGTCAGTGCTGTTCAACTACTAACTCAGTTGCATTACGCTTATCTGATTGTTAGAAGCAACCTTCCCATTCATGCTTAGGATTCTCTTGGGGCCACAGCATGCTTTAAATTCATCCCTAGTTAAACGTTATGGTGAACACTAATAAATCCTGCTCTTTGAGCTGTGGTGGCACATGGCTCACCCAGTGTCAGGCCCCTACCCTCGTTCTTTCTCTCAGAGACTCCCTGTTGACAGTACCTTAGTCTGCCAAAGAGAGACCCATGCCTGGACAATGTGTAGAGAGAAGGAGACTTTGAAGAACTCGATCCTAAAGGGGTGTCTTTATCAAAGTCCCCTTCCTAAGGCTCAGGGCTTTATTATGTGGAGGAGGAGGAAATGCGGAAAAACGTAGAGGTGGTGATTAAACTCCAGGCAATGGCTCCTTCCAACACAGTGGACTGACGCCCACATGACCTCACAGGGACTGTACAACATGCATGAGACCACCACACTTTCACACCACACAAAAATCCCAGTTCGGAGAAGGGGATTGGATGCAAAGTCTCATGCCTAGCCGAGAAGCTACTTGCAGTTGATACCTGCTGGGAAATGAAAAACCCCTTTTCTCCAATGGAGCATCACTAGGCACACCAAACACACATTGGTATAAATCTTGATTTATTGATACAAGTTTAAGGTCAATTTTGTTATATGTATATGTATTTCTGATCTTGATTAAGGTATTGTGATTGTGTAGTTCATTTAAAAATGTAATGTATAATTAGGAAATATAGGTTGTTAATGGATAATCATCGATAATAGTCAAGCTTGTAGTCATGTTAGTTAGATTTTCTAGATATATAAAGATATATTTCAGTTAGATAGGCATTCTTCATATCTTTCAAAGATTATAGAATATGGCATTTAAAATGTTTTAATAACTTAGGGTTTTTCATGACAATGAGACACATCTGCTTCTGGCAGAACCAGCTACTTCAAGAGGAAGATGGGCATCGAAGAGACTCCTTATAGAGTTAGCCATTTGGGCAAGAAACTGCTCTTGCCTGGACTGATGCATAAACTAGACATGAGGAACCCGCAGAGAGATAACTGCTGAACTTGCCTAAAGGTGCCATGATCCTTCGGGGTTCCTGATTCATGAAAGAGTCTGTGAGACATTCTGCAGGACACAGAAGAAAGTGACTAAACTGTCTTTAAAATTTCCTGCTTCATGGAAAAGTCTGCTGGATGCTATGGACCTGTAGGCTGAAGATGGATGCCCCAACAGTACAGAAGAACTTTGGGTGACTGTACAGGCAGCAAGATGTCCCTGTCATTTCTAGAGTTTTGGAAGCTGCTTAGAATGTACTTCCTGTTTACTTAAGTAATATTATCTCCTTCTGGAGTCTTTGATGGAGTTGAAGAATTTATAGATATAGTTTTTCTTAGTTATGATAAAAGATAAAGTAGATATAAATATTGTAACTGTAACTCTTGCTTGATAACTGTTTTGTTACATGTAATTTTACTATGTTAAAGTTAAAGCCTTTTTGTTTAAACAGAAAAAGGGGAAATAGTGTAGGAGGTTCTTCTGTCTATGTGTTGCTTTCATTGGTTGAATAAAGAAACTGCCTTGGCCTTTTGATAGGGTAGCACTTAGGTAGGCAGAGTAAACAGAACTGAATGCTGGGAAGAAGGAGGGAGCGAGAGATGCTATGAAGCTCCTGCCTGAGACTGATGCTGGTTAGAATCTTTCCCAGTAAGCCAAAATCACATGGTGATACACAGATTTAGTAGAAATGGGTTAATCAAAATGTGAGAGTTAGCCAATAAGAGGCTAGAGCTAATGGGCCAGGCAGTGATTTAATTAATACAATTTCTGTGTGATTATTTCGGGGGTTAAGCTAGCCAGGCAGACAGGACAAAAAGCAGGCCCTCTCTCCTTCAACAAAGCAGGCCATGGCTTCCACACCTCCTCTGATAGGGCTGTGGCCCAGAGTTCTGTGACAGAGTTCATGGAACCAAACCTTTACGAACCTTAGTCTTGAGAGTTTTATCTATCAGCTCGCCCCTCGTACCCTCAGTTTCCATTTCTGGTCACAGGAGTCAGAAAGCTTTCATGCTTTCTTTTTACCTTGACTTTGATTTTCTCTTTAAGTCTCTTTATTGTTTGCCTGTTAAAATTCACCAACTATGTAAACGCCATTGTCCGTGTCCAGCCATGGAAGACCACGGAGCGATGACCACCCTCCCTGGGAACCACATCTTCTTGGGCTGTGCTTTACTCATTTTGACAGCTTTTTATTGATAAATAATAACTACATTTTAATATCATGTGATGTCTTGGCAACATAGAACGATCAAATGATTTTTTTTTAAACTGAGAGATTGAAGTTGTTACATGATACTGACTGAGGATTCAGTGTTATCAGGAAGCACAAAACGGGTGAAGTAAGGACAATCAAGAAACAGTGAAATCTCATGACAGTTCTGCTTGCTATAACAATCACACCAGACTGGACCAATTTGCCATGTGAACAGAACCCCCGATTTACTGCTGGAATTTTGGGGTTTCTTATGGGTTGGCCAAGTTCCTTCTGACTAAACCCAGAAAAAAATATCAACAATAATTCAAGAAAGAAAGAAAAGAAATAATAAAACTGATGGCAGCTAAACCTGAACCTAATAAAATGTTATTTTTTAAGTGTCAGAAGTTTAAACCTTCTTGATAAAAATGATTGATTGTTTTTTTCTAAACTTTAATGTGGAGGAAATTAGGCTTTGGAGAAATAATAGCCACAAAAGAAAGTTCAAGGTAACAAGAGCTAAAATTGTGAAAAATGCATTAATAATATTGTTTTCATAAAATCTACTTAGGAAATCACTCAGCTAAAATCATACTGTTAAGCAATGGAGAAAAAGATGAGGATTATTTAACAACTGCTTCTATCAGCTGACCAACCCCAAGAGGTCAGGGGCCACCTTCTCTATGCCATATTCTACTACAACAGCAACAGAAAACACCCAGAGGCGCATTTCATAAATAGATGAATGAGTGCAGACAGTTCATATTCACCAAGACACATAAACACACACTATGAAACCAAGCTTTATCCTCAGCCTGTATCCCAAGGACTCAGACAGATGATGGTATTCTTGATTTAAGGCTAGGCAGTCCTGGGCCTGAGGAAAGAGGCCTTTTCTTCACCTGGCAGCAGAGAAAGGCAGACAGGACAAGAACCATTAGGCAGAAATTGGCTCAGAACAAAAAGAGTGTTTGTACCACATTGGGATGGAGAGGTGCCAGGGCCTGGCCTGGCCTAGCCTGGGAGGCCACCATCCTTTATCCTTCTGCTAAGGTGGTACCTGCTGCTGGGTTTCACTAGAAAAGCTTCCAGGATGAATAGCCTCTGAACTGAGGGTGTCACCGTTTCCCACAGTTTTCATATCACATGCATTTCTCACAGGGCCCCGGAGGTGGTCACGGAGAACGAGCTGCCCCTGACACCACTGCACAGTGACAGGATCACACTTCTCCCAATTAGCTCATTTCCCACCTGCGGATCCAGAACTCCCTGGAGAATGACTGCTTCTGACAAGTTCATATGAAGGTTTTTAAATGGATTTCCTTATTTTGGCCTCTAGAGCCAGCAAGATGGAGTTCTGGAGACATGAATCCCCAGTCCACCTGTGAGATTCTGGGCCTGGCTTCTAAAGGCCTCTTCCTCCTTCCTCATGTGGCTTTCCCACATTTGGGTCCCAAACAAATAACTTGAAATGTTCAAGTATCATCTGTGGGGTCACCGTGGGATGGAGAAGGCACCCCCTGACCTGCCGCCAAGCCCCTTGTGGGGATTGGTTAGATTATGACCTCCCAGCCTGGCACTGCATGGAACTTCCAGGAAAATCCTTCCCACTGCCACCCACTGAGCTTAGGCTTCTGGCGAGATCACCACAGGTTTGCAGGCCTAATTTAAGCTGTCTCATCTCTGTTATTGATACAACCTATGAGGAGTAAGTTGGGAAAGCTAATAAGGTTGTTTCCTTGGCTTAAGAAAATGTAAACTCATCCACCATTTATTCTTTTGTAGTTGCTTTTCCAACTTCCATGATAGAAGACTCCCATGGAAGCAACTGAATGGCCACAGGGTTTCTTCTGTCCCACAGTCCAAGGGTACAGTCCATCTTGAGAAGGAAGTCAAGGCAGAGGGAGCTTGAAGGAGCTGGTCACATCACATTGGCACTTAGAAGGAGGACAGCAATGACCATGTGCTGTTCCTCACTCCCCTTTCTCTGTTTCCACAGTCCAGAATTCAGGCAAGGAATGGTACCACTCAGGCGTTTCCAGAGGTCCATCTCCCAGGTGAATCTAAACTCTGTCAAGTGGATAACTGATGCTAACCACCACATCCTCCTACCACTCTTCACAAATGCCTGTTAGGTAGTTAGGGTCTCATTGTGGGTTATTGGCACTGATGGTCAATTTTTGTTCTTGTGTTTTTTTTCCTTGAGTTTTCCATTGATTGAGGGATAAAAACCTTAAAAACTGATAATAAATGCATGACCCTTCCTACTATTTTATAGATGATAATTTAGCAACAGTAACCCAATCCTACTATAACATGCTGCTACCACATCTACTCCTTCTTTACCTCAAGGACAAATAAGATATTTTTTTTAATGCATTGAAATGCTACACAATTACAGAGAATATCTACCAAGGAGCTTGGCTGGCTATCTTTGTTATGGCTCTGGGGAATAAAACAATAATTCATTAAGTGAAAACGATAATATTATACAGGTCTGCACTTACCTTATTGCTAAGATTAAGTTTAAACAACAGACACAAGCAAAGTGAAACCAGGTCACATGCCAGACTTCAAGACAGAGAAAATGTTGCACCTGCCATGCCTGCCACAAAGCTTTGCCTGGAAAGACCTGGAAGGGGCTCTGTGGGTCCCAGCCTTTTCATTTGTAGCATGGTGGCTTTATGATCCTCCCTGTTCTAGAGGGAGTCTTATTAGGCACACAAATGTAAGTAAGAGCTAGCGGTGCCAGCTGGAGAACAGCCGTCCCTCCCAGGGTCTGCGTGAGAGCTAAGCTGTTACTACAGAACTGCAGGAGGATGGGCACCAAGCAGGGGCAGCAGCAGGGCATCATAACCGTTCCTTCCATCCTCTCCAGTGCCCAGCTCAGCCGGGGTCGCCAAAACGTCACATCACTGGATAAGAAAACCTCCAAGGCCAGAGAAGGGTTCACGTGCACTTCCACTGTAAGAAGCCTGGTGGTAGAGCCAACACCTTTCTGCCCTGGGCCCCGGTGTCTCATCAACCTCTGGATGCCGCAAGACACTGCAAACTACAAGTCAAGTGGCCAGAGAACAGGGGAAAGCCAGCTCTCTATGAGCAGCAGCTCTAGCCGGGAGGGAAGGGAGTTCTCCCTGTAAGAACTGCCGACTTGTAAGTGAAAGCTTAAATCTTAATGTTGGTTCAGAATTCTGGGACTGGCTATGTGAGCTCAGGGCCTTGGAGACCTCAGGTTTTTGTTGGTTTTGTTTTGTTTGGTGAGACTTACACTATGTAAGTACCTTTGCCAAAAGCATGGCGAAAAATATCACACTCTTGCGTATGCACGATGTGTCAGTATTCCGAGTGCTCTGGGCTGATGTCCACTTTAAAATTTATTCTAACTTCTGAACATGGCAAATGGCATTCCAGGCTGCTTTGACCGGGAGGCCCTGGTCATATGTGGGGCCAGCTGTAGAGTGGACTGCCACAGGGCTGGGCCTGAGAGCCTTGCGTGGGGTACTCATTCGCCACGTTGTCCCTGGAATAGACTGCTGGACCCTTTAGTCTGTGATGCACCGTGAATACCCACAGGCCGTCTGACTACCGGCTATGCACAGATGGGTACCTGACTGGAATTTGCTAGAGTGGCTACTATGCCAATTTTGAGGCAGTTTAGATGGAAACTGGTAGTTTCCTTTCTCTCGCACAAACGTAGGTACAGAAAGCAAACACACAGCCTACATGCTGGTTTGTGGGTCAACTATTGCTACCTGTTGTCCTGGAGCCTCAGATAACTAAAGCACAGGCAGCTGTGCTGGTGGATTTGGGGTAAGTGGTGTCTCAGGAACCCAGCCTGAGCTGTGCTTTTGATCTCACAGAGAACAACAGCTCTCAAAGAAGACAACTTCATGGTAGTCTCCTTTCCCCTGACACCTTCTACACATTGATTAATGGCATCCATCTTATTAACGGATCAAACAAGCAGGAGTCACCTCAGACACACAAAGTGGTAATTTGATTCTAGAGAAGAAACAAGAATGATAATAGTAATTTTTTTAAATCCTCAAATAGACAATAGTTTTAACTAAATTGAGAACCTTCAAATTTTTCTGCATATTTTCGGTTCACACATCCTTTCTCAAAGTCCTACACAATTCTTAGAGGCTTCAAGTAGCAAGACTGCTTCCTCCCTCATCAATTGGGACAGAGTAGCCTAGTCTCTTAGCATCAGGTCCTGGAATCAGTGCTACTGTGTGTGTGTCCACTGCTTCACACAAAACAGACAAAGGGAAAGACACTCATAGAAAGTTCCATACCTTTGAACAGAGTCAGTCCGTGAAAGCTGCCTCTGAGCTTAGTCAGCCTCAGCTCCATGGGGCAGGCCCGACCTTCTACACATGTCCTTTGGGAAATGGGAAGTTAGGGTCCCACTACTGTGATCCCTAAAGTGGTCAACACACAAGAAAATGAACTGTATGGGTGCCAAGGTGTGGAGATCTTAGAAGGGGTCTGTATGACTCTGGACCAGTGGTGACAACACAGCCCGGTGTTGGTGTTGGGCCACTCCGCACTGCTCACAAGGGCAGAGCTGACATCATCCACATTTAAGGGGTGAGAAGGGACACAGACAGTAGTCTGTGCCTTTAAAGGACTTGGTGAAATGGAACAGCTTATAACAAAGCCAATTGTTTTGTTGTCATTGTCCAACAGTTTACAAAAAAGGAGCAATCTCCATACATGAAAATATTTATAGAAAGTCACTCATACATACCCCTGGACATGTGCAGTCATGTGTTTAATAAGAAATTAAAGATCATTCAAAATAAAGCAGTACTAATTGTTAAGGATAAAGGAAAAGCTGGCATTATCAAATACAAGGCAAATGAAGTGTCTTACTTGACATGCATGGCACTTTGAAAGAAATGACAGCTCATATATGTATGCAGACACACATATGTATGCATATATTCACACAGGGTGTGTGTATACATGTTAATCATATGTATATACACATATACATATGCATATATATACATATACACATATAGGTACGTGTTTGTATATATGTGTATGTGTGTGTGTGTGTATATATATATATATATATATATATATATATATATATATGAGGGAGCATCTGCTTCTTGTCTCCATGTACTGCAGCATGATACAGTAATTTTTTTTAACATTGCCTTCTTTCAAAAAGAAATTTCAAAAAGTTATGTGTTGGCCACAAAGTAACTGCATACCTTAGTTTAACTAGATACTTTAGACTGGCCAAATTTTACTTTGATAACAGCAGTGCTAAATAAATAGCTATAAATTAATAGCAGCTTGGCAGTCATAGCTCAAGTCTGAGTGGTAGTTTGAGCTCTCTCCAACAACCCAGGGACTCCCCCCTACACATTTCCAGGGACACACCCTCAGTTCCATAGCGTGGACTCCTCATCCATCCTCTGGCCCGTGTGAACATGGTCGGGAGACATGAGGACCATGGAGAGCTTGCATGGGCATTGCTGACATGTTCTAGAAGTTGTCTTATGCTGTTTGTACTAAGGAACTATTATTATTTTTGGTCGCTTTTCATGGTGCATTGTTCATCTCCAGCCAGCGAGGAATGGCAGTGAGAGGACAAACAGGAGGCCCCTGCCCCAGTAGCTGGCCTGCAGAGCAAGCCAGAGCAGCTCCTGGGTGGCCAGTGACACTCCAGAGCTTAGACAGGCCAGAGCACACAGCAACACGTGTCAAAATGTAGCCAACAATCACTCACCACCAAGTCCCCCAGAAACTGTTCAACACACCAGAGCGATACGGAGGTAACGGCCAACATTCCACCTTGGAATTAGGGGAGACGAAAAGATAAGGCTTAAGGAAAGATGAAGAAACAGAAACGCTTAGGTCTTTGCGTAAACAGTTTTGTTGTGCCTGGAGTCAACCTCATCCTCGTGACTGACAGAAAGATACTTCCACCCTCACCACGGGGCTCCTGGGAGGGCAAATGCAGCTCGATGCTTGAGAGCAGCTCTGTGGAAGGAACGCTCATCAGTATTCATTAAGTCCACTGAATTGGAACACACAGACCCAGAGTTGCGGAGCATGGGTCAGCCTTTCTAACGAAGATTTGCATTACAGGATCTCTTATGCGGCGCCATTTAGCATTCAGCAATCTTGTCTTTTGGGCTCTGCCACCAATTGCTGTACAACCCTAGGCAAGGTACCATGCTGAACTTGGGCTTCATCGCTATAAGATGAGAACAATATTCTGCGTCCACCATGCAGGCTCTGAGGCTGAACCTGAAGCCGAGGTGTGAACACCCAGCTCGCTTGCCTGACCAGAACAGGATCTAAAGGGGACACCCGTGCTTTCTTCATTGCTTACTAAGTGCTCTTGGTTCTGTATGCTAAGACTTAAGACTACCTCCTAAGAGGAGGAAAAAACCATTAGCACATTAAAACTCTTCCTGGACGAGTGAGATGTTTCAACTGGCGAAATGCTTGCCTGTAATCCCGACAAATCTCTGCAGTTGAGAGGCACTTTGCCTTTCCTGCGTCTGTAAGACACATGGTACTCTTCCCTTTCTGAAAGACCTTCTTCTGTAGGAACACTTCACCATCTAGAGACTTTTGGGAAGCCCTACCCCCCCCCAGGGCAGCTGTAGGTCAAGGGCATTACAGTACTTATGTGTAGGCACCGCTCAGTTTGAAAATCTTCTCTATCTTTCGTGCGCATCATCTTCCTGAATCCTGCTCACACTGGCGGTTCCTTGAGACCTAGAGCTCTTGAGCTTGGCTTCATCCCTGCCAACAAAATGCATGGCTTCATCCCTGCCAACAGAATGCATGGCTTCATCCCTGCCAACAGAATGCATGGCTCATCCCAGCCAACAGAATGCATGGCTCATCCATGCCAACAGAATGCATGGCTTCATCCCTGCCAACAGAATGCATGGCTTCATCCCTGCCAACAGAATGCATGGCTCATCCCAGCTTATGTAATGACCGAACCTGACTGGTCTAATAAAAAGCTGAATGGCCAATAACTAGGCAGAGGAGGGATAGGAGGGCCTGGTCGGCAGAGAGGAAAAAGGAGAGCCAGGCAATCAACCAGTCAGGGAGCAACCAGCCAGACTTGGAGGATGCAGGAGAGCAGGATGGGCGGTGTGTGAATGGGGTAAACGACCTTCAGGATAGCACATAGATTAATAGAAATGGGTTAATTTAAGCTTTAAAAAAGCTAGCTAAAAACAAGCCTAAGTCAAGGATGAGCATTCATAATTAATAACGCCTCCATGTCAGGATTTGAGGGCTGGTGGTCCAAGAAAACCTGCTACAATTGGAGAAATGGGGGGGGGTGTTAAGAATTATTCAGAAGTAAGAACAGATTCTTGCCCTGGTGTTTTGTAAACTTGGAAACCTCAGTAAAAACCTCCTTTGATTGTCAATCACTTTTGTTTTCTAGATCACCGACTGTTTTAGAGAAAAACAGACTTGCACTGGCCTGAAGAAGCAGGGGCGGGGGCAGTGCAGTTCTGTGTGTTCACCCTGTATAAAGTACATGCAGCATGGTGCATGGGACCACAGAGACATAACCAGTTCCTGAGCATTGGAGCGGCTGCTTGAGACAACGGAAGGGCAGTGGCACTCAGCTGCACACAGGTGTGGGAAAAGCCCTTGTCGAGGAAGCTTGGGGCAGGAGGGACTGAAGATTTGGCTTATAGGATGAGAGAATTGGGAACTCAGGAGGAGGTCTACTGGCCTAGCGCTGAAATGCCTCAACTTTCAAGCCAAGCCCAGTGTCTGCTTTATCCTGGGACCAAACCTACTACCATTACACCAGCAGTGGGAGGGCAGAGTGAGACATCGGAAGCATTATCTAAGGGGAAAGACAGAGAGCAGGGGAACTGCCCCAAAGCAGAGGAGAGAAGCAATGGCAAGAACGGAAGGAACAAACGACGATATCACAGACACTACACTCTCAGTGGCAGAAGCCCCCACGGTCCAGGGGATAGAGAGCAGCCATAAACACACAGATGTCCAGTCTACAATACTACAGAGGACCAAAAAGGAGGCAGTCCCAGTCACATGACACAAGGTAGATGCCAACTCTAGGTAACAGAACAGGAAAGTGGCAAGAGGCAGTGAGACTGAGAAGCTTGGGGATGCTCCACTGTTCTGGTCTCCCAGACTCGTCTTTCAGCACCTCCTCCGCTGTGTGCTCTCATGGAGGTGTGGCTTGTGGTACTGTCTCTCTAGTCCCCGGTCTCTTTGCTACTAGTTGCCTCCCTGCATACCATGGGGGTCATGGAAGCCAGACTAGGCCACACACTCACTGCAGCCCTAGGACCGGAGAGGCTGCTATGCACAGATGTGGGTGGACTCTACTGTATGTATGTGTGAAAGGTGTCTTCCTTCTCAGAGGAAGGGAAGAGGTTCCCGCCCACCAGTGACTAGTGACTTCTTTTGAGTATGGTCAGCGCACGTTGTCCCAGAAAGCCAGTGCTGAGTGCTCATGAACTTCATCAGCTGAATGTCACATGCAAACATGACTAACAATTGGATTTCGCAGAGTTACGACGAGAGCAATGATATTAAAACCAGACACAACCAGCCAAGCACCAGCCCTGCAACCATCCTGTTAGTGCCTCCTGCCTGCATTCTCAGTCGGGCCCCACAGTCATGGAAAGCTACAGCAATATCCATTTATCACCTCCTCACACCACAGCTGGAGACACAGGGAACCATGCTTAACATCAGTCATGGAGAGGGCATTTACTCCAGGGGCATGGGCGAGCCCTGAGAGTTGGCATTCCCTTCCTGGAGCCATCAGTTTCCAGCACCTGGGGTTCCTCATGGATCAGAGGTCTTTGTGTGGCCCTTTGAACACCAGGGAGCTCGGAGGAACCAGCTAAGTTTCTCACTGCAAAAATAGCCTGCAACATAGTTTTTACAACCTTGAAAACCAAGGCCTCAGGATGCTCTTCTGTCCACATGCTGAGACACCTCTCTGTCACATCGGGTTCTGTGTGTGCCCTAAACAGAGCTTTCTGCCTTGCCCAGAGAGTGACAGTCAGGCTATGCCCCTCCCTGCTCTCTGCCTAGAGATGCAAGGGCTGGACCTGGAGGAGTCATAGTTGCCTAGCAACCTGCCCACACTGCATCACAAATATGCTACCTTAAATATCCGGCTGCCACAGAGGCTTTTTTGGAAAGTTCCGCTGAACATTTTTAGAATGAAGTCTAAGGTTGCCAAGTGAAGTGAGCACAGATGCTGGGGAGCTGCACAGGACCCTCTACCCCTAGATACTGGGGAGCTGCAGTATCCTCTACCCCACAGCAGCTCCCCTAGATGCTGGGTAGATGCACAAGGCTTTGCTACACACACACACACACACACACACACACACACACACACACACACACACACAACCCACTATGCTAGTGCCATGTTCCAAATGGGGCAGAAAACTTTGAAGACAGAGACAGAGATCCGCTGAAACCACACCCTAGAAAGGAACAGTATGACCAACGTGCTATGGAGGGACATGTTTAAGCGTGACATATAGGCACTAGTTCAGTGCTTAGCTGAGTGATGTTTTCAGAAACCATGATGTACTAACTGATTACTGCTGGGCCTGGAAGATCCTTCGTGAACCAAGGATATGGCCAGCCCTGCTTAGAAAACTGGCATCAAATACACAAATGGCTGAGGAGCCTATGTTGGTAATTGCCCTGACAGGAAAAACAGGGTGAGGTGAGCGCTCACACTATGGGATTTGGTCCAGGGAACGCTGTACAGATGAAGGATGCGGGGGTTATTTTAAATGATATTTGGATTGTTTTGGTAAGCTAGAAAACTTTTCAGGAACGCAGTAAAAATATGTTCTTCATTATTTTATGTGCATGGTTGTTTTGCCTGCATGTATTATATGCACAACGTGCATGCAGCATCCATGGAGGCCAGAAAGGGCATTGGATCCCTTAGAGCTGGAGTTCCAGACAGCTGTGAGTTCCATCTAACCAAGGTCCTCTGCAAGTGCAGCCCATTCTCCTAACTACTGATCCATCTCTCAAGATCTGGGAAATAACCTTTCCCCCATCTCCCTCTCCCCCATGGAGTTGCAGCTGAGGAGTAAGAGGCAGCCTACTGAGTCACTGGCGCTAATCTGGCAGGCAGTGAGCATTCCTCCTGTTCTCTCTTGCAGAGGTGTCCGGGTCTAGAGGAACAGAGTATAGTAAGAAAGTTCTGGGGACACTTGAAGACAGAAATGACAGGCAAAGTCCACATGACTCTCAGGGGCCTAGGAAGCCGGTATCCACTGTCCACAAAGCCATTGCTCTGTTTCCACTGTGCCCTCGTCTGTGCCTACTCAAGTAAGGCAATAATTCAATACACATGAACAGAAATTTCTCTCTCACACACAGACAGCGTGGTGTGGAAGTTAAGTCAACATGACCACTAGCAGCCAGCTCTGACATCCCCGCCGTGGTTTGTAGCCATATGGGCTTCAGATGCTGGTGCATGACTTAGCTCTCTATACTGATGTCCTAGAGAACAGGGGAGCGAGGACTCAGCAGCTATCCCCTGTGTTCACCCTCCTCACAGACGTCATTTGTCCCACCTAGTACACCAGTATCGGGATCAGACTGGTTTGGGGCCAGCAGGTACACAGTACTCATGAGCAGGGAACAAATGTCACCTCTAACCAATCCATTGTGCTGTGCTCTTGGATTTGGTAAAACTGCTTTAGAGCACAGAACTCACCAAGTTTGACCTCAAATCTAGTGAGGTTACACCTGTTCTCCCGAAACACAGACAAAATCCAGTTGCAAGGATGTTCAGCTTATAAAGGGTGCCTCTGTGGGGTAGCATCAGAGGAGGCATGAATATCTTGATCACCCTGTACTCCCAATGAGCTCAAATTCAAAGCGAGATAGCAAGGGAAGGCACATGAGTGTCCGTGAGCAGGCATGGGGGGCTTAATGTCCTTGGCTATAAAAAGCCCCTTCTATCGTCAGAACAGGAAAGACATTTATGACTCCTAATGCCATAACATTTCTGAGTGACCTTAGTGTTTTCAAGATGCACTGTAGGCAGGAAAAGCATCCAAAGGAACGGGAAGACCTTTCTCTTGTGGAGGTGGACAGGAGGCACCAAGTCCAGACCCCAGTAAAGACATCAGTCATCAACCTTACCATATTCACCTCTCCACATCTGACGTCTAACAAAGGTGGACCCCTGGACTCTAATGTCAGTGAACCCTCACCCCAGGACAGGGGCACTTATGAGGATGTCATCACAGTGAGAAAACAGTGTCCCTATCACCCCACTTACAGGTAGCAGAGTTTCTCAGCGGGATGTTACATCTAACTTCAAACTCTCCATCCAAGCAGAGGAGAAGAGGGAATAGAGGGAGCTCCCAGGGAGCTCCAAGGGAGCTGTGAGTACAGCTCCTCAGGGCCACGCTTCTCTTGGCTTTGGGTCTGAATGTGCCCACAGACTAGAGAGAAGCAGACGTAACAACGCTCCTGTCCCTACCGCTCAGGCTTTGATGACTTGTTTCTTGCCTTTTCCATCTCTCCTCAATCCTAAGCAAAACTTTAGTATCAGTACCAGGCCCCCAAAGTCCCATACTCACTCACACCCTAACTCACTCACCATCTGGGCTACACCTGATGCCCACCATATATTTTTGCATCCTATTCCAAGCACTGGAAGCAAGGCTAAGGACAGGTTCACATGCCGTTATCTATGCCTCTGAAGGGCATTCCTAGTACTGGGGGGGTGTTCCTGTCTTCTTGGGGAACACTGGAGGATACTTGTGATCACGAGGAAGATTAAGCAGGGGAAGGGACAATCTTTATGTATCACTGTGACAGCTGGTGACCAGTGAGAGGCAGTACCATGCTGTCTACCTAGGGTCCTTGGGGGACAAAATGACAAAATAAATACTAAAGGGAAGCAGATATGAAGAAACAGATTGTCAGTTGAGATTCAGGTTTTCGATGGACAACTTGGCCATTGTCATATGCATCCTTATCTCAGAAGCAAGGCATGAAGCCTGGAGCACATGGTACTTGCTGGCTCAGAGCACCTGACCACAAGCCTTGGTGTAGAAGCCACTCGTGACACTGGCTCAGGGTCTCCCAAGGAAGGAGGGAATAGGAACTGGTTGGGGCCTCAGGGTGGCTGAAGTCAACATACCAACATTCTCCTTGGATTAATTCCCTGCTCTCAAATCTTAACAACAGAGATGAACCTTATGATACATGAGGTACAACTCCTTTTAGAGAGCATATTTTAAATGACAGAAGAGATGGGCAAAATGAAATCGATGTTGATTCCCCAGATTTGACACTGGGTGAGTTGCCATTGCAGTTAAAGGACAACCCAGGGCTAAGAGCAGTTCCCTCATCTCCCTGAGCTTGCACAAACAGAAGTGGCACAGGGATGATCGTGGCCAGTGAACCTATTTCTGTCTTTGCTTGTGACTCTGATGAAAGGCAGGAAAGAAAAAAGCATGCAAGCAGGAAAGGGCATAGAGCAAGGGGTTGCACGAGCGGAAGTGTCGCAAGTGAGGCTCGGGTCACTTTTCTCTGCCTTGTTACGAACACGGGAGGTGCTTTGTATGCAGATAGTCCACACCATGATGGGTGACACCTTGAAGCTGATGGGTTAGAATAAACGTATCACCCAGATAGTCATGAACTTGATTGGGGACAAACGCCATTCTCCCCACCCCCACCGTTGGCCTCCATTGCTGTGCTTTTGGCTGTGTTCTGTGAGGAGTTGATAAACACAGTACCCTGTGGGCAAATTGTCTCTTTAAACCTAATATCAACATCATTTGTCTTGTTTGAGTTTTTATTTTGCTTGAATGATTTTCACAGTCATTTCAAATCACCCTTTCACACGTCTCTGATGCACCCGATCTTTAAACTATCTTAATTGAGCCATCCGTTTGCCATTGTGGCTGTCTGTGGAATGCACATTTTCCCTTATTTCCCTATTCTGTGCATTTGTTTCCCTCCCTCCCTTTCAAATGCTTTCAAGAAAATAAACTTAGTTATGAATAAGACACAGACACACAAAAATGAACCTGCTTGAAAATGAAATCACTTAGAATATGTGATTGCCAATGAAGAAAGGAGGTGGAAAAGAATGCACACAGGACCCAGCGCCACTCAGAAGCATTCGCTCTAGCTGACAGGGTGTCCAGGAGAGCCCAAGACACAGTCCCCAAAATTCTAACAGGGTGATTCGATCACCTTGAAACATTATCCCAGTTATACTGTAACATATGACTGTTGTAAGTGCCTGCAGGGTCACAGCCTCACAGAGAGGACTCTATACAAACCAGCTCTCGGGGAGTCACTCCCAGAAACGGCTCAGTCGGCAAAGTACCTGAGACCAAAGCATGTGGACCTGTGTTCAGATCCTCGGAACCTACATGAAAAGCTGTGGGCATGGTATCACATGCTTGCAATTCTGGATGTGTGAGGGTGGGCAGAGACCATGGGTCCCTAGAGTTCCCTGGCAAGCCAGTCCAGCTGAGACAATGAGAACAACAGGTTCAATTAGAAAGCCTGTCTCAAAAACAAAGACGGTAAGCAATCTAGTGAAGGCATGCAATGCCGATCTTAGGCTTCCACACATGCACACGTACATACACGCATGCATACACATGCACACACACACGCACACACACGTGCGCATGTACACAGCACACGTGCACACACACACACACGCACATGCACACACACATGCTAGAGGAAACCTGGCCTAAAGCTTTCACACAGTAGTGGCTAATCATTTTACTCTGAAGCAGAAATTAAAGAGAGAACGGGACAGGTGAACTAACGCAGACAATGCCACCTTCATCAGCTTCCTCAGAGCATCACCCTAGGTCCTAGAAGCAGGTGCAGTTCTACACAGATACAAGGTCACAAGGGGATTTCCATTCATATATTCCAAGATAAAGCACCCCCACTGCTGCCTACATCTATGTGACAATACAGAAACACACGGTGCAGCTCCAAAGTCAACAGAGCCGTGCTGCTGGCTCTTGAGATGTCATTGAGATATCTTGAGCTGTCTAAGCGGAGCCAACCCCAACAATCTGCCTTTGTTGATTGAAAGTGATGTTTCTGAAGCACAGTGATTCATTGTCCATCCTGGTGTCATCCCTCGCTGCCACTGGAGGAAGGAGGAGGTGAAGCAGGGCTGTGTGGTGATCCTGAGATCCAGTCTTTCACATGCACTCAAGGAGTACAGCGAGCGGGTAAATTTTCCTTCACGGTCTCTAGAATGGCTTGCACGTCTAAGGACTGGGGTGTTAGGGTGGGCAATCGTCCACAGCTTACAGAACACGACAATTCATTTCTGAAGTTCTACTTCCAAGAGCCAGGTGCACAGTAAGCACTGATCCATGGAAGAACACAGCGGAAGCTTCTGGACGAAGATGTGAACAGGCAAAGTGCACCACGTGGGTTTGGAAAGGTTCATTAACGACACAAGCTGGCAGGAAGCAGGTTACAAGCTGGTATATGTAAGATAGCAAAGACACAAACAGACTGAAAACCTGTTTCTCCCGCCCTCCACTTCAGTCCTGAGAAGTGCATACAGACTCCCGAGAAAGTTCGTTTGTAGCCAGGCACATAGCCCTCTTCCTCCAAGCCCTCTGCTGATGGCTGTACCAACTTCCTCTTGATCCCCAGCTGGGTAGTTTTTAGTCATCATAAAATATGGCACAGGGAGAAAATGAACACAGACTTTTCCCATTCTCCTAGAACCAGATAATAAACTGTAATAAAAATCACCACATGCGGCTTCTGACAGTATTTTATTCCATTTGAACACTCAATGGCACTTCACTGAGAGAAAAATGCTCCATTCAGCTTACATCTTAAGCATTTGCCAAGTGAATGGTATGTTCCAGAGGAAAGTTAAAAATATATCACAATCCGAGTACGTCAAAAACAGTATTTACATAATGAAAAGGCAAAAGTCCAGCTAGGTGAAAATACATTTCTAAAGATAACATAAAATGCTAGCATCAACAATGTATAGGAATTCTTAGAATACAATGAGAAAAATGGCAGACCCCGCAGCACAGTGGACAACTGTCTACAGCTGAATTTCCATGAGGAAAGAGCCATTGCAGCATGCACTGTGGCTTGGGGGCATAAGGAAATACTAATTAAAACAAGATATGATTATTGCCTTTTATTTTGAAGACCATTAAAAGTGAACAATAACTTAATGTCGAGGAGGTTATGATGAGGAAACTCCACAAATTTCTCATGGAAATATAAATTTATTCAAATACAGGAAAATGTTAGCCCTTAAATAACAAGCCCACTGAAATGCTTACAACATGACCTACGATTGTGCCTCCCATCGTTTATTCTGATGAAATAACTAGAGGCAAAGCCAAAGATTTGTGTGGAAAGAGATTGTAGCAGGAGGGAAAAGTGTGGCAGAATCACTTCAAGGGCTGCTGGGGGTGAAGGAGCACCTGAACCCCTCCAGGCTGTCCCAGCAGCTGGGGGTGAAGGACCACGTGAAGCCCCTCCAGGCTGTCCCAGCAGCTGGGGGTGACTGACCACGTGAAGCCCCTCCAGGCTGTCCCAGCAGCCGGGGGTGACTGACCACGTGAAACCCCTCCAGGCTGTCCCAGCAGCTGGGGGTGAAGGACCACGTGAAGCCCCTCTAGGCTGTCCCAGCAGCTGGGGGTGACTGACCACGTGAAGCCCCTCCAGGCTGTCCTAGCAGCTGGGGGTGAAGGACCACATGAAGCCCCTCCAGGCTGTCCCAGCAGCTGGGGGTGACTGACCACGTGAAGCCCCTCCAGGCTGTCCCAGCAGCTGGGGGTGACTGACCACGTGAAGCCCCTCCAGGCTGTCCTAGCACAAGCTGATGCCGAGCTGAAGAGCACGCACTCACTAGCCAGCTCCTCCTCCACCCTCCCTTTATGTCCCAGAGCAGGAAGAGGTACCACCAGCTCCTCCACCAATAAGGACTCATGCACAGAGGCCCCCTGCTGTAGTACCTGGCACCCCTCAGAGACTTCTCCCACATCTGCCTTCCCAAAGTGACCCCACGGGAACCTGCCTCTTTCCTCTCTCTAATTATTTTCCCACAATTCATCACAACTTGCTAGCTCACTGCAGAAACCTCACGGCTAAATATTGCTCTGGCTTGACACTGTGAAGTCTGCATCTACATGAAAGTTTTGATATAAAAGTCACATGACTTTTTCTTATTAATCTAACTTTTGCTGTTTTCATTTGTACGCTGCATTTAGAAACAGGGTAAGAAAGGAAAAGGTTTTGATGTTATTGTTGCACTTTGCAGTGACATAATGAAACATAAAAACCTATAAAACATGTGAGCTAGTCATTACCTGTGATGGGTTGAAAATTTTCGTGAAACAAATAAACATATATACAGTATTGAGTAAAGAAAGTTGTGGGTTTTTTTGTTTTGTTTTGTTTTGTTTTTCGAGACAGGGTTTCTCTGTAGCTTCTGGAGCCTGTCCTGAACTAGCTCTTGTAGACCAGGCTGGCCTCGAACTCACAGAGATCCGCCTGCCTCTGCCTCCCGAGTGCTGGGAGTAAAGGTGTGCGCCACCACCGCCTGGCTAAGAAAGTTATGTGTTAAGCATGATATAACATGTCAGTTCATAACATGCATGTACTTTTGTTTTATATACATGTATGAAAATGTACCATAGCAGAACTATACGAGAATGACTGGCTCGGGAACAATATTGTAAGTTGTTCCTATCCTGTATTGAGTCAGAAGTTATCTGACGGGAAAGTGATATATGAACAATAAATTCAAAATGATGACCAAGAGTTTTCAGGTAGCGCTTTGTTTCTAGGTTTCAAAATCTCTCCTGGTGGCTGCACTTCTAGGAAAGCAGAGCTCTCACCAGCTCTGTGCTCCTCCCTCTGCTGTGACGTCTACGTGGAGCAGCTTCCTACACGAGGGTGCTCTCCTGATCTTTAAGAAGCCATGGCACCCAACCCAACCTTATCCGGGGACTTTGGAGGATACTGAGTCTAGTAGACAAATCCTGAGTAGCCCTGAGTTCGTGAGAGCAGAGGGTACCTGGTCGCTGGTTCCTCACAGGATGGACCTACAGCCACGCCAGAAGAGTGACAAAAGTCCCCCAAAACAGACAAGTCACAGACGGCAACACAAGCAGAAGAACACGGCAAGGGAGTGAGGACACAAAGCACAGAGGATCCACATCTTCAAGAAGGCGACGGCACTCCTATGGCCCTCGAAGATTCCATCAAAGGCGGGGAGAAGAAGTCTCCAGGCAAAGAGAAAGTGGGGTCGTGTGTTTCTGGAGAGCCACACTAAGCAAAGCGTAGGGAAGCATTTCAAGAAAGGTAAATATGACTCCTCACACAGGGAAAGGGTGGATGGAAAGAAAAGGAAAGTAGGTGATGAGGTAAGAGCATCCAAGTTAACAGCAACCTATAAAACGCTAATAGTGCTGTCTTCTAAGGTTAGAAACATGCACAGTTAGTATCTACAACTAAACAAAAAGCGGATATATGCAGGAAGGAGTTAAAAGCATTTCTAGGTCTTACTCAGCTTGTCTGCAAATTGAGAAGCATGCTGCACCTGGCCTAGTGTCTAACATCCAAGAACGGCGACAGGAATCCTTAGAGACATGCTTAAGGAGAAACAAATAGTTTAAAAACAACTCCTACTATCACAACGACATGCAAAAAATAATACATTAAAAACAGGAAATAAAATAGGAGACGTGACATGTTAGGTTAAATAACAAGGTACCAACATCGCATTTAACAGCCACACATTGGAGAATTACCACAATTAATCTTGATTGTCAACTTGACTGGATTTGGAACCACTCAGGAGATATGACTCTGTGTGTCGTCTATGAAAGTTTTAAGGTGCAGTTTAGCTGAGAGGGAAGACCTACCTCTATGGACTGGAGTCCCAGACTGAACAAGGAAACAAGGAGAAAGCAGACTGATTACCAGCATCCATCCATTGGATTTCTGCTTTCTGACAGTGAACACCATGTCTCCCGCTGTCTCCGACTCCTCTTATAGCTGCCATGACTTCCTACCATGATGGACTGTTTCCCTCTGTTACGAGCTGGGGGACTTCAGCTCCAGGTTCTTTTCTGAGTATTGCTATGAGGACTCTGTGCGGTTCATTCCAGAGAGTGAGGAGTAACCAGACCAAACAAGAGAACTGTCTTTATAATGATTCTTTACTAGCAACTTCAATATCCAATACATCAATGGGGTTTACAATCTTAATAGGCATGGGGGTTTGATGTTGGGTAACACACAAGCAATTCAACATCACAATTATTGATCCTACTAATCCTAATACATAAAACCAATTCATAACCTTAATCTAACTTATCACTTATCTATAAAACACTTCTTAACGTTAATACAACGTATCCATTACCTATAAAGTGCTTCTTAAACTTAATACAACTTATCACTTAACATTTCCTAATCTTAGCAATTATCCATAAGATATCTCAACATTTCATATACTAAACATATGTATTAACTCATCTATGCTCTTCTCTTAACACTTCATACACACATTAAATAGCATCATACGACCTGGTATTCTTCAGCTTAAAAAAGGACTTTTTGAATTTCTTCAGGCTGGACGCCTGACCGCACTGGGGGCTTGACAGCGAGGCTCGACTCTTGACCCCGTAGTCTGTGCTCGGGAGATAAGGCGCTCGATGTCTTGCTCTCAGGCTGGTATCGGGTGCTGGATCAATTCTTGACTGCGTAGTCTGTGGCCTGGTCTCTGAAGGCAAAGCGTTCTGCCTCTGCTCGGGATGCAGGGCCTTTGGACTCTGCTTTTCGGGTGACTGAGTCTCAGGAGACAAGGCTTTTAGCTCTCTGCTCTCGAGATAGCAAAGCATTCTTTCTGTTCTCGAGTCAGGAGGAGAAGCTCTGCTCTCGGGATGGCAAAGCATTCTGTCTGCTATCGGGTCAGGAGGCGAAGCTTTGCTTTTGGGATTTTGCATTAAATGTTTAGGCAAGGCATTCAATATTTCTGCTTTTTGGAAGTCGGGCTTGGAGGATCTCTCTCCACGAGGCTTGGTGCCCAGGCCATCGTAAGAAGTGAGATAACTGTCCTGCTTCTGCCCTCTCTTTTTATGCCAGTTTGAAACTGCCCCTCGCCCAGTTCTTCTGATTGCCAGATGTCCTAGGTTATCAGTATCGACTGACCACAGAAGGATGGGGGTCCTTCTCCTGTTGCAAGGCTACTTTCGTTACCAAGGTTACTGGGTGCAGCCTCCACATCTGGCAGGGCCTTCAAGTGGGCGAAATGTTCTCTTAATATTTCACCTTAGTAATTTTCCACTTCACACATTTTTTTTACTTAATTTTCTATTTTCTATATTATACTTATCCTATAGACTATAGCTTTCCTACTTCACCTACACTACAGATTCCCCTTTTTCTACTTGTTCAGAGGGATCTGTCTCCATGCTCATTACACCCTCAAACCATGAGCCCAAATAAAAAATATTACTTGAAATGATTTCTGTCAGGTAGTTTGTTCATGACCATGAATAAAGTAACTCGCAAATGGCTTACAGAGTTGAACAGAGACATTTTGGAATAATGTGAGAAAAGAAGAATTGCCACGCAAACACCAACCCAAAGAAATTAGGTAGACTTAATATTAAAGTAAGCTTTAAGGCCAATATCAACAGGTAATAGAGGTTATTCCACAACAACAGAAGGGAAATGTGCCCAGATATAATTCATATGTCCTGTTACATGGCTTCAACATATAGGATTAAAACTTGACATACCTGAAAAAAGGAAGCAAGATAAATTTGATAAAACAGGTATACAAATTAAAAAATTTCAGCTAAAACATAAAGATACTGTTGAGCCATGAAGCAGAGAACAGGAGAACTTTGTTTTTAGATACACACAGAGTGCACTTGCCAGAGACAAAGAACAGAAAACAATGTGAAAAAACTTCTATACAATTTACAAATCTGATAAAAGAAAAAAAAATCTTTGGAAAACACAATTAAGAGAACACTGGCCCAAGAAGTCGCGAAGATTCAGCTGGAGGGATCGGGTGGAGGGGACCCTCCCAGGCCGTTCCAAAACTGAGGATAAATGATGGCAATTACAAGAACCTCAGAGAAGAGTCAAAGGGTTGCTTTCCAAAGTCACTTTGAAGCCAGAATAATCTTAATTTCAAACTAAGCAAAGAGACTCAGAAAAGAGTCTGCACCGAGCACACATGCAACAACACGGAATTCTAAAGCATAATCGGACACAGCACAGGGAGGTAAAAAGAGAGTAGCAAAATACTGTGTTGTTTTAGGGGTTGCAACCTGGTTTGTCACTCAAAGATCAATCAATATAACACTGCATTAAAGAAGTAAGAATAAAAATTAAATGAGTATCATGGTAAGAAAAAGCATTAGATAAAAATTGACTAACAATTAAAACCTTTAGTAGACTCCAAGTAGAAGTTTTCTTATCTGAAGAGATATATACACAAAGCCATGGAGCAAAAATTTTTCTTAACACAGAAACTCTCGGAGGTTTCTGTGGGGTCAGGACTGCAACTTGACATCCAACACAGCAGTCTCTACTCAGCCCAATCCTGGAGTCCTGCCCACTACAACCAAACTAGACAAACAACAGAACTACTCAGTTGCAGAATATTTGTTTAACTATGCAAAGATGTGTTGCATTTGTTTAATTATCTAAAGATGTGTTGCTGTTTCACCTTGCCTGCCTAAGGCACCTGATTAGTCTAATAAACAGCTGAATGGCCAATTGCGAGGAAGGAAGTATGGGTGGGACTTCTGGGCAGGGAGCATAGGTAGGAGGAAGAATTTAGGATTGAAAAGGAAGGGAAAAAAAGAGATGCCAGAGAGATACCAGGCATCAGTCAGCCAGACATGGAGGAAGCAGGGCATACAGAATTAAAGAAAGGTCAAAAGCCCTGAGGCAAAATGTAGATGAATAGTAAAAAGTCAAATTAAGTTAAAGACTGAGTGGGACAGGCCTAAGCTAAGGTCAAGCACTGATAATTAATAATAAGTCTGTGCCTTTGTTTGGAAGCTGGTGAGAGGCTCAAAAAATTCCAATTACACCACTCTAAATCAATCAATCAATAAATATGGGCACTTGTAGTCATTATGTTATGGCTGCAGATAGTCTTAGAAATCTACAAAATATTAACTGAAATTAGCATATAAAAACTATATAGAAAAGATCAACATACAAAGTTAAAATTTTATTTCTATAAAACAGCAATAAGCAATCAATTAACTATTTTTAAATTCCATTTTATTTATATAAAAGCATAGCTTTCAAAATACTTCATTTTATCTTATGTTCATTGGTGTTTTGCCTGCATGTATGCCATGTGAGGGTGTTGGGTCCCCTGAAACTGGAGTTACAAACAGTAGTGAGCTGCTGTGTGGTGCTGGGAATTGAACTTGGGTCCTCTGGAAGAACAGACAGTACTCTTAACCACTGAGCCATCAATCGAGCCCCCAAAGCATCATCTTTATCTACATGGAATTTACAAATTCAAATGCCTACAGTGCATCTAATGAAGGGGTGCAGACTACACAGAGGAGAGGGACACAGAGGTATTTCAGAATGTTCAGGGGGAGGAGTCTGAGCCGGGGAAGGTCCAGCATGATACAGATGGCCACTCTCTCCAAAGTAAGTCACATAGTCACAAACCCCCCATCAGAGCACAGGGACACGTGCTACCTGTAAAGAAAGCTGATGCTAAATTAGAGGTGAGCTCACAAAGCCCACAGTGAAGAGGAAAGATTCTGTTAAAGCAAGATAACTCAGTGACAATGATCATGGCAGTGTGAGGTGGGTGCAAGGTGACAGCAAGGGCTGAGTTGGTACAGGCTGTCCACACGGAGCCACTGACCGTGAGAAAGGATGCACTGTGGACAGCCACCAGTGCTGCACCACTGGACTTTCCTGAGGAGAGTGATACACACACACACTCACACACAGATACACACACACTCACACCCACCCACACAGATACACTCACACACAGCACACACATACACTCGCACACACACATATATATTCACACACACTCACACACTCTCACACACACTCACACACACTAACACACACAGTCACACATACTCACACATATACTCACACACACACTCACACAGATACACTCATACACACATATACACACACATACACATTCACACACTCAAACACATAGATACACTCACACTCACACCCACACTTCACAGAGTCACACACATGTCACATACCACACACATACACTCTCCACTTATAGCCAACACATGTATATACCACACATTCTCTTAGTACCAACCACACACACACACAATTACCACACAATTTCTTACTACACTCAGTCACATACATGCTAAAATATGCTCACCATATGTAGAGTTACATACATACCCATTCAGCACACACACTTTATCTTACCACACATTCCCACACACAAACTTCACACACACATACAATTTCACAACGCAGACATATACACACACACTTTCCCCACACAGCAACACACACACTCATCACACAGAAACCCCACATACCACACATTCAGCACACACACTTTATCCCATGACCATCACACACATACATGCCCATTCAACACACACTTTCTCGCTACACATACTAATACATATATACTCACGTATTTCACTCACAGAAATCCAGAGATGTCACAGGTGTGAATCTAGGGCTAAGAACATGGCTTCTAAGCCTCAAAAGATCCAACTGGATCCAAGTGGACCATATGGAAGAAATAGGCAGGATGACATTTGTGAATCTGTCACCAAAGACTCCACTGGGAGAACACAAAGGTGACTTGAGACTAAGGGGACAGCTACCGAAGCTGCATTGAAAGGGTCTCCCATTGCGAACACATTACACACGACAAACATGATAGGAACACAGGCACACAGCCCAGTCAGGCACGATCTAACGTCTCCTCTCAAAGGGACAGTAAAGACAGGAGAAGGAGCTGGTCCCAGACAGAGACACACGTGAGGACCACTTGTGACACCACCACACACCATATGAGTGGCTCACATACAGTGGCTGCATTATTGTGTGCTGGTAGAGACACTTGAGCTCCTGAGCCTGCCAGTGGGCATGTGGAGGGTGGCACCAAAGCCGAGGTCTGTACACCTGAGCCTGGCAGCCCACTCATGCTGCTGTATGCAGCAGACACAGCTGTGGGTTTACCAGGAAAGACATGGAAGGATTCTCAGCACTGTTATTTGTGACATTATCAAATAATGAAGAAGAAGAAGAGGAAGAAGAGGAGGAGGTGGAGGAGGAAGAGACAGAAGAGGGGGATGTCCACATTATAATGATAAACTGAAGAAAATCTGTACAACTAAAAGCAACAGAAATTTCCTAACAACACAGGCACAGCGAAAACAAAGGAACCATATAACCACCCGCCCCCAGCAAGCCGCACACTGTCCACACACAGGAGACTGGATGCAGCTACTTGAGGACAGTATCTGGGTATGAGGCAAAGCCTAATTGCTCTTCCTGAGCACGCTGCTGCTTTTGTCCTTCGCTGCAGAGTTTAAAGGGGACTCAAGGGTCAGGAAAGCTGTGTTGTAATAGTGTCCCCAGGAGCCATCAGATGCATGCGTCTCAGGACTCACAGACCTGCCCTGACCACATAGGATCCTCAAAGGTGAGCAATTCATGCCCACCTCCCTTGCCCACATGGCACCCTCAGACCCGAGTTGGCCACACCCATTTATCCTGACCACAGAGGACCCTCAGATGTCAGATTTGAGTAAGCCATAGCCTTCTGCCCTGATAGCATAGAACCTCAGACATGGACAATCCATGTCCACGTCACCTGATCATTTGGGGCCCTCACACCTGAGTGGGCCACACCTAACATACCTGACCACACGGGATCCTCAGACTTGAGTGGTCCATGCCCACCTCCACTGACCGTGTGGGGCCTCAGACCTGAGCAGTCAATGTTCACTTTATCTGCCTACATAGGAGCCAACCATCCTGAGCTCGAGGACAGAAACTATACTCAGGGTAAAGGAAAATGGCCCAGAATTAAGTTTCTAGCATTTGTGGGAAAGGGGGGGGAATAGGAATTTCCTGTTTTCTGGAGCATCCAGAGTTGGTCAGGGTTGTTAGGAGATAAACGAGACCCTTTGCTGACTGGGTCACTACAGCCAGCATGACGCCTGTGACTAGAGAGCCGTGAAGGGTGCAGAGCAGTCTTGGAAAACCAGGACAGAGGTCTTGCACGTCCATACTCTTCAGACTCTCCATTTCTGAAGGGTGGTGCACAATTACAAGGCTACAGGCTTTACTGGTTGGCTGACCACCTCTCTGGTTCCATAAACAGCCATTTTACCTTCTGTTTACTGCTCCATTGTTATTTTATCTTCCCACATTATATGAATTCATGTCCATATGCTCAGAAGTGCTCCCCAACATGAGTGCAAACACTCCTCCCGGAAGTGCTCCTCTTTTGTGGCCTCACTTAGAGTTCTCCAGGCTTACCCTATGTTGACTCCCAGCCGCTGCTTACATCCTGAGGTCGGGGGAAAGCAGTGTCTTCACCCCAGGACATGCCCTAGCAGGGTCTGTCCTAATTCTAGTGGTCCAAAATATCACTGATCATCTCACCTTCCTCATCTGAGGCAGCACTCCCCAAACACACAGAAACGTCATCCTACAATCTCAAACCTACGCCAGTCCATGCCAGGATGACTTGGTAGGGATGCCATTTTCTAGGATAGGAAAATAGACATTAAGAGCAAGAGGACTGGGTTTATGAGACCACAGTGGCAAAGCAAGATCCAGTGTGGACATGTAAGAAAATAGCAAGATTAGGGTGTAAAAGTGACACAGAGGTCTGACATTTGAGGCCATGTGGAAGAATGGCTGCCTCCCTGTTGGAGGGCTTGAAGTTATAATTGGAGTTGGAGTATTAACGTGACCAAGGGAATAAACAGGATCCAGATTATTAAGTATTAACAAGAACAAGAGAGCTGACGGGACCTGAGGATTCATGGGATCCAGAGTGCTAATGGGAGTCAGAACACTGATGGGACCCAGTGAACCCACGGCACCAAGAGAACTAAAAAGCCCCAGCACTACGATGCGACCCAGAGCACTGATTTGGTGGCTTTCACTGAAATCAACTCCACACTGAGATTCTTTTTCCACATCCTTAAGCTCAGTGCTACGACAACTGAGAATTATCCCATCTGTGGGTCTGGAGGAAAGAAATCCACAATTTCCTTCAAAATGAGAATTTGATGGTGCTGTCAGGGAAAAGAGTACCAGCAACTGAGGACTCCAGTGAAGACACACTGGGGAGACTTTGCCTTCCAGCATCGGAAGACGCCAATGCAGACATACTGGGGAGACTTCCCTTCCAGCAACTGAAGACTCCAACGCAGAGACACTGGAAAGACTTCCCTTCCAACCCTGGAAGACTCCAACGCAGAGACACTAGAAAGACTTCCCTTCCAACCCTGGAAGACTCCGGTGCAGACATACTGGGGAGACCTCCCTTCCAGCAACTGGAGACTGCAATGCAGAGACACCGGGGAGACTTCCCTTCCAGCCTGTTTTGTACAGGTCTGCAGATACAGATGAGGGGATGGCCCTGTGTTGGTGCACAACTCAGCACATCTCACTTTAGTTCACAGAGCCTTTCTGTTGCTTCAAACCACCTTTCACTTCATCTTTCTAAGATCTTTGTGTGAAGAGCAATGACAGAGGTAGGGGAAGTCGTTTGCCTTGCTTCCCAGGTGCAAGGGGAATGACGAGAGGTGCACTTGAACATGGGAGCTCCCCTTCCTACTGCTATGCACCTGCCTTGTCCTTGCAGGCCCTTGAAGAGCAGCATGTCACCCAAACATTTCCCATAGGGCTCTGAGAAAACACAGAGTCCAGTATTTGCCCTTTTCATTCTGATAGGCAGAAATGTCACATCTTATCTACTTATGGCAATTTTACAAAAGACGTTCTTCTCCAGGTCCAAGGAATTCACCATCATCCCCCACCAGAGCCCTTCCCTCTCTGTGTGGGCACTTAATCTAAGCCACTTTCTGTCAATCTCTATAGCCAGGGGATTTGCTGACTAAGTCTACAGACTCGTTTCTCATTAGATTTAAAATTATGAGATATGTAAGGCTTAGAACTCAAGGCTTAATAATTTATTTGACATTTTTCCTTCAGTAAAGAAAGAAAACTTGATGTAAAAATTGATGTAACCCATCAATTTACTGGTATCCCACCACTCGACAATTTATTATTCAGTTAGTAGACATGAAATCTATATGACCATCTCTCAGAACTTCAAAGATCTGCAGATCCTTGAATTAAAATAAAAGTTTCTATTCAAAACCTCCAAAAAGATTCCTTGTGAGAGCTACTGTCTAAATTGCTAGGTCGTGACAAAAGAAAATATGTAGACAGAATATGGAAATTCCTCATCTCTTTAGGAAATAGCAAAATACTTCAAGATACATATTTTTCAATTATTTTAAAATGAAACTAAGCCACTTATTTTTTATTTTCTTCCACATGTAACTTGTATAGCATTCTTATTAAATGGAAACTCAATAGGAATTCTTTTAGGGAAATTCTGAGGTCATCTTTGGAAATGAAAAAGAACAAAAATCATGTAAGTTTGAAACATGGACATCAGTTTTTGTATCGTGAGTATTTCTATTCAGAGTTGAGCAAGTTTCTATCAATATTCATTAGTAGTAAACCCAAGTACCTTCTACATTCAGTAGAAGCTCTGACACTGTTCAGTTACCATTCCTCTGACCCAAAACAGCCAAGGTTGTTCCCTGAGTCTGGTTAGAACACAGGACCAACATTCTAAATTAGGCCTAATCTGCATGCCTTGGGTTCCTGGTGATGCTGGCAGAAGGTCCCACTGACCCCCTTGCCCTTCATATCACCATTGCTGGGCAGCAATGGTGCCTCTCTTCTAGACACTAAACTTAGAAGTATGTTCGTCTGCGCATGCCATGCTCGTCAAATATTCAGGGCACATCGATCTTCTGGACTACCTCAGTCCAAGTCCCATTTTGCTGAGAGATTTAGTTGTGACGTTTTTAAACAGCTTCATTTAAAATGCATTCACCTGTCACGGCTCACTTAAAGCACATGTCTCTCCCTCCACTTGTCACTTTTGACATCTTCACCCTTCCACGCTCCAGCTCAAGAGGAAGCTGGCTGGCTCTACCCCTTTGTCCAGAGCACATTGCACAGCCTGCGACTATCCAAAAAGATAGGTCCAGTGAAACCAAGACACATCCCTGCAGCGCACAACACCTGTCTGTGCTTTATGCGCTACCATACACTTCACGAGCTTTGGGCAAGGGGCTGGAGGTTGAAACACACAAAGACACACAGAGACAGCACAGACAGACAGACAGAGACATGGACCTCTAGTCACTGGTAAGAAGCCTTTTTTTTCAATAGCACCATGGAGGCTTATATACCCAACAGTCAGGTGGGCCAACAGGTGAAAACCTTATCCTCTGATCCTCAAGGCAAGGCAACACGTGCTCGTGAAGCAGAGCTGGTAAACAACTTTGACACAGCTTTCAGTAACTCAAATCAGAAGGAATGTAAAGATCTCTAGCAGGGAAGAGCAGCTGGAAGCCAGTACTCCAAATGATCCCAACATATCCCTGCCAATCCTCAACTCCAAAAAGATTAAACAGGAAGGTCCTGAGATTTCTGGCTACCGGGACATCCAAGAGTCAAGCCTTCTATGGCCCAGCACATATTGAATGTAACAAGGTGATCAGAGGTGACCAGGAAGCTGGCACCCTGACTAGGGAATCAAGGCATCTGGGACTTAGGAGGGTCTTGGAAGGGCAGGGGAGAATGGAACAGGGGGCCTCAGACCTGGGACTGAGTTCCCAAGCTGGATCCATGGCAAGGGAAGAAATGTCCTCGGGGCAACAGGAAGAGTCCAAGAGAGGACAGATCTAGGGTACTGGTCCTCTAGATGGAGTGGAAGCCCAAGGAGGACATGGACATGTGGCCCAGTGGCTGAGAGTCAAGGTCTGGCAAGGGGCAACGAGGCTGTGATCCAACCAGCATATACAAACTGAGCATGCCCGTAAGGGAGGACTGAGTGGGATCAAGCTCCTAGTCTTGAACTGACTGTGTAGCTTATACCGCTATCTGAATCTTGGTTTCCTTATGCAGAAACGAGGAAAACCCATTTTCTACTGGGCTGATGGCAACATTAGGTGATTCATACATGTTCCGACTCCAGCTCTGCAGAGGTACGAGGCTGGCTAGATCCAGCGTGTGCTTGCTCTGCAGCCCCCAAGGACCCATCTATCATACATATCTGCCATGTCCTTTCTTGTAATGTAGGGGCACTGAAGGTAACTGTATCACAACTTTAAGGTGTTTAGATTTATGTTTGGCTCCTCCAGGCCATGAAGGAGCACTCGATGCCATCTTGACATTCTTTAGTGAAGGTTATGAAGGTAATGGCATTTCAGGGTGAGACACACTTAGGTATAGTTATCACCCTCTTGATAAATCTTCTCCTTGTAATGGACTTAATTATAAACTAACTTCATGCTATCTATGAACCGATTCTTTAGGTACCTAAGATACATGTTGAAATATTTATCCCTCAAGCTATGGTGTTAGGAGCTTGACCTGTGGTCAATGATAAAGTCATGAGGGTAGAGACTCATGATAGGATTGGTGACCTTCTAAAGGGGACCCCATACAGAAGGCAACATCCAGGGACCACCCTCAATGGGCACTGAAGGTCACACCTTGACTGTGGCCATTCGGTGTCCAGAAATATGAGGAATAAATGTCAGCTGTTTGTAAGCAGCTGGTTGTCATAGCAGCATGAATGGACCAGGCAGTGATTATGATTTCTGGTTTCCCTAAGGCAAACTTAACTGGAGGGACATCCAGGGAAATGGTGGGGCCCAGCATCAGCATTGCCATATGTACTTCCTTGCTCCTAGGCACACATGATCTCAGAAGGGAACTAGAGTCCCAACGCACAGTGAGTGCTGCAGAAGGTCAATGATTGGTGAGTCGGGAGGCTGCAGTCAATGCCTGTGACTTTTTAAACAATTGCTCCCAAAGTTTACTCACACAGGATAATGTGGCTAACAAGGAAGAGTGGACTTTTCTCATACTCAAAGGGGAGAAAACAAGTCAATATAGGAGCAGCTCCACTGCAGCCTGAACCTTAGCTATAGGCCAGAAAGAAAGAAAAGAAAGCAAGCAAGAAACAAACAAACTAACAGATTTGTTCCCAGACTGGGAAATGTAGAAAGTGGGATTCTACTTAAAGACAGAATTTATTAGGATTTTTATCTAGCTCTCTTTTTTCATAGCTAAATATACCAGTGTTTCTTTTTATGCATCTAATTAGCTTGGACATTTTCTATAATTTCCTGACCACTTTTCTTTGTACATGAAGGACCCTATATTGGCTTCTGGACCTTTAGGGACAGGTGCAGGTTAGGCTGATGACATTCAGTGTTTGCTCACCCAAGGGAGTTGCTTCTTCATAAAGCCATGCCTGTCCGCAGCAGTGGGAGAGTTTCTACTCACTAATGATAAGAGGAGTGTCCACAGTGCAGCCACCATGGCTGTCAGCAGCTAGCCTGGTCCTGTACACTGCCTCCCTGTTCCTAGTGTCTCCTCTATGGCATTCACTGAGTCAGGAAGGCTCTGACAGCCTCCCTGTAAGGTGCATTAGGACAGTGGACAAGGTTAGAATTCGGCTCCATGAGGAGCATCCCTCCGTGGACAAGGTTAGAATTCGGCTCCATGAGGAACATCCCTCCATGGACAAGGTTAGAATTCAGCTCCATGAGGAGCATCCCTCCATGGACAAAGTTAGAATTCAACTCCACGAGGAACATCCCTCTGGAAGAGGAAGATGTTGGATTGGGTGGGTGTTGGGTCACATCTAAGCAGCCTCCAGCTTGAGTCATGTGTTACAGGATACTCCAGGTCCCTGACCAACTAGCTGGGAAGGATTTCTGAGTCCCCTATGAGACAGAGCATGAGGGAGTTGTACTTGATTTGCTGACCATAGGCAAGAAAACTTCAGGGATAGGAGGTTCAAATTTGTTCAGCACCAAGGGCCTACTGGGCACCAGGCACCATGCTGGCTGCTATCCATGCCATCCAGAGTCAGCACCAAACTGGGTACTGAGAGAAGTGGTTCTCAGCCTTGCTAATGATGTGACCTTGAATACAGTTCCTCATGCTATGGTGACCCCCAACCCTAAAGTTATTTCCATTGCCACTTCATCACTGTGATATCGTTGCTGTTATGAACTGCAATGTAAATGCCTGAGATGCGGATATACTGCACCTCCTATCAACCTGCTCTCATACCCAGAGAGCACCAGTGATCTAGAGTCAGGCACTGTGATGGGTGCTGGATGATGTCCATGCCTCCTAGAGTCAGGCACGGTTTCTGGATGCTGTCCACACCATCTAGACTTACGGGTGTGTCCATCCTGTGGCCAATGGACTGCATGGGCCACATGAGGATGGCTATGAATGCTGCCCAACACGAAATTGCTAACACATTGAAAACATCATGAAGTTTTAGAGGAGCTTTTCCCCCCCAATTATATGTCAGTTGAGCCTGCAGTCTGTAGATGAGAATGTCAAAAGACTGAGCATCCGTGGCAGAATCAGACACTCGTCTGCCTGCTGCTGCCTATGCAGCTTGCAAAGAGGATGGCCACACACTACAGGCAGACTAGCGAGGCCCAGCACTATGAAGACAGCGAGAATGGCCAGGAGGCATGGCTGCCCCCATTCAACTGAGTACTTGCCTATTGATTGAGACTGGATACCTTCTTGCGGTCAAGAGGAAGGTTGACTCCTGGGGTGACAACAGTTTGGGAAAACCCTCAAGCGCAGGAAGCAGATGAAGTTCTCTAACAGGATAGGACTCTGGAAGGGCACAGCTCATTGGCCTTCGTGTGGGGCAACAAGTGAACCATAGGACAGTCCTCATCTTGTTTAATTCTGAAGAGTGACTGCTTCCGATTAAATGACTAGCAGCCTTTCCCACCATGACTCTTGCTGGTGCCCAGAGTGCTTGGCAGGGTTTTCTCTCTAATTGTTTCATCTTCGTGAACATCCATCTCCATGCAAGTTTTTCTAGCAGGAATATGGCTAGCAAAGATGATCTCTGAAGTAGCCGTTCCTGTGTAAATAAGCCTGCGCTGTAGGTGTTTCTCAAGCCACATCCTTAAAATGGCACCCACTATTCTTACACGTGGACCCCAGCATGGTGGGAGAAAGCAATAAGAGTAGAATGTCTCAACCCAAGACACGTGGTTTTTCATTTTCCGAAGCATCTCGATGCTCCTTTTAGAGCCTGTTATTACAAAACCAGCAAAATAAGCCAGGATCCCCAAAGCCCATGGTAGGAGCGCTGTGGGTGCATTGTTAGTCATGTCTACCTAGTTTGGGAAAAGCCACTTCTGGCTCCACAAGCCAGATCAGCTCTGACAGCTGTGGGCTAGCTGGCCTCACTTGCTGCTTCAGGTATATGTTCCCATAGCTGCTCATTAATTTTTGAAACTGGTTTTGGGGCTGAATATTTTGCTGACGCACCCTGGAAAACCAGCCTGACCTCCCTCCATACAAAATTGAACAAAACACTCCCCTGCCGCCCCTGGAAGAAGCACCTGGACTTGTAAATGTGTGCAGATGAGGCCAGCAAGGGGACTGTAGTAATAAGCGGATGGCCAGCAGATGAGGGTGCTAAAGTCATCAGGGAAGGGGAATGATCATCAGAAGATTCTTGGATCCCAAAAATCGTATTCAAGGTTAATCGAATGAACTTCTACTTCCTCTAATCCTATTTCAGACTGCTCTAAATTGCCTTATGTACATTAGTATAGCAGACATAAATTTCTAATATTTGTGATGCTGGCTGAAGTAGAAATTGATGCTGAAATAAAATTTGACTTCTAATTAATTATATGACTCATTGGTTAAATTTTTGGGATCTAGCCCTTTCTAATTCCTACTTAAGCTCATACTTTAGGTAAAATAATCTATTCTAGATAAAGCTGAACTTAATTTTCCTCAGAACATAAGAATCTATTTGGCACAATACGAAATACTTTTGGAAAGCATGCTTTTAATTAATATATGAATATGCACTTCCCATGATGATTTCTCCTATCAATTCTCAGCATGATTTAATGAACACCTAAGCATGTGTTCCTGGTTTTAAGATGAATTTAATCATGGTATTATTCAGAGTTGTTGCACATCCCTGCATCCCAAGTACATATCGCCAAGGAGATACAGCAGTTAGTATTGATAGCTGGCACTTCACCCTGCCTCCTTTTCCTACAGAGCGAGTGAGCATCCTCAAGCTACTGGGATGCCCTGTTCACCCACTGTGAGCTCAAGTCAGTAGCTCAGGAGGTTGAGTTTTTCGTTACTACAAAGGAGGAGTAGACACTGTACAATTACAAATTGCCAACAAGAAAATGGAAGTTAAAAAAAAAAAGAACAGGTATCTTCAGAATTTAAAAGTTAATTGTGAAAAACATTCTAAGTTTGCAATTTACCTCTGTTAAGATACCATGGGAGCTTCCATACCAATGTTGATGGTTTAGCCATCAGTATGTGCTATGGAAGCCATTGCCCCTTGAAGAGACTCCTGCCTCCACCTCTCTACAAGGCATCAATCACTAGACCACTCAGATGAAATATAGTCAATATTCTCTACAGTTCCGCCATGGATACTCTCAAATTGACAATAATTTCGCCTGTGGAAACTTAGGGACACATTTCTTCTTGTCCTGAGACTAACTGTCCTGAGCCACAGAAAGTACAGCATCCGAAGCTATCTCACAGATACTGTGAATCATGGACCTAAGCCATCCCATGCTCATGCTGGGCAGTCTGGCCTTTTACTGATGGTCCCTCTCTTCTTGAATTGTGTCTTCTGGGATGTAGTCTTCTGAATAAATGCTAGCATATCTATGAGTTGCTTTTTGTTTTTGAATAAGAATGATCAAAAATAAGTGTACATATACAATCATAAAACCAAATACAACTTTAATATTCACACCACCTGAAAATCCACCTTTCCAAATAGTCCTTCATAAATCAAAGTTATGAGTTTATGGTTGTCAGTTGATTAAAGGTCTATTCTATGCCAAACTGTTTTTTTTTTTTAATTCCTTCATGCAGCCAGTGCAAAGAGCTCCACACAGTGCATGGGCATGAAGGTGGGTTGGGACAGCGGAGTATGGCCAGTTTTGTTAGCACTTCACTGCTCAAATGCAACTTAGTAGGTCACAGTCTTCAGGCATTGGATTCTCCTGATTTGTGTGCCTTTGCTGGTGGGAATGTTCCCTCCCACTATTACCAACACATAAGAACGTACACGCGCCTGTGCGCCATGGCACAAATGTGTCCACGTCAAACCTAACCACGCCCACAAGTCACAAACAGGATGGCTTAGTCAACTTTTTAAACATGTAAAATTCAGTGGGACTCAGCAGATGGCCACAAGACATGTGTGCCATGAGTCATGACCTCCGGAAGGCAGCCCTGGTAGTGGTGCCACCACTGTGTCCCCTTGGGATTTTAATGGCAGTACTTTCCTAAGTTCCAGAAGAACATAAAATTGCCTTTAAGATTTAATCAGGTTTTACTTTTTTTTAAAAGCAAAATTAAAGACAAAACACTAACTTTAATGTCAGGTAGGCCCATGAAATAGAATTCTGAGTTGAATTTGGTCTGCCATGGTCTGCTATTAGTAAAACACATTGCCCTGTGTATTAAGAGAATTTTCCAACTGCAAGCACTCTCCTGTGTTCACAATGTCCCTGAGCACATGCAGACAGGCAAGCCTGCCACCACATCTCTCATGTATTTAAACATGTTAACATACCTCATATCGTCATGATTTATTTCTAGAACCAACTGACACAAAACAGGTAAAGACTACTCTCCAGCTCTTTACGATAACTAGCTTTGATGCTGTGAGAGGTCAGGGCATGGCATGAGTATGAACATTTTGAGAACCCAGAGGAGAATAATGCAGTGCAGCCATCCCACAACATTGGCACGCTCCTAGGTACATACATTAGCACATACTGAAAATAAGGTGGAAACGAAGGTGGAGACAAAGACCTGCTTTGTCTCATTTGGGAGGCCGGCAGCTGAGGGTGTTTTTAAACCCTCTCTAAGCTTCACTCATGAGCAGAATGAAGGAATTCTCGCCCTCTTTTCTTACCACTCCAGACTCTTCACCAGTCTCACATTGTTAGCTCACCCCACATCAAAACAGGCACACAAAAATAAGTGTTTCTCCTTGCACACTGCTACAAAGGCCTGGCGCAATGCTGTTCTCTCTCTTGGCCTTGACATTTCCTAAATGGCCCTTTCAAGACTGTGTCTCAAGCCAGAACAATGCTGCCCTGCAGAGAAAGGGGACAGAGGAGGATAGCCTATGGTGTTATTCTTCTTTCATCAGGCCAATGAATGAAGGCTCTAGAATATAGTTATGTCAGGTGGGTAGGGAGAGGTCTGGGGCAGAGGCCCAGATGACCTACCTAGGGTCAACTATATCTTCTAAGGGGCTTTAGGGGCTCAGTATTGGTCAGAGGAAAATACCTTCATGATAGGCATAAGTCTAGGACTCCAGCCATATCTCCTCAAGAGCCCCTAAAAATACACCCCTCCTGCTTAACACTGGAATGCCCCACTGTCATTAATCAGAGCCCCCGGTCACTTTCTCAAAAGGGAGTCTTACAGCTATGGCCAGGGGACCCCTCTTTCCTTACATCAGCCTGTCCCTAGAGTGATGATGCCCAAAGCTGTGCCTAAGCATGAGGAATCTAGCCCCCCACTTCAGGAACATGCATTCGCCCATGGACCCAGGATGATGTGAAATGTTCTTTGTGGTCTTTTGCTTCTCTACCTTTCCCTGCCTCCAATTAAATGCAAATGCATCTTTATTTATGGGAAAGTTTCCAAGGATACACATATTATTAAAATCAATTTTTTTAAATGAAGGTATAAAGTGGTGGAAGCTCATGCCTTGCCAGTCATTCCTTCACACTGAAGGTGGCTCACCCGGGCAAGGCAGGACCCAAGACAATACAAATGCACGCCAACTCTATCTGGTCTACCAACTGTGAACACTTTCATCATTGACTCTCTTCTCATCTTAAAATGACACCATGAATAGTCACTGGCTCCTTTTGGCATCATCTTCAATTTAGGCTCAGAATAGAGATAGCAGTATTTGCTATGTCTTACATGGACTGAATTGATGCTCACAGGGTTTGCACCATGGGTATTGCATGGGAGACCCATCCTAGATACACGGGCCCACCGCTAGTCTTCCATGGGACACACAGGGACAGAGTGTGCTATCACACCGTGCCGTGACCCTATCTCTAGAAAGGACAAGAAAAGCAGCACTGTCTTGTTGAGGATCTTCTTGGGAACACACCCTACTCAAATGTGCTCAGAGGAAAGAAATTTCTTTTTATAAGGAATGATGGTATTCAGGCAGAAGCACAGGGCCTGGATGCTAAGAGGGTGACATTGGCCCTGGAAGTCATGTTAGTGGCTGTTAATGAGTGTTCAGGGCAAAGGGACACATCATTTCCAGTGTGTTCCAGAAGCAAGTCGAGGGGGCATGGTGAGGTCACTGACAACGCAGGTCCATGGGCACAGGTGAGATATTTCTATTACTGTTTTCTTTATGGATGATAATTCTAAGCTATTTTAGAAAGCGTGAAGGTCGTGCAAACCATCTTCCTGTGTTTCTGCATGAATAACTGATACTCATTAATGTTTTTCTCCCAGAATCTTCAGTGATAAAAGTCATCTCCCATAGAGTACAGATGTAGCATTCACTGTTCCTGGATACATTTGGTACCTATCATGTGTCCTGGCTGTTCCTGTGGCAAGGGGGTTTTAGGAATAATGCAGTCTATGGTCTAGAAAATTCAAGTCACCCCATAAGGATCCACAGAAAAAACAAAAAGAGCTACCATGTAAGTTTTAAGTTAACGTGAGTCACGGTCTGGTGTTCTTTTCTTTACACTTGGGAACACAAAAGTCAGGTTCAGGTGAAACTGCTTTAGCAAAGCTTAATGGAGGCACCTTTGGGTTCACAGTTCACAGTGCAGTTCTAATGATCTTTCAGAGTCAGTGCCTTTTTCTGAACTCTGAAGTAGCTCAGACAGAAAAGTTTGCATAGTTATTTAAATATATTAGGAGATTCAGTGACCCCCAAGCCAGCCTGTATAATGATTTCAAGGTATGTGATTATGTTAACTGAATCTGTGGGTCTCTATCTGTCTTGCCAACCTCAGAGAAATCTCCCTGCAGAGCCCTGTTCTCAATAGCTGGCAATGTAGGCGTCCCTGGGCTCGTCCAATTCAATTTAGAACCTGACAAATCTTTACCATCAAATCTAAAAGAAACTGCTGGCTAGGGAAAATAAGAGAAATGGTATTTTCAAGACTGAATGAAACCTACAAAGAGATCTCCTTAAAAGAGGAGGCGAAGGCAAGGAGGAGGAACAGGAGAAGAAGGAGGAGGAAAAAAACGAAGTGGTGAGAAAGACGGAGCGAAGGCATCATGAAATTCTAACCACCAAAACAAACTCTTGGAGAACACTGCCAGATTTGACTTGATATAAAAAAATGATCATGTGCATTTTGAGAAATGAGCTATATACATATGAAGTATGAAAAATATACATAAATATATTTACCGAAGAGAAACATGTTTACCAGAATAAAAGTGGTAAGGATAGCAAGACTGGAAAACAAGACTGCTATTCTCAAATGCTATTCAGCCAAACTATTTCAAAAGAAGGAACATGATCTCCCAGTTGGCATTCTCCTTCTCTGCCCATTGGTGAAAATCTGCCCCAGTGAAAACTAGAACTCTGACAATCACCAAAGGGCAAAGGTCCTTTGGCATTCATCAAAACTTGAATAGAAAAGATGCACTTGAGATGACCTAATAAGCCACAACAAAAAGGAAGAGATAGTCCACGTAGTCATATCACATTTTATTCTTCTTTCCATGAATTGGGACTCCTCTGTAGAGGTAAAGGATACCAACAGCTATGTGCATCCCTGATGTACAGTGAAAGCCACGAGAAAGGATACTGTGTGACTGACTCAACATAGCCCAAGTTCCACAGGTGGTTGACTCCATGAAAAAGTAGCACTCTACCCAGGAGGGCATGTCACCTGGGAACTCTGAGCACTTGGCCAGACACGCAGGGTATTGAGTTTCTGTAGGGACTGAGAGAACGTCAGAGACTATGCAGGGCAAGTGGTTATGGGTGCTCCACAGCACCCATAGGAGTGATCCCTGGAACTGTTACAAGGTGCTTGAGGGGTCTCTATAGAAGCCCCACAATATTCTTCTAGTCAAAGAAATAAAAGCTGCCATGAAGTAAAGCTACTCATATACTTGCAGTAGATACTGTAGACGTGAACTTGCTGTAGATGCTGTAGATGTGACCTTGCTGTAGATGCTGTAGATGTGAACTTGCTGTAGACGTGAACTTACTGTAGATGCTGTAGACGTGACCTTGCTGTAGACGTGAACTTGCTGTAGACGTGAACTTGCTGTAGATGCTGTAGATGTGAACTTGCTGTAGACGTGAACTTACTGTAGATGCTGTAGACGTGACCTTGCTGTAGATGCTGTAGATGTGAACTTGCTGTAGACGTGAAATTGCTGTAGATGCTGTAGATGTGAACTTGCTGTAGATGATGTAGATGTGAACTTGCTGTAGATGCTGTAGATGTGAACTTGCTGTAGATGCTGTAGACGTGACCTTGCTGTAGATGCTGTAGACGTGACCTTGTTGTAGATGTTGATGTCATTTCAAGGAAAGACCTAAAAGGCATTGCCAGCTAGAAAGTGGCCACCATAAGCAAGGATTGCATTTCTGCCCTTTGACTTAATTTATATTCAGAAAGTATATCACTCTGTAGTGCTCACATATTTATCTGTAACTTCCTTTAGTTTCCAAGTCCAGTGCAGTCATTTTGAAGGATGCTTTAAATGGTGATGGATGATCTTTAGGACAGTGGCCTTCTGTACTGCTGGTGCACATTTTTGGGATTCAGAGTTCCTTTTCTGCTAGAGTTCCAGTAGTCCAGGCTACAACTTCCACAGTCAAGTGCAGCTTCCTGTACCAACTCTGTTGAGAGCTAGCATGGAGCCACTGCCCTATGGCAGACTTTGGGCCCTGGGGAAGTCTTAGATTTTGACTGTCAGTGGACAGTTTCAGCCAATAACTACACAGGACCAGATGAAAGGCAGGATTCATATAGCAACTGGTACCAGTCTGTTTGTGCTCAGGCCCATGGCAGGGGCTACATACTGGTTGTTGCCAAAGTCATGGTTATGACCTCCCCAGTCTCTAAAACCTTGGCTTCTTAAGGATCCTATATGGAGCCTTTTCCAGAGGCAGAATGCTAGGATGTGCTAGAAATGTGAGCCATGACTTCTGGACAAAGTAGGAATGCCGTTTTGAATTGCAGTTGGCCCTCGGAAGTGGAATCATGGAGCGAATTCAACAATTCAAGGGCCCAGCATTGGAAAGGTGCTTTATAATATCATTGGTTGTGTTCCATCTGTGAAGGGTACAGACCCATGAGCCTTTATTTGAAATGCTTTCCATATCTACATCAATGATACATGCCATCTATAAATACCCTTAAGACCGATGCTGTGTCGCAGGCCTGCATGATGAACCCAGGTTACACAGCAGGAAAAGCTTACCTAACACTGGATGCCAGGGCGACCAGATGGCTGTGGCGGGGAACATTCAAACTTATGAATTTCTGAGTTCTTTAAAGAAGTTCTGGGTTTATCTGAGGACTGTACACCAAGATTGCCATTCAGCTTTCTCTTGGCAAAAGAAATGTTGGGATTCCCCAACATGTTCAGCCAGGAGCTGCAGGTACTGGAAGCCCCGGCTTTGGATTCTGTGTTCACATCCTCCATATTCTGTTTACGGGCAGCTGCTGTTTGGTTATTTCTATATCTGAGATGCTGTGTGGGATGCTCTTCAGCCTGCCCCATTCTCATTGTGGGGGTGTGGTGCCCCTCTTTAACAGATGGGCATGCTGAAGACAAATACTTAGGAATTTTAACTTCCAGGCTAAGATGTTGACTCTACACACCATGAAACTATCTATCCTTAATGTAGCTGAGAGACCCTGGAGCTAGGGCCAGTTCAACAACCATCTGCAAAACAAAGAAAACAGAAATGCTGCTGGATTTATGATTCTCTTCTGAAAGCCAGGAAGTCATGATGGGCACGTAGGATGAGAGCTACATCTGTGGACCACACCCCTTCTCTTTGCAGGGTAGGCATGGAAGGCAGAGTGACTTGTCCTCCCAGAATGCATGTGGGTCAAGAGGGAACAGAGTGTCATGACTGACAAGTAAGCAGGAGATGGTGTTTCAGGTACAATTAAGGTAAAAGTGTGTGTGGGGGGGTGGGTATACTACTCGAAAAGCAGTCCCTGGGGAAAGTACAAAAGGGATGGGACAAAAGACCCTGGTGTCCCAAAGAATCTTGCTGCATGGCAAATGCCTCCCCTCCTCCCAACCCCACTACCATTTCATCTCATGTCTCCAAACTTCATGCTTTACTACTTTAAAGAAATAAACCCTGAGCTCTACACATCCCAGATACCCTGGACTTCCCTCCCAGGAGCCACCAGACATGGATCAGTGATCCACATTTATGGTGATGGCTGCCAAGTACAGTGATGCATCTATCATTTGACCCTGGGTGGACCATCACACCTTGAGTGAGGGGGTGAGGGCTGATAGGGATAGTAGGTGGAGCTCAGAGAGGCAAGGCAATCACTCTATCTCCGGTTTCCCACCGCTGAAGAAGGAACAACACTGTGGCATCCTTGCCCCTTTCTATGCCCATCTCACAGGCAAGAAACACCGAGTCTCAGTCTCAGGTCTAAGTAATAAGGTCCCTGAGGTGCACAGGCCCTGCTGTCCCCACCACCATGCTATAAACACGTCATTAGTTTCTACTTTTCATGTGCATTGTGATGTTCGACTGATGCTAGCAACTCACAAATGCTCACACTTTTAATAGGGCAAGACATCCACTCTGGGAGAACACGAGCAGATTGCGAGTCTAGGCGCAGGGAGCTGATGCACTCAGTGGACTGTCTGTCCTTACTCACAGACTGGCAGGACTCTTCCAGGAGGAAGTGTGTCCCTGAGCTTTGTGTAGACAGCCTCTGCAGCCTCAAGACTCACTGCTGAGGAGTGCAGATGGCCTCATTCCAAAGTCTCCTTTGAATGTGTCTGGTCATAAGGCATCAAAATTGATTATAATCTGTCCTATCAGAATCATCCCTCACCAAAGAAGTTGTTTGCCAAAAACACTTGTCTCGGTACCCATGCATGCCCCCTTGTTTGTGCGTTTTTCTTTCCTCAAAAAGAAAATAAAGAGGTGGGGGAGGTGGCTCAGTCAAGTGTTTGCCTTATAAGTATCTGGTCCCAAAGTCATGTTTTTTGTTTTTGTTTTTGTTTTTTAAAAAAAAACCATAGTAGCATGCACTTGTAACCCTAACATGGAAAAGCTGAGAGAGCTGGATTCTAGACCTCACTGGCCAGCCAGCCTAGTCTAATCAATGAGTTCCGAGCCAGTGAGAGATTGTCTGAAAAAAAGTATACAGTGCCCAAAGAACAATACTTGAAGCCTACTTCTGGCTTCCATATGTAGGAGCAAACATGCCTGTACATATATGTGTACACACACACACACATTCAACATCACTGGCCATCGGAGAACAGGGAAAGAAGGATCCAGACCACAGTGGGGTGGCTATTTTAAACGGTAACAGGCAGGTATTGTGAACAGTGTGGGATCCTGGAGCCCTGCACACTGTTGCTAGAGGTGAGGGGTGTGGAATCCTGGAGCCCTGCACACTGTTGCTAGAGGTGAGGGGTGTGGAATCCTGGAGCCCTGCACACTGTTGCTAGAGGTGAGGGGTGTGGGATCCTGGAGCCCAGCACACTGTTGCTAGAGGTGAGGGGTGTGGGATCCTGGAGCCCTGCACACTGTTGCTAAAGGATGCAGCTGCCATGCAAAGCAGGAGGGAACTGCTTCAAAAAGTTAAAAATAGAACTACCTTATGTGCCAGCATTCCCACCGTGGGAATATATTCCAAAGAACTGGCAACAGAATATTGAGGGATATGTGTTCTCCCAGGGTTACTCCATTGTCCCTCCTGACAGCAAAGGCAAGAATTGTAGTAAGAGGCGCGCAGGCTGCGTCCTTCCACCGGGCTCTCAGCCGCTGAAATTATTACACGGAAACTGTATTTATTTAATTACTGCCTGGCCCATTAGTTTTAGCCTCTTCTTGGCTAACTCTCACATATTTGTTTAACCCATTTCTAATAATCTGTGTGTCACCACGAGTATGTGGCTTACCAGCATGAGTCTAACCAGTGTCCATCTTGGGCCGGAGAAGCATGGCATCTGCCACACTTCCTTTCTCCCCAGCATTCTGTTCTGTCTACTCTGCCCACCTAAGGGCTGCCCTACCAAAAGGCCAAGGCAGTCTCTTTATTTAACCAATGAAAGCAACACAAATGAAGAAGCACCTCCTACACCAAAGAATCAGCTAGAGTCCATAAGCAGAGCACTGGATGAAGAAGCAGAAGGTCTATATCTACAGAGGTAATGGAGCCATGCAATGCAAACTGCATCACTTATGAAAAGGAAGGGTTAAGAGGGAAGGTGATGATGGAGCAGCATTTTCAAATCCCAAAACATTCTCAAGGTGAGTGTTGCTGTGGGAATCAACCATTGTGTGGCTGCAGGTCTCAGGCCAGAGGCTCTGCATATCCAGCCCCACGAAGTCCCAATTTCGCGGCATCTACCCTTTACATCCTCATCTTTGTGCCCCCAGGCAGGGTGGCACTAGTGGAGGCCTCTGGAGGCCGCAGCAACTACAGCTCCCTTCTACCTCTGAACCAGAGGAGGAGCAGGAGCAGTCTGTTCAAAATGTTTCCAGCCGCGGGGAGTATGCAGGTGGAGGACTCTCTTGATGCTACATCCCTCTCAGGTTGAAGCCTAGCTAAGGGAATCCAGGAAGCAGCAGGTATTAGAGTTTCCTCAGGCCTCCTTCCCAGTGAGCACTGGGCAGCACGAAAGCAAGCGAGTAGACAAAGGGGTTGTTAGCTGTGAGTTGGGGTCTAGTGTCATCAGGACCTCAAGCCCCTTGATGAAACCTACCGGCGTTGGGAACTAACCCCACCTTTGTCTGTAAAGTGGATGACTTCCTCCCAGAGCAGCCCTGAGTAAAAGAGAGGGCATGCAAACAACTCAAGTAGGGGGAAGGGTATGAGAGAGATGCTGTTGATCACTCTCACAGCGCATTAAGTAATGAGTTCCAGTCCCCCAGAAAAAGGTGGCTGTCTTAGTCAATCAACCCTTTAGCCATCAGTCCAACCTCTACCTGCTGTGGCTGTCCACAGGTGAAAAGTTTCCAGTGACTTTGCCTTGCTGGTGCTCACTACATAGACTTTACTTTCTTATTTTCTATGATTAGCCTCTGCCTTTCAGGCAATATTCTTGCCCAACGCTTTAGCCACTCTCCCGAGGCTCTGTGATGGATAAAAATCCAGATGACCATTTCCTACTCCTGATTTGCCCTGTCACCAGTGACCCCCTTTATCCAGAACCTTGGTACCCTGAGTATGGCTCGACCTGCAGCACAAAAGGCAGATTCCCATACATGTTCTGTGCTCACTCATGGGAGGGTCAGCAGCCCAGCTGGGACAGGCCGTGTCCTCTAACTCAAGTGCCTTCACACTCTGATGACAGACCAAGGAAAGGACCGGGACTGGATGATTGATACTTAGAGGTCTCACATATGCCACCTTAGTTTAACTTCTGTCTTAGTTGGCTTTCTATTGCTGTGAAGAGACACTGCAATCTTATAAGGAAAGCCTTAAATTGAGGTAGTGGCTTACAGTTTCAGAGGTTTAGTACATTGTCATCATGGCGGGAAGCATGGCAGCCTGCAGGCAGACATGGTGCTGGCTATATCTTGATCAGAAGGCAACAGGAAGTGAACTGAGACACAGGGTATGGCTTGATCGTATATGAGATCTTAAAGCCCACCCCCATGGTGACACACTTCCTTCAACAGGGCCACAACTACCCTAACAAAGCCACACCTCCTAGTTTTCTTTCAAACCACCACAGCTTCTTCCTCAACCAAGTCCCGCTAAACAGTGGCCATGGTGCCCAGGTATACACTGTGATCCTCGCTCTCACAACTGCGTAATATCCTCAGGCCCTGAGAGAGAGCATGTGCCTTTCAGTAGGAACCATTAACAAAGTTTGCATGTAAGAAGACTGGCTGGAAGTTTTGGCAGTGACCATACTCAGAAATCCACTGAGTATGAATGGACTGAGAAAGAGCCGTTCCTCTGACGGCTCTAAACACCACCAAAAATGACTGAAGCCAGATCTTTGTGGCAAGGATGTGGGTAACTTCCCAGAGATTCCAGTTCTCTCCCAAGCCACTTCCTTTTCCTGTGCATCCCTGAGAGGAAGACCTAGAAAACCATGAAGGCCTACACAGTGTCCCGCCAAGGGTGTGTTTCTGCTCCCTGCTCCTCCGCCTCTAGCTTTAGACATGTGCGGAATTCTACAAGGAAGCACCGGCAAAGCTAAGCCTGGGTTTGTGATAGCTCACCCCCCCCCCAGCTGCAGACAGAGCATAGAGAGTCCTTTTTCCCCTGACAAGGCCACACAGCCAATGGACAGTCCCATTTGCCATGGTCAGTCAGGGCACAGCAGACTTGGCATTGAGATGTGTGCTTTCATGAGGCTGTGGTTTTCTCTTGCAATAATGTAAGTCCTACATCTGTCTCCACCCCTCAGGATCTAGCATTCCTGGGCAGTGGCACTGTAGATAGGAAGAGAAAAAAACAAGGAGATGGCTGAGGAATGCCTGATACACCCGGGCCCCTTGGGCCTCACTTTGGATGAATGGTAGGAGCAATTCTCTGGTATTGAACAATTTCACAAACCAAATTTAAACTTCATTCTCAGCTTGAGACTTCACAAAGTAAGATTTAGTGACATGAAATCAAACAGAGCCCCTGGCCCTGCGTTTCCTGATAATGCCTTCAGAGTTTTATAGAAAGAAAACAGACAAAAAAATATATGTATAGTCTTCAGAAGAACAAAATATATGTATAGTCTTCAGAAGAATGTATATACACTTTAATAAATATGCAGCACTAAACGAAATGATTCACTCTCTGAAATACTGCTAAGTGCGTGAACTTCTTGAGATTGGTATATCTCTCCCTGACCCTGTGATGATATTGCAGCTGCTCTGTGATTCAATGCTGCTGTGCACAGAAAATATTATATATACACCATATATGGCATCTTATTCTATATTAGTACAAATCACGGCATCTTATTCTATATTAGTACAAATCACATACAGTTATTTCAAATCACTATATATCATCTTAAATTATGACTGTGTTAATTCTTTTTCTCTTAATGAAGATACATTTTTTCATACAATATATTCTGATTATAGTTTTCCCTTCCCACAAAACTTCCCAGTTTTTTCCCTGATCCCCTCCCATTCAGATCTATACCTTTCCTGTCTCTTGTTAGAAAACAAACAGATATCTAAATAATATCATAATAAAATAAGATAAAGCATAAACAAATTGGAATGGGACAAAAGAAACAAAGAGAAGAAAAAGAGTCAAAGGAAAAGCATGGGAAATACACATTTCCCCAACTGAGTCAGTAGAGCATAGGACTCTTAATCATAGGGTAGTGGGTTTGAAACCCCATTGGGCGCCATTTGTATATGGAAGTTTCTGCCCTGCCAGGTCCCACAGCTGTTCACTTCCAAAGAAACACACAGAGGCTTATATTAATTATAAATTGTTTGGCCTATTAGCTCAGGCTTATTATTAACTAGCTCTCACAAATTAAATTAACCCATAGTTCTTGTCTATAATTAGCCAAGTGGCTTGGTACCTTTTCTCAGTACCGCATTTTCATCTTGCTTCCTCCGTGTCTAGGTGGCAACTTCAAACTGAGATGTTCCTCTTCCCAGAATTCTCCTAGTCTGGTCACCCTGCCTATACTTCCTGCCTGGCTGCTGGCCAATCAACATTTTTTAAAAACCAATACAAGTGACGAATCTTTACAGGGTATAAGAGCATTATCCCACAGCAGATATGTACAGAGACTCACATGTTCACACATACAGGAATCCTATAAAAACACAAAATTGGAAACCATGCTACATATACAAAGGATCTGGAAGGTAAAAAAATTGCTTTAATACAATATTATGAAACAAAGAACCTCTAAAAATGCCACTGAGTTCATTTTGTATTGGACATGGGGTCCACCATTGAAAGTAATTATTTCCTCAGTAGAATCCCATAAAGAAAACTCATTTCTCATTTGCAAGAGGCTATCAACCAGAAATAGCATCTGGGCTAGGGACGGGGACATGTGTCAGCTTCCCTCAGCTCTAGGACCTCATCTAAAGTAGACAAGTGCAGGCCCTGTGCACACTGCCATAGTCTCTATGGATTCGTAGTGTTCTCAAAGACTATGTATATCAGTTTTGCTTGTAAATCCTTTCTGCCTCATCTTCCATGGAGTTCCCTGAGGGGAGAATTTGATGAAGATATCCCATTTAGGACTGAGTGTTCCAAGGTCTCTCACTCTCTGCACATAGGTCTCTGTCTTTGTTTCATCTACTTCAGGAGGAAGCTTCTCTGATGATGGCTGAGCAAGGCACTGATCTATGAGTATAGCAGGATGTCATTAGGAGTCATTTTTGCTACATTCCTTCAGCAGAACAATATTTGTTTTCCCCTAGGTCCCTGGCCTATGTAGTCTCAGGTTTCTGTTAGCCAATCAGTGCTGGCCATGGATCCCATCTCAGATCCTGTGGACACATTTTTATGCTGCTATTGCACCAGTATGTCTTGCAGGCAGGTCACCATTGTAGATCAAAGGGTTTGTAGCTGGGTCAATGCTTACTTTTCTTCTCTGGAGTATGCAGATTACCTTCCAGTATTGTAGATATTAGTGCATGAGTATGAAGGCTCTAGGTAGGCACCAGCTAATTTTTAATTAAACATTTTTAACACAATATAAAAACTGTTTCTTTCTGATGGGAAACTATATAATTTTGTTTGGGATCTGTAGTGAGAGGTGGGCAGGCTGCATTCCCGGCACCCGGCTAGCTTAACCCCTGAAATAATTACACAGAAACTGTATTCATTTAAACACTGCCTGGCCCATTAATTTTAGCCTCTTCTTGGCTAACTCTCACATCTTGATTTAACCCATTTTTAATAATCTGTATAGCACCACAAGGTCGTGGCTTACCGGGAAAGATTCCTAACCAGTGTCAGTCTCAGACAGGAGTTTCATGGCATCTGCCACACTCCCTTCTTCCCAGCATTCCATTCTGTCTCCTCCACCTACCTGTTTTCTTCCCTATCAAAAGGCCAAGGCAGTTTTCTTTATTCACCAATGAAAGCAACACAAATACATAAGAACCTCCTATACCAGGGATCTTCCTATTTAGCTCACGCTAGCCACAAGCCACGGATACCAGCAAGTCTGTGTGTTAGGAGATCTATAGGTAAACCACTGAACCTGCCAGCCATTTGATGCTTTGGTGTACAAATACATTATGTGATGTTTAAAGGCAAACAGACTTGTCCTCTAAAATACTTACCAGCTACTCATGTGGAAGATACTCGATTCTTTCTTCTGTTTCCTCTGGTTCTTCATCATCATCTAGAGTGGCCCTGATGCACAATGGCACTTGTCACTCCTGCCTAACTGGTCCATCTCTTCTCACCCTCTCCTCTTGCCCAGCCCCTGGTGATCACCATTAACCCTTGTGATGACTATTCTTGATTGTCAACTTGACTATATTTGGTATTCACTAAAACCCAAAAATGGCAGGGCACACCTAGGAGGGATTTTTACTTGTTAGATAATCTAAAGTGGGAAGATCCACTTCTGATCTGGATCTTTGAGGTGGGAAGACCCACCTCTAATCTGCACCAGGCCTCCTGCTGGAAGCCTCCATAAAGGACATGAAAGGAGAATGATTTTGCTCTTTGCCTGTTTCCTCCAGCCTCGCTAGCAAGTCCATTTCTTCACTGGCATTAAATGAGTCTACTTCTTCAGAATTCTAGTGTATAAGTGAAGACCAGATGAGACATCCAATCTCATAGACAGGACAATTCTTGGATTCTTGGACCTTCCATTCATTGGCAGCAATTGTTGGGTTAGCTGGATGATGCCCTGTAAGTCATTCTAATAATAATAATAATAATAATAATAATAATAATAATAATAATATACACATGTATATGTGTGTGTATATATGGAGAGAGAGAGAGAGAGATTCCGTCTATAAGTTCTGTTACTCTAGAGAACCCTGGCTAATAAATACCACCCTGACTGTCAGTGAGGAGATAATACAAGCCGAGATCATGCACTGTCACCTAGCATCATAACCTCCAGTTCCATCCACACAAGATTCCATTCTTTTGGATGACTGAAGAGTACCCATATGCATATGTGTTGTAGTCTTCATTCATTCACCAGACAATAGATACTTAGGTTGTTTCTCTTTCTTGGCCATTGCAAATCATTCAGCAGTGAATATGGCCTACAGGTGCTGAGCTGACATGCTGACTTCATTCCCTTTGAGTAAGCACACATTAGTAGAAGTGCCAGGTCATGCAGAAGTGCTAGTTTAATTGTTGAGAGACCATCACCTTGTGTCTTTGAGGCTCTGCTGACTCAGTCACACCGACAGTTTGTAAGGATTTGTCTCCTCGGCCTCCCAGCACCTGCTCTCCTTTAAGCAACTGCTATTTCTGCTGGGACGGTGTGCCTCACCTGGTTCTGATTGTGTTTCCTTTGAGACTGGTGACGTGGAGCAGGTTTATACAACTGTTGGGCGTGTCTACATTTTCCTTTGAGAAACACTGGTCTCCTTAGGTGCATAGCCCATTTTTTAAATCAGTTTACTTGACCTTCGCTATTGGGATTTTTAAATATGTAGATTTTTTTAGTTTGTTGAACATTTTTCTTTTTGTAGGAAGGTGCTCGAAACATAAAAATTACTTCATTAGCATTTTAGTTGTACAGTTCATGGTGATTACCGTATTTACAGATGAAGTCATTGCCACCATCCATCTCTAGAACATTCTGCTTCCTAAGCTGAAATTCTGCCACATTAAGCACTAACTCCCATCCTTCCCTCAGCCTCTGGCATTGCTGGCCTCTGTTCTGTCTCCATGAGTGCGGCCACTCCAGAGCCACCTACGGCTGGAACCGTGTGGAATGTACTGTGGCCACTCCAGATTCACCCATGACTGGAACCGTGTGGAATTTACTGGCTTTGGAGTTCTTTCACTCAACACACTGCCCTTCCTTCAAGCCCATCCCAAGGAAGGGGTTTGGAGGTCTCTGTCTTTTGGAAGGCTACATTGTCTCTAAGTCTGGCTTTTAATACTCACCCAACAGACAAAGTCCAAAAATCATCTGCTGAGTACAAAATACTCAAGAAGCTTCGGGTCAGATCAAGTCATAGATTGTTTTCATGGACTTTCTAGATCGCTAAAGATGCCTGCGCAAGAGTACAATTCTGTACCATAAATGCAAGCCCCTCCAATACTCACATGCTATGCCACTGAGCCTAAAGCAGGACTCTACTGCACTGTGAAGCGTTCCTAACACCTTCCTTTAAGGACCGCCCTCACAGCAGTGCAGGAATTCATTCACAGGCGGACTTCACTTTTGCAGCTGTGATGCCCACCAGGGAGGAGGCGTTCTCAGACATCAGTGGACTGGCCACGCTAGCACACAAAGCAGGCTCGTGCTCATGGACACCATTTGCAGAAACAGAAAGGGAAAAAGCCACCTCAGCTGAAATCAAACATCTGTTGTGCCTTATTATTAAAGCTACAGCTGGTTAGAGTTTAAATAACTTGCCTTAAGAAATTGATTTTAAATGTTATCTCCTTTAAGAAACTTGAATCCATTTTTTTTTCAAAATTAGTCTACTTTTACACTGCATATCGCTCCTCAATTGCTCTGTGCTTAACTCTCAACTGAGCACAGACAGAGAGGCCACCAGTGAGGTCAGGGAGCGACACACCCCAATACCCTCGCACAGTTTACTGTGACTCTCCATAATGAGGTCTGAAATTTTCTCTCTCATATAGATCTTGTTTACTTCTACATCTGAGGTTTTCTGGTGTAAATTTTACAAAACATTATAAGCAATATGTTTTCATTGAATTAATGAAATCATTTCCTTGAAATAATGTTTTGAATGCATGTCTAGGTGTGTTTAGAAGAAATTGTTAAAAATTAAGAAAATCATCTTGAAAATACCAAAAGCTGGGTAGACATAAAAAAATCTGCATTATGTATAAATACTGTGCACACTACATTTCAACACGGTCACGCTGCTTACCGCTACGCGACCACCTGAGCTCAAACAAGGCATCTGTTCAGTGCACGTCCAGAGCTGAAGGTATGGCAGGAAATGCTCTCCACCCTTCGAGGCTGCTTCAGTGTCCTATGATCAACTGTGCCAATCGTGAGATCTTTCTTAACCTTCTGATCCTTCTGTCAGGGGACACACAGCTATTCCTTAAGGAAGCAGAGCCCAGGGAACAGGCTGTGGTGAGAACAGCAGTCTGCAGGAGGCCCAGCATGGCGCACTGGTGCTCTCAGGCCTCCATGAGTTGCCCAGTGAACAAGACTTACAGGTAAACTACCTAATGGTGGCTGGTGATCAAATACTCAATGCCTCACCTTGGGATGGCTACACAACAAAGAAATTGTTTCCTTGTTTTCTTTTACATCATTGTGAGGTCTTTCAAACTGCTAGCAGAAATATTAACTCCCAGAAGACCTCTTCAGGAATGCACAGCAGCTTCAAGGAGCTCTGACAAACCGTCAACCCAGGGAAATCACAGGTACAGAAATGCTTTATCAAGCTTGAAGCCAAGAATGGGAAAACTCGGGTTATCTTGTTTAATGTTTCTGCCCTTCAAAGAAGCTCTTTTAAATGTCATAATAATAATATTTTCTAAAAGTCATGCTAACTCCAGAGGAGCCAGCCCTGAAACGCATCCCTTTCCACATGAATGACGGATGAAAGATAAACGGGGTACACACCTGTCCTGAAAACTCCACCTAGTGACACGGCTGGTAAAGTTATTTCTATGAGTTGTTTAATGTCCACACCACAGAGGAAGGACTCCTGTCCAAGGGCTGGTAGCAGATTGCATGTCTGTGGCCACTGCAGTATGTTGACCCAGCCAGGCCCAATCAGCTCTTCCAAGTCAGAGAATACCCTGCCTGCACACCCTCTTGTTTGCACGCCTATTGTCTGCACACTCTGAAAAACAGCCCCATATTTTCACTCCTGCCCTAAAAGCATGCCTCTGGGAAAGAAAACCTGAAGGACTGCCACAACCAGGTAGCCCGAACACTTGGATGAGGGACAATATGAGTTTCCGTGATATTGAAGAGAGCTCGATTCTTTCTGCCTATCAGGTACGCGGGCATGGAGGAGCCAGACTGATGTTCCAAGTGAACACAGCCCCATGTGGCCTCCTGTTCTCATCAAGCTATCAAAATGGTCAGAAAAGAGGCAGCAGCATACAGGGCCAAAAGGTGGGAGCCAGAGCAAAAACAGGCACAACCATGAGTCACAGAGACACTAGCCAGGTTCCTGTTCAGCCCACAGGCCTGAGTCGACTCCTCCCCCTCCTCCGAGTGGGAACAGGCCATGCTCCTGCCCTAGCCTTTGTCCTAACACATGTTCCCAAGCTCCCAGTCACAAGCTGACCCAGACTTTCTTACAGACTGGAGTCACTGCCCAATACAAGCCTGTTGATCAACTTTCCACAGAGCGGATTTCAGCTAAACAGACAAATGTTAAGTTCACGAAGTGGCCTGGGTGTTCCTTAAGAGTTTGAGAAAAATCAGCACAGTTGAGCTGGCTGCCCAACGGAGGAGAGGGGGCCCTGGCACAGCAAGAAAGCAGCCCCAGTGGTATGCCACATACCCAGAACACAGTGTCTGGAAAACCTAGGGAAACATCATTTCCAAACAAGCCCATGTTTCGAACTGTTTCCATCGGATATTTTTTTTTTTACTTAATAAGATGATATCGAATGCTAAAATGTATGTTGATTTTATTTTCCAAATTTGCAAAGTTTTCTAAAACTGTTTGACATTCCTAGTGTCAGCTGGGGCACACCCTCAAAGGGAGGGAGACAGTGTTCATTCGGCAAACATTTCGTAGACCTCGTGTCCCTAAGATGCATACTGAGAAATTAATTAGCTCTTATTAATGTCTTAAATATTTTATTGCCCTTTTACTTTATATTCTAGAGTCCCAAGGCTTTTTAATATTAAAGGGGAAAAGGGCACAGACTCATTAGAATTTTCTTCAGCTCAAGATGACTCTATTCTGAGACCAATGCCACTGGTGACAACAGGAGGAAGGAGCACTCTCACTGCACTGGCCCTGGCCAGCACCACCGGTGCCTTCCTGACCTCCATACAGATGTCCTAGTGATGAGCTCCACTCTCCCACTGCAGAGTGACAGCAAGCAAGATGTAGGGACAACCAGAAATTTAAGGACTAAATCAAAGCCTTACCAAGTCCCGTGCACTGTGACAGAAAGTAGAGGCAATCGGGGGTATAATCCCAGGGCCCAGAACCCTGACACCCCAGGAATGAGAGTTCCAAAGCAAAGGACAATCCCACACAGACCCCAGGAAACTACAGTTCAAAAAAAATGATGATCCCAGCCAGGTCCCGAGAACCTAAACCCTCAAAGGGGGCCCCTGCCCAGAATCTCCTAAGCAAGGAGCGCAGTACAGCCATGAGTACACTGTTTAAAGAACACCAAGGAAATGAGGATGGTAGGACCCTCATCCCTGCCATGAGGTGACAAAAGGGACCCACAGCCTCCATGGAAGAAGAGTTCAAAACTGCTGATCACCTACTGCCATATAAGGAGCCACATCTGTAGAGACACTGCTGTTCCTACTCAGATCTATGGCAACAAACCCAGAAGATGAGGGACAAGCACCCAGACTCGCAGCACGCTGGATAAGCTCATGCAGTGCTTATCTGACTCTGCTGTCTCAACACCCACATGCTATGTCTGATGCTCTGCTGTCTCAATATCCACATGCTATGTCTGATGCTCTACTATCTCAACATCCACATGCTATGTCTGATGCTCTACTGTCTCAACACCCACATGCTATGTCTGATGCTCTACTGTCTCAACACCCACATGCTATGTCTGATGCTCTACTGTCTCAACATCTACATGCTATGTCTGATGCTCTGCTGTCTCAATATCCACATGCTATGTCTGATGCTCTACT